>CAMZMU010000085.1:152774826-153246102 GCA_947311845.1 Poa pratensis
AAGGTATGATGCAGTTCAGCACAAGTTTTCCCTCAGTATGAAACCAAGGTTAATCGAACCAGTAGGAGTAACATCTTCAGAAGGTTGTTGGCGGCTCGCACGGCGCAACACGATCACCAACGTGGACCTGCACACAACACAATCACAGTACTTTGCCCCAACGAAACAGTGAGGTTGTCAATCTCACCTTGCTGAAAACAAAGGATTAAACGTCTGTGTGGAAAATGAGTATTAAATTGCAGAGAATGAAAAAGGAACAGTTTGCAGTTTGTGGTTTTAATCATGTAAAAGAATGGACCGGGGTCCACAGTTCACTAGTGGTGTCTCTCCATAAAAGATAACTAACATGTTGGGTAACAAATTACAGCTGGGCAATTGACAATAGTGAGCGCATGACAATGCATATACATGACATGATGATACTATGATATTTAATTGGGCATTACGACAAATACATAGACCGTTATCCAACAGCGTCTATGACTAATAATCCACCGCCGGGTTGTCATCCGAGTCCCCCGTTGGTATTAAGTTGCAAGCAACGGATAATTGCATTAAGTAAAGTGCGTAATGTAAACAAACACATATGCCGTGGACATAGCATCGTTAGGTTATCCCTAGTGGCAACAGCACATCCACAACCTTAGAACTTTCTGTCACTGTCCCAGATTAAACGGAGGCATGAACCCACTATCTAGCATAAATACTCCTCTTGGAGTACAAGCATCTACTTGGCCAAAGCATCTACTAAACGGAAAGCATGCAAGATCTTAAATAACATAGGCATAGATTGATAATCAACTTGACATAATATTCAATATTCATCGGATCCCAGCAAACACAACATGTAGCATTACAATAATATGATCTTGATCATGTAGGGCAGCTCACAAGATCTAAACATGATGGCACAAATAGGAGAGACAACCATCTAGCTACTGCTATGGACCCGTAGTCCAAGGATGAACTACTCACGCATCACTCCGGAGGCAGGCATGGCGATGTAGAAGCCTCCGGTGACGATTCCCCTCTCCGGCAGGGTGCCGGGAAGAGGTTCTGAACCCTCCCGAGCTAGGGTTGACGGCGGCGGCGTCTCTGGAACTTTTCGTGGATATGGCTCAGGTTTAGGGTTTTCGCGTCGGGGGAATAAGTAGGCGAAAGGGCGGCGGCTGCGACCCCGAGGGGCCCACACCAGGGGCGGCAGGGGGCCCCGCCCCTGGCGTGTGGGGCCCCTGTGGCTCCTCTCTGTTGCTCTTCTCCTCTGTGTTCTGGAAAATAGGGATCCCGTGAAGTTTCGTCCAATTCCGAGAATATTTCCAGACTAGCTTTTCTGGAATACAAAAACAGCAGAAAACAGGAACTGGCACTTCGGCATCTTGTTAATAGGTTAGTCCCAAAAATGTATAAAAGTGAATAAAGTAGATGCAAAACATGTAGCAATTGGTATAAAACAAGCATGGAACATCAAAAATTATAGATACGTTTGAGACGTATCAGCATCCCCAAGCTTAGTTCCTACTCGTCCTCGAGTAGGTAAACGATAAAAACAAAATAATTTTTGAGGTGACATGCTACCATCATAATCTTGATCATATAATATTGCAAGGCACATGTAAATGAATGAAGTGATCCAAGTCAATGGTCTATAATTTGCTACAAATAGATAATGAATAAACAATGAATCACACAAGCTAAACGTTTTCATGAATAGTACTTTCAAGACAAGCATCAAAGTGTTTTGCATAGGTGTTAACTCATAAAGCAATAGTTCTAAAAAGGTATTCAATCAACACAAAGGAAGAATTAAGCTTCAGCATTTGCTTCAACTTTCAACATATTTATCTCATGGATATTGTCAACACAAAGTAGTATAACAAGTCCAATACATTGCATATAACCCATGTTGCACAAAGTTGACACTAGTGTTTGCTTGTGGAAGACAGAAAGAATAGGAAAACTGACTCAACATAAAAGTAAAAGAAAGGCCCTTCGCAGAGGGAAGCAGGGATTAAATCATGTGCTAGAGCTTTTAGGTTTTTGAAAGCATATAGAGATTGCATAAAATATTTGATACTCCTCCCAACCTTGCTAACACAAGCCATGGCTAACCGAATCCTCGGGTGCCTTCCATCAATCACATACCATGGAGGAGTATCTATTTTTGAGAGGTGTTTGTTAATTGTCAACGAATGGTAGCGGGTGAGAACAGTATTCTACCTGTCAAACGGACTTTTAAGAGCGGCTCCCATGAAGGACGTTATTTCTACCAGCAAGGCAGATCATCCCTTTTCTCTTTGGTTTACACACATTCAGGTATTTCACTGTTTGTCATTGCTTACTGATGAATCAGGGCAAAAGTGTGAAGAGAATTAATTGGTTAAAGTTGTAATTAATTGGGACTGGGCACCCCGTTGCCAGCTCTTTTTGCAATTAGGATAAGCGGATGTATATGCCACTAGTCCAGGTGTAAAAGTCCATTGACAAAGAATAAAGAATAACCACACTAATTCCTCATGAGCTAGTAAACATTGACACAAAAAGGGAATAATAACATTTTGAATAATTTAAAGGTAGCACATGAAAAATTTACTTGGAGTGGCAAGGAAATACCACATATAGGTAGTTATGGTGGACACAAATGGCATGGATTTTGGCTCAAGGATTTGGATGCACGAGAAGCATTCCCTCTCAGTACAGAGTTTAGGCTAGCAAGGTTTGTAAGCAAACAAGAATATCAACCCGTACACCAAGTTTTATATGACAAACATATTGCAAACGTTATAAGACTTCATACCGTCTTCCTTGTTAACCAAACCCTGTTATTAGAAAATATCTAGACCTTAGAGATACCACCGATGCAAACCAAATTTTCAACAAGCTTTACGGTAGTTCTTCACTAATAGGCTTAACTCATGTGATGCACAATTTAATCATGATCTACTTGTTAACTCAAAACAATTGACAAGCATCAAGTTATCCATAATAGTGATCTACAAGATTAAGCAAGTTTTTCCTTATACCAATTACCACATGCAACATTTTCTGAACCAACCAAACACCAATCAATTTATTTAATCAACTCTCCAAACAAATATAAGTGAAGCAAGAGAGTACTTTCTACAAAAGAAAGCTAATAGCTCTGACAAGAGATACATGAAAACAAGAGCTAAAAGCTGAACAGCGCTAGATATGAATACTCAACAAATATAAGTGAAGAATAGGAGTATTCTCATGAAAAAGCGGAGCGTGTCTCTCTCCCAATCAAGAATGCTAGGGTCCAGTCAAGCTTTATTGAAAATAAAAGCAATACTGAAAATAAAAGCACACAGACGCTCCAAGAAAAGCACATATGATGTGAAAGAATTAAAATATAGTTTCACTAGAGATGACCTGATAATTTTGACGATGAAGAAGGGGATGCCTTGGGCATCCCCAAGCTTAGACGCTTGAGTCTTCTTGAAATATGCTGGGGAGATCCATGGGAGCCTCCCCAAGCTTAAGCTCTTCACTCTTCTTGATCCTATTATCATCCTTCTCTCTTGACCCTTGAAAACTTCCGTCACACCAAACTCAAAGTAGATCTCATTAGAGGGTTAGTGCATAATCAAAAACTCACATGTTCTATAAAGACGCAATATGATTTGTTACTTTAAACATTAGCTACAGCCACTGATGTTATGTGAAGCTCTTCCACCCAAAAAAGAATTTCACTCAACACTAGTAAAAGAGAGAATGCAAAATAAAAAGGCATAATCTGTCTAAAACAGAACAGTCCGCAAAGACGAATTTTTTCGAGGCACTTACGGCTCAGATCGAAAAACTGAACTAATGAAAGATTCAGACATTCATAAAGATTACGCACAAAAAATTTCAGATTTTTAACAATCTGGTGATTTTAGGAATTTCGTACAGTGAACAGCAAAAATCTGTTTCTGCGCAGCAATCAAAATTAAGCATCCTTAACATTAGAGGCTACTCTTGGCACAACAATGCGAGAAAATAAAGATACAAAGGAGTTGCTACAGAAGTAAACAAACACCTTGACTCAATAAAAGAAAAATTGCAGAAAAATAAAATGGGTTGCCTCCCATAAGCGCTTTTCTTTAACGCCTTTTAGCTAGGCACAAAGCATGCATCAAGTATTACCAAGTGAAGAAGCATCAACATTGTAATTTGTTCGAACAATAGAATCATAAGGTGGCTTAATCTTCTTCCTAGGAAAGTGTTCCATACCTTTCTTGAGAGGAAATTGATATTTTATATTCCCTTCTTTCATATCAATAATAGCACCTACAGTTCTAAGAAAAGGTCTTCCCAGCACAATAGGGCATGATGGATTGCATTCAATATCCAAGACAATAAAATCAACGGGACATAATTGTTATTAACCATGATAAGAACATCATCAATTCTTCCCAAAGGTTTTTTAATAGTAGAATCAGCAAGATGAACATCCAAGTAACAATTTTCCAAAGGTGCTAAATCAAGCATATCATATAATCTTTTAGGCATAACAGAAATACTAGCACCAAGGTCACACAAAGCATTGCAATCAAAGTCATTCATTTCATTTTAATGATGGCTCCCAACCATCTTCTAACTTCCTAGGGATAGAACTTCACGTTTCAATTTTTCCTCCCTAACTTGCATGAGAGCATTAGTAATATGTTTAGTAAAAGCCATGTTTATCACTTGCCTTAGGAGTTCTAGCTAGCTTTTGCAAGAATTAATTACTTCAGAAATATTACAACCATCAAAATCAAAGTCATTATCATCAAAAGTAATGGAATTATCTCTTCCTTATTGCTAGAAATTTCAGCATCTTTATCAAGGACAGTTTCAGAGTTATCAGGCAATTTAGGACATTTTGCAATAGAAGTGGAAACATTACCAACACCAATTATCTTGCCATTAATGGTAGGAGGTTTGCTAACACTTGAGTTTGAAGCATTTTCAGAAGTAGTAATAGTATAAACTCTAGCAATATTATTCTTTCTAGCAATTTCATCCTCTCTTTCCCATCTAGCATGCAATTCGCTAACATCCTCACATTGTTATCAATTTTAACTTGTATAGCATTGAGAGTTTTGCTCTCTTTAACATCATGAGGCATGGTCTTTAGTTTCAACAAGTCAACATCAAGAGCAAGACTATCAACTTTAGAGCAAGAACATCAATTTTCCCAAATTTCTCCTCAACAGTTTTATTGAAAGCAGTTTGTGTACTAATAAAATCCTTAAGCATGACTTCAAGATCAGAGGGTACACTCTTATTATTTGTAGGAGTTACCATAGGAATTTCCATAACCATTGCCACTATTAGAAGGATAGGGCCTATAATTGCTATTACCAAAATTATTCCTATAAGCATTGTTGTTGAAGTTATTATTTTTAATGAAGTTCACATCAACATGCTCTTCTTGAGCAACCAAAGAAGCTAAAGGAACATTATTTGGATCAACATGTGTTTGACCATTTGCAAGCATAGACATAATAGTATCAATTTTGGCTCAAGAGAGGTTTCTTCAACAGAATTTACCTTCTTACCTGTTGGAGCTCTCTCGGTGTGCCACTCAGAATAATTAATCATCATATCATCAAGAAGCTTTGTTGCAGCACCCAAAGTGATGGACATAAAGGTACCTCCAGCGGCCGAATCCAATAAATTCCTTGAAGAAAAATTTAATCCTGCATAGAAGGTTTGGATGATCATCCAAGTAGTCAGTCCGAGTGGGACAATTTTTAACCAATGATTTCATTCTCTCCCATGCTTGAGCAACATGTTCATTATCAAATTGCTTAAAATTCATTATGCTACTTCTCAAAGAAATAATCTTAGCAGGAGGATAATATTTTCCAATAAAAGCATCTTTGCATTTAGTCCATGAATCAATACTATTTCTAGGCAAAGATAGCAACCATTCTTTAGCACGTCCTCTCAAGGAGAAAGGAAAAAGTTTCAGTTTAATAATATCACCATCTACTTCCTTGAGCTTTTGCATTTCACAAAGTTCAACAAAGTTATTAAGGTGAACAGCAGCATCATCAGTACTAACACCAGAAAATTGCTCTTTCATAACAAGATTTAAAAGTGCAGGTTTAATTTCATAAAACTCTGCTGAAGCAGCAGGTGGAGCAATAGGTGTGCATATGAAATCATTGTTGTTTGTGCTAGTGAAATCACACAACTTAGTGTTCTCAGGAGTACTCATTTTAGCAGAATTAAAAACAGGACAGAAAATAACTTGAAAATAAAGTAAAAGCAAGTAACTAATTTTTTTGTGTTTTTGATAATTGAAAGCAAACAAGATAAAATAAAATAAACTAAGCAAGACAAAAACAAAGTAAAGAGATTGGAAGTGTGAAACTCCCCTTGCAGAAGACTGCTACTCCCCGGCAACGGCGCCAGAAAAAGCTTGATGACGTGAATCACACGCTCGTTGGGAGACCCCAAGAGGAAGGTATGATGTAGTTCAGCAGCAAGTTTTCCCTCAGTATGAAACCAAGGTTTCGAACCAGTAGGAGCAACGATCTTCAGAAGGTTGTTGGCGGCTCGCACGGCGCAACACGATCACCAACGTGGACCTGCACACAACACAATCACAGTACTTTGCCCCAACGAAACAGTGAGGTTGTCAATCTCACCGGCTTGCTGAAAACAAAGGATTAAACGTCTCGTGTGGAAAATGAGTATTAAATTGCAGCGAATGAAAAAGGAACAGTTTGTGGTTTAATCAATGTAAAAGAATGGACCGGGGTCCACAGTTCACTAGTGGTGTCTCTCCATAAAGATAACTAACATGTTGGGTAAACAAATTACAGCTGGGCAATTGACAAATAGTGAGCGCATGACAATGCAAATACATGACATGATGATTACTATGATATTAATTGGGCATTACGACAAATACATAGACCGTTATCCAACAGCGTCTATGACTAATAATCCACCGCCGGGTTGTCATCCGAGTCCCCCGTTGGTATTAAGTTGCAAGCAACGGATAATCGCATTAAGTAAAGTGCGTAATGTAAACAAACACATATGCCCGTGGACATAGCATCGTTAGGTTATCCCTAGTGGCAACAGCACATCCACAACCTTAGAACTTTCTGTCACTGTCCCAGATTCAATGGAGGCATGAACCCACTATCTAGCATAAATACTCTCTCTTGGAGTCACAAGCATCTACTTGGCCAAAGCATCTACTAGCAACGGAGAGCATGCAAGATCATAAATAACATAGGGCATAGATTGATAATCAACTTGACATAATATTCAATATTCATCGGATCCCAGCAAACACAACATGTAGCATTACAATAATATGACTTGATCATGTAGGGCAGCTCACAAGATCTAAACATGATGGCACAAATAGGAGAGACAACCATCTAGCTACTGCTATGGACCCGTAGTCCAAGGATGAACTACTCACGCATCACTCGGAGGCAGGCATGGCGATGTAGAAGCCTCCGGTGACGATTCCCCTCTCCGGCAGGGTGCCGGGAAGAGGTTCTGGACCCTCCCGAGCTAGGGTTGACGGCGGCGGCGTCTCTGGAACTTTTCGTGGATAATGGCTCGGTGTCTAGGGTTATTTTCTCGGGGGGAATAAGTAGGCGAAAGGGCGGCGGCTGGCGAGCCCCGTGGGGCCCACACCATGAGGGCGCGGCCAAGGGGGCCCCGCGCCCTATGGCGTGTGGGGCCCCTGTGGCTCCTCTGTTGCTTCTTTACTCCTCTGGTGTTTTGGAAAATAGGGATGTCCGTGAAGTTTCGTCCAATTCCGAGAATATTTCCAGACTAGCTTTTCTGGAATACAAAAACAGCAGAAAACAGGAACTGGCACTTCGGCATCTTGTTAATAGGTTAGTCCCAAAAATGTATAAAAGTGACATAAAGTAGATGCAAAACATGTAGCAATTGGTATAAAACGAGCATGGAACATAAAAATTATAGATACGTTGGAGACGTATCACATCCCCAAGCTTAGTTCCTGCTCGTCCTCGAGTAGGTAAACGATAAAACAATATAATTTTTGAGGTGACATGCTACCATCATAATCTTGATCATATAATATTGTAAGACACATGTAAATGAATGAAGTGATCCAAGTCAATGGTCAATAGTTTGCTACCAAATAGATAATGAGTAAACAATGAATCACACAAGCTAAACTTTTCATAAATAGTACTTTGGAGACAATGCATCCACAGGTTCACATAAGAGTTAACTCATAATGCAATAGATTCTAACTAAAGGTATTCAATCAACACAAAGGAAGATTTAAGTTTCAGCATTTGCTTCAACTTTCAACATATTTATCTCATGGATATTGTCAACACAAAGCAATATAATAAGTCCAATATGTAGCATATAACAAATGTTGTAGGAAAGTTGACACTAGTGTTTGCTTGGAAGATAGAAAGAATAGGAAAACTGACTCAACATAAAAGTAAAAGAAAGGCCCTTCGCAGAGGGAAGCAGGGATTAAATCATATACTAGAGCTTTTTAATTTTTGAAATCATATATAGAGTAAAAATTAAGTTTTGAGAGGTGTTTGTTAATTGTCAACGAATGGTAGCGGATGAAAACAGTATTCTCGCTATCAAACAGACTTTTAAGAGCGGTTCCCATGAAGGACGTTATTTCTACCAGCAAGGCAGATCATCCCTCTTTCTCTTTTGTTTACACATGCAGATGTTTCACTGAGTATTCAGTTGACAAAATGTGAGGAGAATTAAGCGGTTAAAGTTGTAATTAATTGGGACTGGGCACCCCGTTGCCAGCTCTTTTTGCAAAATTAATAGATAAGCGGATGTATATGCCGCTAGTCTGATGGTAAAGTCTGTTTGACAAGTCGAATAAAGAATAACCCACTACTTCCTCATGAGCTAGTAAACATTGACACAAAAAGGAATAATAACAGTTTTAAATAATTTAAAGGTAGCACATGAAAAATTTACTTGGAGTGGCAAGGAAATACCACATATAGGCAGTTATGGTGGACACAAATGGCATGGATTTTGGCTCAAGGAATTGGATGCACGAGAAGCATTCCCTCTCAGTACAGAGTTTTGGCTAGCAAGGTTATGTAAACAAACAAGAATATCAACCAGTACACCAAGTTTTACATGACCAACATATTGCAAACATTATAAGACTTCACACCATCTTTTAACCCTTTTATTAGAAAATATCTAGACCTTAGAGATACCACTCATGCAAACCAAATTTCAACAAGATTTACTGTAGTTCTTCACTAATGGGCTTAACTTACATGACGCAAAAGTTTAATCATGATCTACTTGTTAACTCAAAACAATTGACAACTATCAAATTATCCAAATTAGTGATCTACAAGAATATGCAAGTTTTTTTCCATTATACCATTACCACATGCAACATTTTCTGTTCCAACCAAACACCAATCAATTTATTTCAATAACTCTCCAAACAAGTATAAGTAAAACAAGAGAGTACTTTCTTTAAAAGAACTAATAGCTATGACAAGAGATACATGAAAACAAGAGCTAAAAGCTGAACAGCGCTAGATATGAATACTCAACAAATATAAGTGAAGAATAGGAGTATTCTCATGAAAAAGCGGAGCGTATCTCTCTCCCAATAAAGAATGCTAAGATCCAATCAAGTTGATCAGAAAATAAAAATAAAGTACTGAAAATAAAAGCACACAGACGCTCCAAGAACAGCACATATGATGTGAAAGAATAAAAATATAGTTTCACTATAGATGGCCTGATAATTTTGTCGATGAAGAAGGGGATGCCTTGGGCATCCCCAAGCTTAGACGCTTGAGTCTTCTTAAAATATGCTGGGGAGATCCATGGGAGCCTCCCCAAGCTTAATCTCTTCACTCTTATTGATCCTATTATATCACTCTTCTCTCTTGACCCTTGAAAACTTCCGTCACACCAAACTCAAAGCAAATCTCATTAGACGGTTAGTGCATATTCAAAAACTCACATGTTCTATAAAGACGCAATATGACTTGTTACTTTAAACATTAGCTACTGCCACTGATGTTATGTGAAGCTCTTCCACCCAAAAAAGAATTTCACACTAGTAAAAGAGAGAATGCAAAATAAAAGACATAATCTGTCTAAAACAGAACAGTCCGCAAAGACGAATTTTTTCGAGGCAATTACGACGCTCAGATCGAAAATTTTGAACTAACACAAGATTCAGAAATACATAAAGATTACGCACAAAACTTTTCAGATTTAATTCACTTTCTGGTGATTTTAGAGAATTAATACGGTGAACAACAGAAATATGTTTCTGCGCAGCAATCCAAATTTAGCATCATCTTATCATTAGAGGCTACTCTTCGCACAACAATGCGAAAAATTAAAGATACAAAGGAGTTGCTACAGAAGTAAACAAACACCTTGACTCAAATAAAGAAAATTGCAAAAATAAAAAATAATGGGTTGCCTCTCATAAGCGCTTTTCTTTAACGGCTTTTAGCTAGGCACAAAGCATGCATCAAGTATTACCAAGTGTAGAAGCATCATCATTGTAATTTGTTCGAACAATAGAATCATAAGGTGGCTTAATCTTCTTCCTAGGAAAGTGTTCCATACCTTTCTTGAGAGGAATCCATTCTTTCATATCAATAATAGCACCTACAATTCTAAGAAAAGGTCATCCAAGCACAATAGGGCAAGATGGATTGCATTCAATATCCAAAACAATAAAATCAACAGGGACAAAGTTGTTATTAACCGTGATAAGAACATCATCAATTCTTCCCAAAGGTTTCTTTATAGTAGCATCAGCAAAGTGAACATCCAAATAACAATTTTTCAAAGGTGCTAAATCAAGCATATCATAAAGTCTTTTAGACATAATAGAAATACTAGCACCAAGGTCACACAAAGCATTGCAATCAAAGTTATTCAATTTCATTTTAATGATGGGCTCCCAACCATCTAACTTCCTAGGGATGGATACTTCACGTTTCAATTTTTCTTCCCTCACTTGTATGAGGCATTAGTAATATGTTTAGTAAAAGCCATGTTTATTTCACTTGCCTTTGGACTTCTAGCTAGCTTTTGCAAGAACGTAATTACTTCAGAAAGATTACAACCATCGAAATCAAAATCATTATCATCAAAGGTTATGGAGCTATTGTCTTCCTCATTACTAAAAATTTTAGCATTTTATCAAGATCAGTTTCAGAGTTATCAGGCAATTTAAGACGTTTTGCAATAGAAGTGGAAACATTACTGACACCAATTATCTTACCATTAATGGTAGGAGGTTTGCTAACACTTGAGTTTAAAGCATTTTCAGTAGTAGAAATAGTACAAACTCTAGCAATACTATTCTTTCTAACAATTTCATCCTCTCTTTCCCATCTAGCATGCAATTCGGCTAACATCCTCACATTATTATCAATTTTAACTTGTATAGCATTGGTTGCAGCAAAGGTATTGTTGTCAACAGTTTCAGGCTTAGCTGCCATCTTATTAATCAAAGAGGATTTTGTTTCATACATCGTTGAAATACAAGTTTCAGCATGAAAAATCTTAACTTGTAAACCAGAGATTTCCCTATTTAAATTCTCAATTTGATGGCTTATATTTTTTAGCATAGCAGATTGTTCATCCATAGTTCTAGTAAACAGTTGATTTTGCTCATATTGCTTTTGCATAAAGTTCTTAGTGGCCTTTTCAATTTCTAACATCCTTTCCTCACTAGGCATTCCAGATCTATCATAGGAATTTCCATAACCATTGCCATTATTAGAAGGATAAGGCTTATAATTAATATTACCAAAATTATTCCTATAAGCACTGTTGTTGAAGTTATTATTTTTAATGAAGTTCACATCAACATGCTCTTCTCGAGCAACCAAAGAAGGTAAAGAAACATTATTTGGATCAACATGCGCTTGACCATTTGCAAGCATAGACATAATAGTATCAATTTTAGCACTCAAGGTAGAGGTTTCTTCAACAGAATTTACCTTTTTACCTGTTGGAGCTCTCTCGGTGTGCCACTCAGAATAATTTATCATCATACAGAAGCTTTGTTGCAGCACCCAAAGTGATGGACATAAAGGTACCTCCAGCGGTCGAATCCAATAAATTCCTTGAAGAAAAATTTAATCCTGCATAGAAGGTTTGAATGATCATCCAAGTAGTCAGTGAGTGGGGCAATTTTTAACCAATGATTTAATTCTCTCCCATGCTTGAGCAACATGTTCATTATCAAATTGCTTAAAATTCATTATGCTACATCTTAAAGAAATAATCTTAGCAGGAGGATAATATTTTCCAATAAAAGCATCTTTGCATTTAATGCATGAATCGATACTATTTCTAGGCAAAGATAGCAACCATTCTTTAGCACGTCCTCTAAGGGAGAAAGGAAAAAGTTTCAATTTAATAATATCACCATCTACTTCCTTAAGCTTTTGCATTTCGCAAAGTTCAACAAACTTATTAAGGTGAACAGCAGCATCATCAGTACTAACACCAGAAAATTGCTCTTTCATAACAAGATTTAAAAGTGCAGGTTTAATTTCATAAAACTCTGCTGAAGCAGCAGGTGGAGCAATATTGTGTATATGAAATCATTGTTGTTTGTGCTAGTGAAATCACACAACATATTGTTCTAAGGAGTACTCATTTTAGCAAGATTAAAAACAGGACAGAAAATAATTCGAAAATAAACTAGATGCAAGTAACTAATTTTTTTGTGTTTTTGATAATTAAAATCAAACAAGCTAAAATAAAATAAACTAAGCAAGACAAAAACAAAGTAAAGAGATTGGAAGCGTGAAACTCCCCTTACAGAAGTCTGCTGTCTCCCCGGCAACGGCGCCAGAAAATCTTTTGACTGCTTAATGAAACACACGTTCGTTGGGAGATCCAAAGAGGAAGGTATGTTGTAGTCCAGCAGCAAGTTTTTTCTCAGTATGAAACCGTGGTACTCGATCACCAACGTGGAATCTGCACACAACACAATCAAACTAATTTGCTCCAACGAAACAGTAAGGTTGTCAATCTCACCGGCTTGCTGAAAACAAAGGATTAAACGTATGGTGTGGAAAACAGTATTTAATTGCAGAAAGTAAAAGAGAACAATTGTTTGCAGTTGGTGGTTTAATCAGTGTAAAAGAATGGACCGGGGTCCACAGTTCACTAGTGGTGCCTCTCCATAAATATAAACAACATGTTAGGTAAACAAATTACAGCTGGGCAATTGATAAAATATTGAGCGCATGACAATGCATACATATATGACAAGATGCCTACCATGATATTATATTGGGCATTACGACAAAATACATAGACCATTATCCAACCGCATCTATGACTAATAATCCACCTTCAGGTTGACATCCGTGTTCCCCGTCGGTATTAAGTTGTAAGCAACAGATAATCGCATTAAGCAATGTGCGTAAAGTAAACTAATACATATGACCGTGGACATAGCATTGTTATGTTACCCCTAGTAGGAACAACACATACACAACCTTAGGCGTTGCTGTCACTCGCCCAGATTACTGGAGACTGAACCCACTATCTAGCATAAATACTCCCTCTTGGAGTTACAAGCATCTATTTGGCCAAAGCATCTACTAGTAACGGAAAGCATGCAATATCATAAATAACATGTATCATAGATTAATAATCAACTTGATCATAGTATTCAATATTCATCGGATCCCAGCAAACACAACATGTAGCATTACAATAAGATGATCTTGATCATGTTAGGCAGCTCACAAGATCTAAACATGATGGCACAAAGTGGAGAGACAACCATCTAGCTACTGCTATGGACCCGTAGTCCAAGGATGAACTACTCACGCATCACTCCGGAGGCGGGCATGGTGATGTAGAGCCCTCCGGTGATGATTCCCCTCTCCGGCAGAGTGCCGGGAAGAGGTTCTGGACCCTCCCGAGCTAGGGTTGACGACGGCGGCGCCTCTGGAACTTTTCATGGAATATGACTCGGGTGTTTAGGGTTTTCGTATCGGGGGGAATAAGTAGGCGAAAGGGCGGCGGCTGGAGACCCCCGAGGGACCCACACGCACCTATGGCGCGGCAGGAGGGGGCCGCGCCCAGCCCACATGTGGGGCCCTCGTGGCTCTGCTCCGTCTCTTCTTTCGACTCCATGTGTGTCACGATGAAATAGGGACCTGCGTAAATTTTCGTCCAATTTCAAGAATATTTCCTGACTAGCTTTTCTGGAATACAAAAACAGCAGAAAATAGGAACTGGCACTGTGGCATCTTGTTAATAGGTTAGTCCCAAAAAATATATAAAAGTGACATAAAGTAGATGCAAAACATGTAACAATTGGTATAATATCATCATGGAACATAAAAAATTGTAGATACGTTTGAGACGTATCAATGTACCATGTACACACACTGTCACACATGTTGGCAAATCCTCGAAGAACAATTTCGACGCCAGGACAACTCCATCTATCCTCGATGGTTTACTTTGAAAGGTGATTGATTAGGCTCGGGTTCATGGTGGGGTGTCCGAATTCTACGGTGCAATAGGTTAGCTGTCCGAAGAGATTTTATAGCTCAACACCACGAGATGATTTTGACTTTCGAAGGGACCTTCACTGACCACAATTTCGTCCACAGTTTATGTTCTTGTTCAGAGTTTGAAGACCCAGCTCTTCTATCTAACCAATCTTTGACGACACGCCTTTTTTTTGCCAACATTCGGTACGCAGATCGAAACAAAAAGAAACCTTGGATCTCACAGTCCCAAGTCCAAGAATCATCATATTGACGCGTAAACAGGGGAATCGCACATATTGTAGCTGCATCCATATAGGTAAAAATGTTTCCTGGATTTTTGGCTGACTCCAAAAAGCTTGTCTTGTCGATCAACGCCTTTGTTTTTGCCAACATTCGGTACGCGTGCCAGGACAAAAGAAAAAGAGAATCTGTCCCGGTTGAACATGTGCAAACTGAACTGATCATAAGAGAAGTGATTTTCCATTCAAGACGCATCTCCAGGCACTTGGAATTTATTCCTGGCGCTGGCGCTGCTTCCGCCATCCCTTGATATTTGACAACAGGTCAAGCAATTTGTCCCTTATTATTTATTACTACTAGTATTAAACAGCAAGTGACTATTCCTACTGGCATGTCATCCCATATATATACATATAATTGTACAAAAACTGCAATCAGTCTTCTGCAACCCGCGTAAAATAAATGTAAACATGTGCAAATGCAGTTCATGATGTAACCTGTGCAAGTGCAGTTCATGGTGTTTCTGTTTGTTTTGGCGAGGAAAAAATGACTTTTCTTAACAGGTTAACGCGTACAAGAATTCAACTATTAGAAAACTCGTCCAATCCCTCCCTAAATCTCGACAAAAGTAAAATAGTTCAACATTCATTAGTTGGAACCAGATAAAAGTCACCAAGAACAAACAAACAAACAAGAGGTATCTGATGACGAATACTCCACGCCTGATACATGGGAATAATCTGAAGACAGCAGCGAAAGTATCAACACACACACACACACAAAAAGCAAGCAAAACCAACTGAAATTAACAGAGAAGCTCCATCATGTCATAATGCCAGTTGACAAAATAAGTGAATACTTAGATAATATATGTAGTGAGCATAACAAGCGATACAGGTCCACATCGCAGCTGCCATTTCTGCATCTCGGCCACAAGAATGTAACTCTACATCCCGATTTGCTCGGCCAGTAGGAGCAACACCTCACTTGGCCTGGAGGGCGGCGAGCTTGTCCTGGAGCGCATGAAGCTCGGTCAATTAGTGGTCTTCCTTTTGGATACAGAAGAGAGTTTCATGCTAATTCTAAATATCTTAGGGTGTATACAGAACGTCAAGCATCAAAGTTGGTTCACTTTGGCTAAAAAATCTGAAGTTTCAGCTACATAGGCTGGCCTCTATTTAACGGAATGTAACTTGGGTTGTCAAAATAGTCCTCTCTGGAACAAAAAATGGTTCAAAATGTAGCCATGGTACACAATAGAAACTACAAACGTCTTGAATCTATCACGGACCTCATAACAGAAAAGGTCTACCATGTATCCCTTAATAACAGAAAAGGTCTACCATGTAGGCAGTTAAGACTACTTTGTACAGAGCGGTAGGCTCTGTAAGCAATATGGAAATGATAGGCAGTTAAGCGATATGGAGTTCTTGACTCCGGCCTCCACTCTTTCTGGCCATGGCCATGGATCTTGTATCCTGTGCAGATACAGCTCGCCCTCTCATCTTTCCTTTGTCCCATGTCACACGGATCGGTTAAACCTAATTTTCTGTTACTTATTCAATTATCTATTCTCACATTGCAACTAAACGTTTCTGTGTGGTTAGCTAGGATATTCTTTCCTTTTTCCTTTTTAATGCTGCAAATTTGTGCAATACTCTTGCAGGCCAAATGAATGTGAGAAATTTGCGAAAAAATGAACCATAGCAGTTCAGTTTTGGTCGAGCAACATGACAACATCTCCCCTTTTGAATATTATCAGAATAATTAGAAGCATATGTTACACTTTATTTATACTCTTTTGGTGAATCCATGATTTAGTTCAGAATTATCTTTATTTCTGAATGGCCAATTTTCTTAGCTAAAAAGTTGTGTTTTGTTAGATAATATCTTCATGCCTTTCAATCCTCAAAATAAGGTTCTCTGCAAGCTTGTACAATATGTTTACAAATGAGGCTAGCGGCAAGTATACCTTTCTGTGAACTAGGACTATGATAAACTAGATGCTCATGGTACTGCTGGTTCTTGTAATCTACTTGGACATCTCATGTTGGCTTAAATGTTTATCTGAGAATCTGATAGCATTTTTAATGATTGGGTATTGCTTTCCTCAAATTCCTCAACAGGTTAACATGACTGTGTGATTGAATGCTTGGATATATTGTTCTCTAAGTTTGTGGGAGTCTTTACGCTGAATACATCCCTTTCTTATCATGTCCTCCGCTTGGTCACACTTGCTCTGTTTTGGACAGGATATAGTTGAGAAATATTTGGAAGGTCGCGATCATCTGGTTTGTTCACTTCCTCCAATATCTGTCTGGTTAGGAACGCGCTACTGGGGTGTTGATCGACGTGAGTGAATTTTTCCTTCCAAGTCTTTTTGAGCAATATTGTGTACATTTAAAGGTCATGCAAATTTAGCTGTTGATTTACATTGATCCCACGGTTGCCTCCTTACCTGCACAGCAGCAACACTGTTATTCCCAAGCATCTCGCTGCCACCTTCCCCGACTAACCTCCCTGCCATGCTCTTCAGATAGATATAGTACATGAACCATTCTGCTTTTTTGTCTACTTTGTTTTATGCTAATAGAACTGGGTTGGTGCTTGTCTTCCAGGTTATGGCGATTCCGTTTGAGACTGGAGTAAATATCTTGTATGTAATCAAGATGAAGTGGTGCTTGCCCCAGTGATATATTCTAAGATATTTTATGTTTAAGCTTCCATGTGCTGTGAGATGAATGCAGTATATTTTTCCATTGACAAGTTGAGACGCCAAGCTGCTGAGAAAGAAGCTTTGATTAAATATACTAATTCTCAGTTGTAAAATGGAAAGGTGAGTTGGTGACAACGACATAGTGTTGTTGTGCGATCGATGACAAAGTCTCTTCCTCTGCCTCCTTATGTATTTATTTTTTGCAATTTGCTTTATGCATGAAACACTAGCTGCTGCATTTTTATTTTGTTGGTACACCCTGCGATTTTAATATATAATAACTGTATCCTACTTTTGACAGTAGTGCAAACTACTACTCCATGTTGCATATGTCATCTCATACACTCTTCCCATGATAGATGATACTACCATTGTTTAATACTGGTAAAATTAGCGCAATGGTTATTATGCTCTCTTTGTTTTTTGCTATTGAACGTTTGTTTATTTTGAAGGAAAATAAGAAACCCATATTATGTCTGTATGGTATTTAGTTCTGTAGCTTATTCTATGGATTGTGCTTGTTGAGGGTAAAACATCAAATAAGGAAGTGGTAGATATTCAAGGGGTTATCTCTAATATGGGTTTGAGATAAGCTCACCGATGACATTATATTAAAAAAAAAAGATTGTTTCTGGTGTTTGTTAAGATGGTACCATATCATCTTGTGTATGAAAATAACTTCAGTTGGTTGTGAGTATTCATGCTTGAGCCTATCAAGATTAACCTTACTTAAGCACAATTACTGTAAGCACATCATCTGGTATGGCAAATTGCACACTTATTGTTAGCCTAAACTTAAAACATATTAACTTCCAAAATCTACTGTGGTACTTGTATGTTCACATAGAACTATCGACAAATGGTTTACTGGTGGTATTAGACACGACATAATTGTTCGTGGATGAGCAAATCATTTCTGTTTTTCAAGTTATGGTGATCTTTATTATTTTTTCATTAACTTCTAGAATATTGGTATATTTGCTATGCCGGCAACTGGCATCTATTTATAGGAAGGACATTGTCTTGATGTTTTGAGAAGCAATATCTGAGTTATAGCTCTATGGCTGGCTTGTTGCTTGAGTTTATCTGCTAATTATCTAATTGTCGATAAAGAAGTCTTCCATTTATAGGGCTATGCTTATCTCTTGATGCTGCAAAAATGAAAGAAGTTTTGATTTTCCTTATCCGAGTGCAAATTTCTTGTATGGATTACACTAGGAATCTTGTTGTTTGCTATGCATATGATTATGCGGAGCAGCAGTAAGCGCTTTCTACGCATCATGAGTATTGCCTTTGGTCACAGGAAACCCTCCTCTTTTCATATCCACAAGTTTTTGTACCAGATTTATTAAAACTATTACTACCATTGTGATGTTCTTTGTAAAATTTATTGATGGAGAAGAGTTCAGATACCCAACGGGCACATGCATATTTTTTGATTGCTGAAAAATATGCATCTATCTTTGTTGGAATGTGCAGATTTTATTTCTGGTCGGGATGTACAGCTTTCATTTTTGGTTACATGATCCCTCTGATTTCTGTTGTAGGTATCCTACACAATGAAATTGATGCTCCGCTCTGATGATATGCTGGTCTGGTAAAGCAGAGAGAAGGATGATGATATGTTAATAAATCATTGATGCATTGAAAGCGAGAGCTTATGCATATCTAAATTATCTTAGAACAATTGATCGATGCAAAATGCAAGATATAGCGCTCTGAAGTATGTGGCAGTATAATGTTTGTACCACGGTGATAATTTGCAGGCAAAGCTTCGTTCACTGTTCAGGCTCCTAAATTTCCAACAATGAACACTACTCAGACATCATCTATACAGCTCCAACAATGGTTAACAGGCAAAGATGATGAGAAGCAGACACAGATCACAGAGAGATGAGATTCAGAAGGACAACTGAAAGCACTAGGGACCTCTGCTCTGCCAACTGATCATAACTAGTTACAAGAGCCAGGATCAGAGGCGATCCGAACAACAGAAGAAAATTCAGAAGATTCACATTGCACCATAGAAAACAGAGACACAACCAGGAGCCAGCAATTCAGCAATACAAGAACACAAACACCATTTCCTTTCATCAGTTTCGACTAGCATATATTGATCTCTGAGATGGTTAAACAAGCCACGGGTACGTGTCATTCAAAAGTTCAATGGTACAGCGTGGAGCTCATGCCAGCCTCCACTTGGAACAAACTCCAGGATCATGTCATTCATAAAAAAGCTACAAAATCATCAAAGCAAAAGGTGAGACATGCACGAGAACAGGTCAGAAGACTTGACAAGCACATCCAACATACTCCCACTTGGTGATGAAGAAAAGAATATAGACTTGATGTCAACCTAAAAGCTGAGCAGTAACGACCAAAATGATCTGCATTTTACAGCATCCTACAGTTGTTGTTTCGAAATTCCGGGTGCCAAACATGAGGATTCAGACTGCTGCCCCCCTCAATCACAAGAAGGATCCAGCCCCAAGTGCAAAAACCACAACGGCCGCCCTGCTTAAACTGCAACCGAACACCGAACTGTCCATAGATGCTGCGGAACTGGGTGACAGCTGAAGACTGGGCAGCAACTTTCTTCAGATCTTCAGAAAAGTTTCAGGAAAATCAAATGCTAGAAACACATGGCAGAATGCAAAGTTACTTATAAGAACACCAGATCTTACGTACGCACAGCTCCAACCATTGCCAGCAGACAAACTGAGGGATGAGAGGCAGGTACAAAACACAGGGGAATTAGGTCCAGAGAAACAATGAACACAAACAATGGTTGGCAGGCAAAGAGGATGAGAAGCATACACAGATCGCAGAGAAACCAGATCCAGAAAGACAAATGAGAACACTACGGACATCTTCTCTGCCAACTAATCAAGACTCACAAGTTGCAAGAGCCAGGATCAGAGCTGATCAGGAACAAGAACAGAACAAAATTCAGAACATTCAAATCACAGCATAGTAAACGGAGACACAAGCAGGAAGCAGCAATTCAAGAACCATTTCCTTTCATATAGTGGTTTTGACTAGCATATATTGATCTCTGAGATGGTTAAAACGAGGCACGGGTACATGGATAGATACAGGCGACAGAGACATAACGTAAAGGAAAACTACAGAGTGGGATGGTGCCTACTACGAGAGCTAGGCTAAGAACTTCCCCACTGATGGCATGAGACTAGAGCAACCATTCCATTCACGATCCATTCATAAACAGCAGAAGCAGCAGCCTGAGACAAAAGGGAGGGAACTATGGGACCTAAAACTACTGAAATAAACAGCAAGCATCAGTCGGAGACACTGGCATGGAGCAGCAACGTTCAGGCACCACCATGGACAGATACTGCTGCAGCTGTTTGCTGGGACTCGTCGTTCTGATGAGAAGTTTCGGAGGCAAGTGTCAGCGGTTAGACCATCAGAAGTTCAGACGAACGAATCAGCAAGGTAAGGAGCAAAGGAGGTTGCCAGGGACGGGGTCAATGGGTCTCACCTCGTCGTTGATCTCGGACTTCGACTTGTCAGAATCACCAGACGCCTCAGGGCCTCCTGCCTGCAACGGGACATGACACAGAAACTAACAGATACAAACTTGAAATAAACTTCAGTGAGACGAGCGCACACGTACAATTGAACCAAATCACCACCAGTGAAGTGAGATACAAACTTGAAATAAACAACTAGAGTAACCTTGAGGTCATGGGTGGTGGCGATGTGCTCCTTCTCCTTGACGAGCTCGTCCACCCTCCCCTCCAGCTCCAGCACCCTGGCTCGGAAGGAGGCGATCTCGGCGTCCTGGTCGGAGATGGCCTTGGAGTGGACGGCCTGGGCGTCGAGGCCCGCCGCGAGGAGGGCGGCGAGCTTATCCTGGAGGGCCTGGACCACGGACTCGGACTGGGCGGCCTGGACGATCCCGGCCTCCCTCAGCCCATCAGCAATCTTGAGCGCCTCCTCGGTCACGAGGCGGCGGCGGTCCAGCTCGGCCGAGGAGGCGCTCAGCCCATCCTCAGCAACCTTGAGCATCACCTCGGTCATGAGGCGGAGGCGGCTCTCCGCGTCGAGCACCTCCTCGGTCATGAGGCGGAGGCGGCGCTCCTTGTCCCGCTCGGCCGAGGAGGCGCTGAGGCGGGACGAGGCTGCGAGGCGGAGGCGGCGCTCCTGGTCCAGCATTCGCGCGGAGGCTGCCGAGGAGGCGCTGAGGCGGGACTCGGCCGCGAGGCGGAGGCGGCGCTCCTCGTCCAGCGTGCGCGAGGCCGCCAAGGAGGCGCTGAGCCGGGACTCGGCCACGAGGCGGAGGCGGCGCTCCTGGTCCAGCGCGCGCGCGGAGGCCGCCAAGGAGGCGTTGAGGCGGGACTCGGCCGCGAGGCGGAGGCGACGCTCCTGGTCCAGCTTGCGCGCGGAGACCGCCGAGGAGGCGTTGAGCCGGGACTCGGCCGCGAGGCGGAGGCGGCGCTCCTCGTCCCGCTCGGCGGTCAACGCTTTGAGAGCGTCGAGGAGGGCCTCGTGGTTGGCCATGGCGGCATGGCGTGTCCGGGCCGGCATGAGCGGGATCCTCTGTACAGGGAAGCAAGAAATTAGCAATGGCTAGTTGGAAACATGTAGCTGCTCAACAATCGCATTTCTCTGGTAGTATAAGTCATTCCAAAGATAGGTACTAGTTTTCTGGTATCATCAAACAAAAGTAAATCTCTAGGATTTCCTGGAACATAACTTAAGTGAGTACGTACTTAGAATGCTACACATGAGTAGAAAGTTAAATAGATATTCCATGTATGGCAAAGCTGTAAGAGAATCAAGTGCGATCCAACTGTCCAAGCAAGCTCAGCAACAATACAACCAAGCACCTGATGGCAACCCCAAAAGGCCAAAATACTACAAGCATTTCAATGCTGATGGTAAGAAGATTCCATGAGAATCACCTACATTCTTCACCTCAGATTTCAATTTGTTCACAACCATTGCTAACAGTTGAGGGAAATTATCCTAAGCAACCAAAAGTAAAGCTGATCTCTGTTAAGAAAAAAAGACTGTAACCGTTTATACTAAAGCAACAACAGAAATAGAAAAAGGATCAAATAACACCTATACCATGATCCATTTTCCCGGTTGAACCAATTTTCATGCCTAGCAAGGTCTCGTTATTACAACGAGTCTGAAGGCTATCCAAATACCAACAACAGCAAATAAGCATAACAGTAGCACTTCAATTCGACAAATTTCTATCAGCCGTGAAGCATCAGAGATACTAATAATATAGGCAGCACACTCCAATCGCAGCAGTTGGAACTCGTATTATTTAGAGAACAGGGGTCAGCGGGCAGGTTCTCGTAATAATCGTTAGGAAATCAACCAACAGCCTGCCCCTACTTACTTGCCTCGAACTGAAAATCAAGAGGTCAAAATCCACCACCATACCGCTACCACCTACTCGACCCAGGAAAAATCGCACGAGCTCCGTAGCTAATCACCCCATTCCACCGAATCAAATCAACGACGCGCGTCAAGCAGAACCATCAGGAAATCGAGCAGCAGCCCGCTGACGAACACCGTGACGTCACGCTGACGTCAACGATGGCCTCTGCCGAGCACGCGCGCGAGCTGGACGAATCGGTTCAGTCTAGGAGCAAGAGCAGGCCGAGGCGAAGCTAGGGGGCGGCGCCGCTACTTCTGGGTCACCGGAGCGTGGCGGGAGACGGCGGACGGCGACGATCTACGCTACAGAGGACGAGGAAGAAGGAGGAGAGGTCGGGGAAGCTCACCCTGATCACGATGGAGTAGACGGGGAGGTCGGGGAAGCTCGGGCGGCGGCGAATCGAGCCCGGCGGCGTTGGGGCGGCGGTGAGGGAGACGGCGTCGATCTGGCGGTCTACGGCATCCTGGAAAGCGTGACTCGTCGGGGGAGCTTCTTCGGGGTTCGTCTCCTCGGGGCAGACGGCGCGGCGGCGGCGGTAGGGTTCGGCCGGAAGGAGAGCAGAGAGAGCGAGCGAGCGAGAGTGATGGAGTATTTCTCTAGGGATCTATGGTAGTACGGTGCTCACAACTCAACTATGCCAATTGTTGCTCCTAACTGAACTGAACTGAACTGAATGGCACCCAGATCTGATTTTGAACTGAACAAAAATGGCAACTATTAACCACAACTGAACTGAACTGAACTAGATGGCACCCAGGACTGAATTCACCACATCCCAATAAGAAAGCCATCTGTGATTGGTCCCTGTAAATGAAATAACGATGTGATATTTTAAAAACCAATTTTTTTTTACACAAGGCAGTAAGCACTCTCCATTTTCAGTAAGAGAAACCAGAACAAATACCGGCGAATTACATAAATTAGAGAAAGAAACAGGGAGACAAATCTAGAGCAAGAAGAAAACAGGGAAACAATGAAAATAAGCAAACAACCCGGCAGGGAGAGCCTTCGATGCCCATCGGCTTCCGATTAGCGTTGGACGCTAGCGCACAAGGAGCATCATCACCGTAGACGAAGAAATTCAATCACTTCGGCCCCAACCCTAGCTCCGCCGCCGTTTCCATCACTTCCATATCCGATGTGTTGTTACACATTTCACAAGTTTTTCGTTAAGGCGCTTCTTAACTTGCACCAAAATTTATGCATAAAATCCACCACATCCCAGTGAGAAAGTCGTATGTGATTGGTCCCTACAAATTAAATAAAGAAGTGATATTTTAAAAAATAAACATGTTTGTACTCTGTCGTCTCAATTTCAAATGCTTGTAAGTAGCCCATTCATGCGCTGCTTTTGGACCAATTCCCGGAGCAAGATACAGGCAATGCATGTTCAACTCTGCCAGACCCAAACCGTAGGAACCAGTATTTGATATTCAAGAGACGGTCCCATCGACTTTGATCTTGTACCCCCCATTGATTTTTTTTGTTGTTCTTCAAAACAGATCAATGATTATCTATGGGTTGAGTAAATCGCTGTTTCTTTGGTATATTATATGAGAAATAACTTGATTTTTATGGGAACTAACTGTATACTATGTATCAGGATGGGAATAATGGGCCGGCCCGGACCTGGCCTTGGACCTGCCCCCCATGGCCTCAAGGACAATTGGCCTCGTTGTCCCAATGGGCAATTCGGGTCGGCCCAAAATTCTGGCTGTAATATAAGCAGTTATCAAATATTGACGATACAATCATGACAATACATAGTTAATATCTCCGCAGAATAATAGTTTGACAAGGTCACCAGCATTGTTACAGGAATATCTCCATAGTACTAAATTCAGCACAAACTTACAAGCAAAGTAGCAAACATCAGGAACATCATGAATGTAAACTACTCAACATTAGACGACTTTGCTTCATCATCTAGCAAACATCAGGAACTACTCAACATCAAATGACTTTGCTGGCAAACATCAGGAACTACTCTACATCAAATGATTTTTCTGCATCAGGGTTGTCCGTTGATCGCACTTGCTTGACTGTCATCATCGCCTGCATACATCATAGGAACTGCTCATTTACATGTACCAAATACAGCAAAATCTGCCTGTGCAAATAAATGAGATGAATGCGTATGCAACATATATGGATATTGACTTTGAAGGAAAGATAAAGCAGGCTTGTGAAGAACTGAGATAGTTAACAGTGCGTGAAACAAAATTAAAATAAACAGAAAAATTAGTCTGTTAGGGTTTAGTGATATAGTCACAACAAATCAAACAACTAACTAGTGTTAATTCGGTAGTAAAAAAATATGGCAACCTACATCAGGCACAAACACATCAAGACTTGACTCTGCTTCATCGTATGCAGATGCAACATACAAGACGGGAATGGCTTGTCCTATTTTCTAAAATGAACTTCATGAAACAGGACAAACAGCTACTAGTGTCCAGGTCATAGGGAAGGTTGCAGGAGCAATTAAAACCAAAAACATGTAGCCTTTTCAAATAAAAGTATAAAACACAGCAATATAATTAAGATAATTGCCAAGATATGAATAAGTATATATGTGCAACATCAATTGCCATCCATCTAATAGTGAAACTACCAGGGGAGAATAAATTAGAATCACAAACCGCAACCCATGTAACAATTGAAAGTAATGACCAGGGGAAACAGGAATCAAATAATACTGGCAGCACCACGTACAGGTCGAGCAATATGGCGTGCAGTTGTACAGGAACTAATAGATAGTAAGTTCCATATCATATTATTAAGCTCATGGACGAATTGCAGTTCACAGGGTTCAGCAAAACAATTGATTAAGTGAGTTCTAGGCTCTACTTCTACCTATCTCTCTGTGTGAAAAGAAAATAGTTGAAGAACAGATAACATGAGTTATGCTACTGGTCCAACTAAGCAGGTTCATCAACTTCATGCACTGGAATGACAGGGCTGGTATTCGGTGACTCACTTGATCACCTAAATGGTACAGCCAGATAAAGAAATAACATGTCGTGTGACTCATGTGAATGGGTACTAGTTGGTTTCTCCAGGACTACAGGTTGCAGCAAACAAAAGTAAGTTGTAAATCTCTGTATGCCAAATCTAAACTTCTGTTCACCTCTGGCTATGGCCACAAAGTACAGTACGTGTGTGTCTAATTGTACATGACCCGTTTCTAAAAATAATTGTACATGACCTAAGTCGCTTTTGCTACTGGCACCACCACAGGTCGATCCAAGTAATCGATTTTGTTACTACGGCAACATTCAACAGCAATAAAGCAGAGAATAAAACATGATGGCGACAGGCGGAGAAGGTGAGCTTCATGGCGACATAGTCTATGTAGAACTGCATATACATATTTAACTGCACACATAAATCACAATTGTGTGAATTAAAGGCCAACTAAATCAACTAAAAGTCCTCTAGTTGTACGGAAAATACAAACCAGCAATAAGTTGGAGAAGCCGCAAGTATAGGTTTGGAAGATCATATAAACAACCCATCTGCATGGGACAAATATTGAGTTTTCTATTTTATTTAGAAATAATTGGTTTTCTAATCTATTTGGAGAATCAAATAAATTCTATGGCAAGTGGCAACTGAATAGATTGAAATATACCACTATGCACTTCAAAATAAAGATTATACCATCAGGAACCTAAGACCACAAATTTGGATAATAACCGTAGATTTACCACACCGTCACTACAACTCCCATAGAAATCATATAATAGTATTATCTGTACAACAATAAGACCATCAGATGATTGCTAGGTATGTGTCTGAGATTCTACAACAGATGGAAAAATTGGGAACTACAAACCACTTATCTATCCTTAAGATATCAATTCCTATTGGAATTCTATATACCAGCTAAAGCATTCTTAAGTTATTGGGTTTTACTATTGAGACTTATAATTTGTTACTGGTTTAGTATTTCAAGGTAGCACAAAGTAGACAAACTTGTTGGATTTCTGCCAATTCTCTAACTATAAGATAAACCTACTAAACTGATAACTAACAAACTTACATGAAATTTGTGTATTACAATCTTCGTAGATGAGCATAGCATATTGTTCATTTTCACGCATTTATATTTTCTTACATCTAGGATTAGGTTGACCCGACACCCATAACCCAACGAATCCCTTTTATCCACTTAGCAGCAAAGATGCCACAGAAATCCAAAAGATACAGTATTCTAATACCTACATATATGCACATCATCAATACGTATATACATATTCACTCATGTGCGTATGTTAAAAGAGAGGCTAGTTTGTACACCTCACTTGTTCTGGAGGGCGGAGAGCTTGGCCTGGAGCGCATGGAGCTCCTCATCCCGGTCCTCGAGCTGCAAAAGGAGTTGGTCGATCCCGGCCTCCCTCAGCCCATCCTCAGCAACCTTGAGCACCTCCTCGGTGGTGGTGTTGGCCTGCAGCACGCTGTGGAGCAGCACCCTGATGCGCTTCGTCCCCGGACCAGCTCATCCACCCTCCCCTCCAGCTCCACCACCGTGCTCCGGGCGACCTTGTGCAGAGCCATGGCCGCCCTGGTGTCCTTCAGGAACACCCTGGTTTCCTCCAGCTTCACCCTGAGGCTCTCCTCCACGCCGGTCGCCTTCGAGACGAACACGGAGTCCGGCAGCGCCCCCGCCGCATCCCGCGTCCACCAGGAGGGCGAGCTGGCGCACCTCATCGTAGAACTTGGATGCGCACCCGAGCTGCTCGGTGAGGAGCGGCCTCTGGGCGTCGAGCGTGGCATGGAGGGCGGCGAGGTTATCCTGGAGCGCCTGGAGCTGGGTCTCCCGGTCGGCGAGCTTATCCTGGAGCGCGGCCTGGACCGCTGCGAGGTTGCGCTTGGCGGCGCTGACCTGTGTCTCGACCGAGAGGCGGAGGCGGCGCGCAGGGCCGGTCCAAAGTTATTTTGGACTCGGGGCGACTTAAACCAATACAATTATATCAAACTCATCTACTTACATATATTAGTTTTATTATATATTACAATCTTATTGAATATATCTTCTCAATATATAGTTAGCATGATTAATTAAATATAAATATTATGTGTATCTCTTTTTTTGTAATATACATTAAATACACATTGACATTATGTTGAATCTAAATAGTTTGTAACAAAAAACTATATTATTTTTTTATATCTTGACGTATATATGCTAAAAGCTGAAAACAATTATACCCCTCCTCGTTTTTAGTTGTTGAATTAAGACTCAACTTTAATAGTTTGTGAGACATATATATTGTGTATACTCTAACAAATATCTCAATAGAGGTGTCTACTGTATTAATAGATAAGAAAATTTGTAGAAAGTTCCAACGTATAAATTGAACTGTTAGCTTGACTCTATCTTAAAAGCTGCATTGTGTTCAATAATAATCCGACAATACGTGCATTATATGTATTTGATGTTGAAATATAAACACTTAAACTAACCATCAATGTTAAAAAAATATAGATCGTACAAAATTTCGCATTCATACGAATTGATCGGTTAGGCTCATCGAAATGTACTTGCTATTATCTGGTGTATACAACTTGTCATGTAATTTATCAAATAAAAAGTTATGCATAATATTCAATTTAAAATCTTAGTTATCATAACTTCACTACAACCTCTAGGGCTCCCACCGGAGAGACACAAACGATCTAATTGAACTTGTCAATTCTGACGAGGTTGAAGACTTCCTCCTATAGAACAAATAAGATTTTTTGTATAGTATATACAATGACTGTGAGAATACTCTACTATTTGGACTGCTCGTACTCCCGAGAGTCGCGTGGTGGTTGTCATGACCTTTAGGCCTGCTTTAGACTCTTGAGACGACCTTGCATGTAATTTCCACCCATCAAGGCAGCCATGGGTGCTAATCATTCTGTAATCGTTGTCAATCATTATGTCGCTAGAAAATTAGTTCGTCATTTGGTGCTATATCGTTGCTGGTATGAAATGCTCATCCTCTTCATGGTGTACCACCCGAAGGCGCAGCGACAACACTCTATTATCTAAGAAACTTTATTTTTCGTTGGACGTATCAAAGTTTATACCTATATACATGTATTAATTTGGTTGGGCCCCTACCACTTAGGGGCCCAGGGCGGTCGCCCCTCTGCCCCGCCTTCTAGGCCAGCCCTGGCGGCGCACCTCGTCCAGCTCGGCGGTCACGGATTTGAGATCCTTGAGGAGGAGGAGGAGGTTGGAGAGGTCGTCGTGGTCGGCCATGGCGTTGACGTTTGCGTGGGAGAAAGGTGGAGGCGGCGGCGGCGTTTGCGTAGGGTTTTTCAGCGGCGCCAAGGGAAGGTCATAAAGAGGTGGTGGCCGCGGCGTCGGAGTCGTGCTCTTCCTCCGTACGGAGGAAGAAGACAAACATAAGTGGGCCTGTTGGGCTGGATCGAAAGTGGCCTTGCGCCACTTCGGCCAGGCTTCACCTTTTTTTTTAACTCTTCTCTTTTTCTGTTTTCCGTTTTATTTTCTAAAAACCAAAATAAGTCGAATTTTGAAATGGGACCTTTTGCAATTATTTTTATTTGAACATTAGAAATTTAATAAATTCTTTTGCACTATATGAACAACACTGTAACAACACAGATATGCAATTTTGTTTAAATATGCAAGAAAACAAATATTGCGTGAGATGAACAAATGATTATGATGTCATGATGATAATGATAAAAACATAAAAGAACAAGCATTATAGTTGGATTACATTTTCTGGATGTTACAAAATACCCCCTCGGAGGAATTGTGCCCCGAGATTCCTATGGAGAAGTGAAGAGGTCGGGATACTCGTACCGAAGATGGTCTTCACGTTCCCAAGTTGCTTCTTTATCAGAATGGTGAAACCATTGCACCTTGAGGAACTTGACAGTCTTGTTATGGGTGGAACGTTCAGCTTCATCGAGAACGCGAATAGGACGTTCCTCATAGGAGAGGTCTTCTTGAACATCAATTGACTCATGATCAACAGCACGGCCTGGATCTTTGAAGCACTTCTTGAGTTGTGACACGTGAAAGACATCGTGCACCTTGGAGAGGTCGGGTGGAAGTTCCAGACGATAGGCAAGTTCTCCACGCCTTGAAAGAACGTTGAAAGCACCAACGTATCGCGGAACAAGCTTTCCTTTGATACTGAAGCGTTGTGTGCCTCTCAAGGGAGTTGCACGAAGATAAGCTTGATCACCAGCTGCATAGACCATGTCACTGTATTTGCTATCATAATTTAATGTCATAAATGTGGGTACATTTCCTATAAAGTTGGTCAAAAATCCCTAAAAGGTAGATGTACTCCCTCTATCCCAAATTACCCTGCGTTTAGATTTAGTCAAAGTCAAACTTTACAAAACTTTGACTAATCATATACGAAACAATATCAACAGCTATAATATGAAATGGATATTATACGATAATATATTTCATAATTATTCAAAAATATTTATTTTGTATTATAAATAATTATATTTTTTTCTTATATGTTTAGTAAAAATTTACAAAGTTTGACTTTGACAAAACCGAAAACGCAGGGTAATTTGGGACAGAGCGAGTACACTTATTCGAGAACGGAGGGAGTATTCTATAAATTTCTGCCCCCTGTATTCATGTAGGAAATTATGCTTGCAACATTTATATATCTAATAAATTGTCCAGAATTAAATTTCAGTGTAAAAGTGTCACGGAAATAACTGAGAATTATTGGTGTGCAATTGTACTTAATAAAATATATTTAAGGAAGGCCATACGTCTATACTGGAACACAGTTATATGAATATGCTGGAATTATACCTGAGAATAATATAGAGTGGAATGTCAGATTGTCTGTAGGATTGGCTTTATGGATTGTTAAAATTTGCGAGTTTGATTGTGTATTCAAACTCGGCGAATGACTCACACATGCGTGCTGGGACCTAATTGTTTAATAGTCATAGGCTCGGTAACTGGCTGTTAGGTATTGTGGTTGGTCTAATATGTCACGAGTCATATATGAAAACAAATTAATTTATCTGGAATTGGAGTCTATATAAAGGTCACACCCTCTAACCACAATATGCATTATGAGCGGCACCACGATAAGGCAGAGGAATATAGTGTAGGCCGAATTAGCTCCAACCCTAATTTTCTTACAATTCACACGTATATCATCTGAGTTCGGATCTGGACGCAACGAACCAACGAACAAGATAGCAGGTCTCGGGAGCCACAAATCTGCACAACTTTGCAACATGAGACTATATGACCATTCTGCTGCATCCGACATCAGTAGCCAGAGCCAGTGCTTCTCTGCACGCTAACGCTGCAAGCGTCGCTTGATAAGTGATCCCTGGACATGCCATTGCTGAAGCACCAAGACACATGCCATGTTCAACTCTGCAGACCTAAACTGTAGGAACCAGTATTTGATATTCAAGAGACTGCTCCATCGACTTGATCTTGTACGTACCCCTGTCTAGATTACGAGTCTCCTGATCTTGAACCCCTGTCTAGATTACGAGTCTGATTGATCAAATTTGCATCAGTTATCTCAGAAATAAACCTAGGAGCAAAGTCTCCTGATCTTGACGGACACGCGTACAAAAAAGTCTGACGCGTCTCCACACAGACATAGGTCGCCAACAGAACGGAGCACGTACGTTATTATGCTGTTGATGAGACAGAGGGGGTCGATATGGCAGCATCATACTGCTGGAGTTTACGGTTGTGTGACCAGGTGAGAACTCGTAAAACCAATTCAGTTTGGACAGATCATCATAGTTTTTGTTATGGATGTCAGTCCAAGTGAGAATAACCCCATTGATTGTAATTAAATTCAGTTATGCCAGACCAAACCACGTCACATCAAATTCATTAATGATGCACATTGCACCATGATGTTGAAGGATTGATCATGGCCAAGGTTCTAACATCGGATGGTCTTCTCACACACTTGCCATCCTTAATTTGGCAACATTTCCCCTTTATATTGCTGATGAAGTGCCTACCTGCACTTGTGCTCCTAGGCGACAGTTCGATGATGCCATTGCTAGCTCCTTCTTGGTAGGTAGCTCCTACGGCCGCGTGGCCTTCTGATCCATGACGATGCGGGACTTCTCCTGCTTCCGAGACGCCGCCGTCACCACCATCTCCTCCTCCGCCACGTCCTCCGACCACCTCGACCGCTCGCTGCAGGCCGCCACCGCCTGCGTCTACAGTGCCGCGCTCTCCTCCAGCCGCAAAGAGCTCCTCGTCACCGTCACCTGGACACGATCCATCCCCGGCGCCGAAGCTGCCGCCGGAGCCCCCGGGCTCTCCGTCGCCGTCGAGGACGTCGCGTCTCCGAAGCCGAAGCTCCCTCCTCCGTCGTCAGCGGTCGGGACGACGGCTGCCACGCCGCGTCGGTCCCCAGTGATGCCGTCCGCGCAGGCGAACCAGAAGATGCACCTGCAGACCAAGAGGCGCGGGAGCCGGTCGTTCGTCACGGAAGGCGGCACCGTCGTGGCAGCCCACTGGGACACGTCAGACGCCAGGTACGCGTCGCCGTCCTCCCCCGAGCCCTGCGGCGGAGGGTACTACCTCGCCGTGGTCGCCGACGCGGAGCTCGCGCTCCTCCTCGGGGCCGGGGGCGGCGAGCTGTCCCGCCGCTTCGGCGCCGCGGTGCGCCCGCAAGCGGTCCTGCTCAGCCGGCGCGAACAGCTCCGCGCGCCTTTGACGCCCTCGCCTTCGACGTCCGCTCTGGTGGTGGCGCACAGCACGCGGTGCCGGTTCCGGGAGGGCGGCACGGAGCACGAGGTGACGGTGCACTGCCGCGGCGACCGGCGCACGACCTCTTCGTCCGCGACAGCCGACGAGGGGGAGGTGGCGGTGAGCGTGGACGGCGCCTTGGTGGAGGCGCGGCGCGTCGGTTGGAACTTCCGCGGGAACCGCACGGCCGTGTTGGCGGACGGCGCCGTGGTGGAGGTCATGTGGGACGTGCACGACTGGTGGTTCTCCGGCTGCACCGGCGCGGGCGCGGCGCAGTTCATGGTGAAGGCGCGCGGCGGCGGGGAAGGCGTGTGGATGGACGAGGAGATGGCGAGCAAGGGCCACCCGCCCGCCGGGTTCTTCCTCCACATGCAGTGCTACCGCCGGTGACCCGCCGGCGCCGGACGTAATTACAGATTCTTGGTTAATCCTGTCCAGTTATTCGGGTCGTTTCAGTTCAAAAAAAAAAGTTATTCGGGTCGTCGGCTCGTCGTGAACTCGTGATTGATTCTTGGTTTCGTCGGCAAATAGTCGCTGAGTTTTCTTTCTCGTCGTGGTCTCCAGGAGCATTTAAGACGAGCCATGGGCCTCTTCGGCATTCGGGGGCGCCTGCCGGTGCCAGGTTGACGACGACAGCGGCTGCCGCAGCAGCTAGCGAGGCAAGTTCAGACGAGTCCGGTCAAGACTAGGGCCTACGTTGACTGACTCTTTTGGTTCTGAGCCTGGGGCCCACGTGTCATTGGCGGCACTTTCTAGCATTGCGATATTCGACCAGATTTGTGGAAACAAACTTTTTTTTTTAATGTCATTTGGCTAGCTTCATTTATTTACAAGAAGACTTCGTAGTACAAGAGATGTCGTTCCGAAAATGACTATTTCTCGTTTGAGTCTATCAAGCCTATATTCGAGCCCGATCGCGTGGAAGCTCGGGACATGTCCTTGACGCGATCTCCCTAACGCAAATTTGCTGGAAGATTGCATCGCAAGTGGAGACATCGTAGTCGTGGACTCGCATAATACAATTTATCGAAAAGTTGAAATATCAAGATTTCTGCGCCAATCGATGCATATAACCATTTTCATTGCAACATAATCATTTAAAGTAAAACAAAATAATGGGCCACAAATAGGGGATACAAATACAAATCAATGAAATATAAGAAACATGTATCTCCACACGGGTTGAATAAAACCAGTGTGACCGTCTACATATGCTTGCACCCCGAGTTTATGAGATCACGCTCCTTCACGACGAGGTAGGACAACAAATCTATGTTACTAGATATCCAAGTATAAATTAGTGTACGGATTTTTATTTGAGAAATTGAAGGGAGCACTTATATACACATGAAGAAACCATAGACATTAAAGAAGAATGCCAGACCTGTGACAACTTTATTTTCATCAATTATTATTATTATATAAATTTTCAATGCCATGTACATAACACACACATGTTTTCACTAAACCTAACTTGCAAGAACCGTTTTCTCAATAAAAGATTTTATAATGGTACTTACGTAATTATACACTAGAACCACTCCGCTTTAGAGATCTCTTAATAAGGATTCTAAAGTATATATACTAACACACATGTATATGCATTGTATAGTTTATCCAATTGTAAAAGGTAGTTCGAGGAGAAGAAGAACATAACTAATGAACTGAAAAGTTGTTATTTTATTAGTTATAAAATCTAAGTAATAATATTGTACTGATTAACATAATAACAATGTAAGAATAAGTGTAAACTAATTATAAAAGTTTAGTATAAAATATATATTAACAGGAAGTGTTCGGGTTTATGAAAAACCAAGATTCCCTCTAGATAACTTTTTGTGCAGAACATTAAATCATCTCAAAATCCCTCCAACCCGGATTATGAAAAGAGGGTGGTCCACATTAATAAATGCAACCTAATTAATGTCCGATGAGCACATTGCGTCATCATCTTTGCCAGAAGCGAGAGATCGAGGACTTAAGGAACTTAAGATAGAGCTTCAATCTGCACATGCTTGTCTAGATGATCTCACAAAAAAGTACAATGCCGAGATGGAGGAGAGATAGATGCTTTACAATATAGTTCAGGAGTTTAGGTGCTTATTCCCTATTCCTATTCCGATTATTCTACAAAAACACCCATTGATAATAGTGTTCAAGAGACACCCATGGATCAGGTGGGTTTACCCTCGTTCATTTCTACCGATTCTGTCACTACTAAATGATTTTTCAGTTATGCTACTATTTGTGTCATCGTCTCACAAAATGGTGCCGCTAGACATAGTAGCTGTCATAAGGTGGCTGCTGACGGTGATGTGTTCTCAAGCTGTGCGAGACCCTTCGCCAAGTCATTTAGCGATGTAACTATTCATATTGTTTGTGGTTCTTGTACTGTTTTGACCCATTTTTTGTTATGCGACTGTGTGCATCCTAACAATATAGAGTCCCGAGACATGAACTCTTGTGGCTTGCAGGGCCGGTCCTGAGGGGGGGCGAGAGGGGCGGCCGCCCTGGGTCCAGAAATTTTAGGGGCCCCTCTGTGGTATGTGTATACTATATAGTCTATGTACGGTAAGAAAAAAATTAAACGCAGATAACCAAAGAAGGCCCTGCTATAGCGCCGTAACAATTGGGCCCTTCTGTTCGCGTGGGAGAGCAGCACGCGACGGGCTGTAGCGATCGATTGGAGAGATACATTGCAAGATGTTATCTGATTCCCTTTTTTCCCGGGGAGTTTCCTGATTCCACGTCTGGTGTTTCCATATGCTATTGCGTAGGCCTTCTGTTTCCGTGATTCAGCCCCTATGATCTATTGCTAACCATCAAAATCGCATCGCCCATGAACTCGTCGCCCGCCGCGGCAGCTTGACAACCTAAGAACCTGATTCGTTCCCTGTTCCGCGATCACCCAAGACGCCGCCGGCAGGTCCAACCGGCCAATCCGATCAGAAGGTGTATTGTTTCAAATTTTCTATTGTACGTGCAATCTCCTTTTCTTTTAACTTTCTGAAATCTCTTTGTTGCCTCTTACTTCCTATACCAGGTTTAAGTATCTCAATCATTTAGCCATACAAGGTTCTAAGTACAGATTTACAATCTACTCTAGTGTGTCCTCCAAATTTTATTTAAATCTAAATACGCAAAAATAGTTAGCATAAAAACATTTGGGGCATGACATTGGACGAGATTGATATTGATTCCAACATCAGGAACTTTACATCACCAATGTAAGGAGAAAAAATTATGATAAGTTGAAATTGTAATACTACTCCATGAGACCATTATAATGAAATTACGTTTTCATCGTAAGAATCCGTGTATGGTTTCTCTCGTTTGATCTTTGTTTAGTTAACTTAAGTTTACTAATTTATACTAAGGGGCCCTATATTCTAGTCTCGCCCCGGGCCCCTGAAATCTCAGGACCGGCCCTGGTGGCTTGTATTAGCAAAAACTAGTGGAATTGTTAGATTTTAAATGTGATGACCGTAGTCTAAGAAAGCATGAAAATCTCAAAGAAAATTTCAGCTTTGCATGTCATGTAAAATAAGTGGAAATAAATTTAGCCCCATGTCGCTCTTGGAAGAGAGCTGGACTTGTTTAGAAGGAAAAATCTTCTATCTCCGGTAAGTGAATGAGAATAGAAGCATTTCTCCTCCGTCGCCCACCACATCGTCGTGTTTTGAGAGTCTATATAAATTTAGAACACGTTATTGTGGATGATTAAATTTTGGCTGGTGGACCGACTATGTGTGTATGTATCAACAAACATGTGCATGATTAAACTTGTCCTGCGTTTTTACCGTGTGGTGGTTGTGTTCTCTGCCTATTTAGACTACACAAAGGAAAAAAAAAAACAGAACGGATGGATCGAGAACACACCAACCATGCTCTGTTTCTTTTTCCATTGCCAATTTCCTTCCGATGTACTGCTTCCCGGCTTCCCTTATGGCCGACCCCATGCAGGACAAACCGGAGAGGTGGTCACTAAAATCTCATCCCTTAAGTTCTTCCACCGGGAGATGGTTGATAAAGGTTTTAGTGACCGTCTTCGTGTGACTGCCTGCTTCTATTGTACTACATACTCACTCCGTTTTTAAATGTAAGATGTTTTCGATGTTACCCATATTGTGTAGATGCATATTAAAGTGAGTAAATATACACACTAAAACATGTATAGATATATTTGTATACATGTGAATGTGAACAAAGTCTAAAACATCTTATATTTAAAAACGGAGGGAGTATGTGCCAACAACATAACTATTTTCTCTGCGCCAGCACATAAATACTTCCCCTGCACTGCCATGGCCTAACAACGATGCATCGGTGATTTTCCCGGTCAACACATGTGTGTGCTATTTTTTTTTACACTGGTATTTTTTCTACTCCTTCCGTCCAGAAATAGATGACTTAGGTTTGTCTAAATACAGACGTATCTAGAGATGTTTTAGTGTGTATATTCATCCGAATTTAGACAAATCTAAGACATCTGTTTCCGGACGGAGGGAGTATATGATCAGGGCCGGTCCTGAGGGGGGGCGAGAGGGGCGGCCGCCCTGGGTCCAGAAATTTTAGGGGCCCCTCCGTGGTATGTGTATACTATATAGTCTATGTACGGTAAGAAAAAAATTAAACGCAGATAACCAAAGAAGGCCCTTGTCGGAGAATGACTCCCACGAAACAGGGGTAGTCACACTCGCGAAGAGAGTTCGTGTAAGGGGCTGAACCGCAACGTCAAACAACCCTCGGCCGGCACGGCGACGGTGCTCGTCGCGCCTGAGGAGGGACATCACTGCAGAGAGAGACACAGCGCGTACCCAGGTTCACGGCCCTCTTGTGGAGGTAAAACCGCTACGTCCTGCTTGTCTGTATTGCTTGCTTGTAGAGGTTACAGTACATGGTGCTTGCCGAGGGCACGGCTATGGCAACAAAGAGCACAAGGGAAGGGAAGCTTTGGTCTTCGTCTTCCTTGCGCGTAGGTAGCTAGGCTATGAGGAAATTGCGATCCCCTTCTAAGGTGGTGCACCGGCTCCTTTTATAGGCGCCCCGGGCCTCCTCCCTGGCCTTAGGCAGCGGAGGGGTCACCACATGGCGACAACGGCCGGGAGCACGGTGCACAGCTGCTTGGGCGTCCATGGGCTCGGTTCACGGGCACAAAAGCTGAGGTGGCAGCTGGGAGGCCACCGTCCATCCAGGATGGCCAGCCGCTGCCGCAGAGGTGCGGGGGATGCCCCACGGTGACGTTGCTCTTGGAGCGTAGCGCCGGCTTGCCCCCTTATCACCGAAGAGGAAAGCTTGGTGGTCCGCGCCGCCGGGCTCCGCTTTGTTGACTCCTTTATCACCAAAGTGGGACTGTAGCTCCGTCGTCACCCCGCGCAGAGGCGCGGTCACCCTGTGGCTTCCGCAGAGCCCATGTGCGCGTCGCAGAGCTTGCTTTCCAGCGAAGGAACCTCCGCGAGGGCGGGAACGCCCTGTGGAGGATTTTGCGTTGACTCCCCTTCAGGGGAGGCTAGCCTGGGGAGAGAGCAGCGCTGTAGGGGCTCCACGAGCCTCTGCTGCCCCTCCAGGCCCTCGCGAGGTCATTCTGCCTCGCGGGCTCTCCAGGCATGTAGACCTGGTCCTTAGTGAATCTCCCCCTTCGAGTGTCGAGGGTTGTAGAGGCCCAGCCCAGCATACCCTGGTTTATACTGGGCTGACAGCCCTGCTATAGCGCCGTAACAATTGGGCCCTTCTGTTCGCGTGGGAGAGCAGCACGCGACGGGCTGTAGCGATCGATTGGAGAGATACATTGCAAGATGTTATCTGATTCCCTTTTTTCCCGGGGAGTTTCCTGATTCCACGTCTGGTGTTTCCATATGCTATTGCGTAGGCCTTCTGTTTCCGTGATTCAGCCCCTATGATCTATTGCTAACCATCAAAATCGCATCGCCCATGAACTCGTCGCCCGCCGCGGCAGCTTGACAACCTAAGAACCTGATTCGTTCCCTGTTCCGCGATCACCCAAGACGCCGCCGGCAGGTCCAACCGGCCAATCCGATCAGAAGGTGTATTGTTTCAAATTTTCTATTGTACGTGCAATCTCCTTTTCTTTTAACTTTCTGAAATCTCTTTGTTGCCTCTTACTTCCTATACCAGGTTTAAGTATCTCAATCATTTAGCCATACAAGGTTCTAAGTACAGATTTACAATCTACTCTAGTGTGTCCTCCAAATTTTATTTAAATCTAAATACGCAAAAATAGTTAGCATAAAAACATTTGGGGCATGACATTGGACGAGATTGATATTGATTCCAACATCAGGAACTTTACATCACCAATGTAAGGAGAAAAAATTATGATAAGTTGAAATTGTAATACTACTCCATGAGACCATTATAATGAAATTACGTTTTCATCGTAAGAATCCGTGTATGGTTTCTCTCGTTTGATCTTTGTTTAGTTAACTTAAGTTTACTAATTTATACTAAGGGGCCCTATATTCTAGTCTCGCCCCGGGCCCCTGAAATCTCAGGACCGGCCCTGTATATGATCTACTGGATATGTATAGTTTATCATATGTGGTTAGGTTTATAAATGTATAAGTGATGTTTGATTTCATAAAAATAAACTCATCCGTAAAATGCTTTATATTTCAAAAAGGGTGTTGGAGATAAGAACGAAGTTGTCAGAATATACTTGGAGGTGAAGTTGTATACTAACACCCCCTCTAGAACTCACGCGTACAAATTTGATTTGTTATTTCTTGGGATTGTACCCAAACTGACTTAGCTCAGAATTGATATATTCAATCGTATAATTAAGCATATGCACGCGTGGGTAGGATGTTTTCATCAAAAGGCCTGGATGAATCCACGGTGAGATGAAAGCCAAAGTGCGTAGCAACCATGTAACGTGGCGACGTATATATTACTGCCGATGGATTAATATCAGAACAAACTTGACAACCAAGTAGGCGATCTGCATCCGGATAGAAATCTTGCGCCACAAGACAAGACGATCGAGGCGGCGACCATGGATGAGGGCAGGGCCTTCGCGGCGGACGTGCTCGCCGACATCTTGACTCACCTCCCGCCCAACACCCGCCGCCGGCTCCACCTCGTCTGCCGGCACTGGCGCCATGTCGTCGACCGACCAGCGCACGGCTACGGACCTGCGGAGCCGCGCCAAGACACTCGTTTTCACCAGGGACACCGCGCGCCCACGTCTTCGACGACCTGTCCACAGCGCGCCCAAGCAGGGAGCTCTGGGCTCCAGACACGGCGTACCGCTACAACAAGAACATGAGCGTGGTCGGTATCTGCAACGGTCTCATCTGCCTCTGCGACAATCAGACGCTCTGCGACGACGCCATCACCCGAGAGACGCTGTGTATCCCAAGGCTGCCACGGCCTTACGTCGATGGCAGATGTCACAATCGTCACCGGAGATACAGCTTCACGTACCAAATGCGACATCTACGCCGGGATCGCGAGCACCGCCGACAGAAAGATGTACCTCGCCCTTGAGGGCACGGAGGCAAGGATCGTGTCGTTTGACCTCGACGAAGAGAACCTCACACCCGTTAGGCCGCTACCAAGTATACTGTGTCTAGACCCGGGAGCTGGGGCCTAACGGAGGTGCAAGGGAGGTTGGCCGTCGCTTTTACCCACACCTCACAAACACTTATCAAGACGGAGGTGTGGGTCGTGGAGAGTGGAACTGCTGGTACATTTTGGAGGTGCGCGCGTCCGTTCAATACATGGCAGCACCGGCATCGTAGTCTTGCATGGCCACACTTTGCAGCTCATGGCGTCGTGGTGACACGAAATCTATGCGAGTCCCTGTACGTACACACGCCGAGCGGCGACAAGAGGAAGGCGCGGCACGGGAGTTAATAGCGTAAAACAACCACTTTTCGCACCAAATTTACTCATTGATACCACATAGCTGCTCAATCTAATTTTGGTACCACATTTTGCCCAGGTTTTCTCGTAATGCCCAAATGGCGCTCTGATTCAATTTAGACAGCAAATCTGACATGGCGGCCCCACCTGTCAGTCCAATAATAGCAAAAATATCGAGAAAAAACAAAAAATCTGAGAAAAGAAATTGTTTGGTGAGGTGGACTGTGGGCCCCACTTGTCAGCCTAATAAAAATAAAATCTAAAGAAAAAAAGGAAAAAAATAAAAGTCAACTCGGCTCGTCTCTCTCGAGTGCCTCGGGACGGCACTGCAGCCTCCTCGAGCACGCAGGCACGTCCGCCGTCGCGTCAGGTCGCCGCCGGAGGAGATGCATCCGTCCGCACCAGGGGACGCCGCCAAGGGGCTGCAGTGGGGCTCCGCGGCGGGCTCCGAGACGACAAGGAGGAGGCCCGCGTCGGAGGACGGACGACGAGCTGGAGGTTGAGGACGCGGGCAGACCGCCGCGGTGCAAATCCCAACAGACGGCGGCAGCACACAAATCTGCTCGACACGCGCTCGCCGGGGTGGGGCAGAGGCGGCGGCGCAGGAGCACAGGGACGGCCCGGCGGCTCCAGGCAGAACTTGGCCAGGGCGGGCCGCCGGCTGTCGCCGGCGCTGTTAGGGTATAAGCACGGCTGATGTCGTGTGGTACAAGGAACCGACCCTGGTCCTATAAATACTGGTAAAACCCCCCTGTAAACCCTAGTCCGAGATAAGCAATAACATATCCTGGCCCGACATGGACCAGTAGCAATCCAATCCGTGCCGCGTGCGTGAGTAGTGTTTGCGTGCTGTGTTTTCTTTGTAAGATTCATCTCTGCAGGGATCCGATCTAGGAGCTGTCAATTGGTATCAGAGCCTAGTGTCCCTGCCCGTAATCCTCAGAGAGAAGGAAGAGGATCATGTCGTTGGTGAAGAAGGAAGATCTCCCAGTGGCGGCTGGATCGCCGAAAGTAATGGCGATGGTGGGGGCGGCGCTGTACCCCCGCCTGGATCACGAGGACTACGCCCTGTGGGCGATGAACATGGAGGTAGCCATGGAGGCGCAAGAGAACTGGGAAGCAGTAGATCCCGGCGACGCTGAATATCGGAAGGGAGGGGCAAAGTACACGAAGGATCGGCAAGCGCTGACAGCCCTCTACTCCGTGGTACCGAAGGATGTTCTACAACATCTCGCTAGAAAGAAAACAGCGAAGGAGGCCCGGGCAACGATCAAAGTCCTGCATGAAGGCCATGATCGTGTTAAGGAGGCGATGCTCCAAACCCTAATGAAAGACTACGAAAATCTGAGTATGGGTACAGATGAAACCCTAGATCAATTTGCATCTCGTGTGGTTGCCATGGTGAACCAAATTCGTAGCTATGGAGAGAGGGTGGAGGATCTGTCTGTAGTAAGACGGTTTTTGCGTGCAGCACCTACACGCTATCTGCAAATCGTCACATCAATTGAGCAGTGTGTCGATCTGAAAACTCTCACGATTGAAGATCTGGTTGGTCGATTCAAGGCTCATGATGCTAAAGTTCGCATGGACAGTGGCAAATCTGATAACAGTGAGCAACTGATGCTCATGAGGTAGCAATGGGAAGCTCTATCGAAAGAACAGCGGGGCGGCCCTAGTAAACCACCTGGTGGTGATGGAAAGAAACAATGGAAACCTAAACCAGCTAAGAAAGGGCAAAAGATGGTGAAGCACAGCCAAAGAAAAAGTTTGATATCAAAAAGATAAGATGTCACAATTGTGGTTGTATGGACACTTTAAATCCGACTGCCGCAAACCTGCTCAAGAGAAGCCAGCTCAGGAGAAGGCGTACATTGCCATTGCACAGGAGGGAGATGAACCAGCTGATTTGATGATGCTGGAACTGTGTGAACTGCAAGAAGAGGGAGAAAAACCTCAGAAGGATTGCTACTGAAACTGTCACATTAGTGGAAGAGAAAGTATATCTCCACGACAAGCAAAGGGGCAAACCAGCAGCAGTATTTGGTACCTAGATACCGGTGCCAGTAATCACATGACCGGGGACAAAGCTCAATTTGTCGAGCTATACACCACGGTAGGAGGAACAGTGCGCTTCGGAGATGGTACTACGGTGAAGATAGAAGGGCGTGGAACTGTCATGTTTCAGTCAAGCCGTGGAAACCATAAGGTGTTATCTGATGTGTACTATATACCCAAGCTCAAGAGCAACATAATCAGTCTTGGTCAGCTAGAGGAGCGTGGGTGTAAGATTGTGCTAGAGATGGATATTTGTGGGGGTACGATAGACAGAAAAACTTGGTGATGAAAGTGAAGAGATCAAGCAATAGGATGTATATCCTGGATACAAATCGTGCAACCCAATTTGTCTCATGGCTAGCATGAAGGAGGAGGCATGGATGTGGCATGCTCGATATGGGCATTTGAACTTTCGTGCTTTGGGCCAACTCGGCCAGAAGAACATGGTGAGAGGACTGCCATGTATGGATCATGCGCAGCAAGTGTGTGACGGATGTCTCATTGGAAAACAGAAAAGAGCACCGTTTCCTCGAGAAGCCATATACAGGGCAGATAAAGTGCTAGAACTTGTTCATGGTGATCTTTGTGGCCCAATCACTCCCGCAACTCCAGCAGGAAATAAGTATTTTCTACTTGTTGTTGATGACTACAGCAGATATATGTGGATTGTACTGATTAAAACAAAGGATCAAGCTCTTGATGCGTTCAAGAAAATTAGAGTTGCTGCGGAAGTCGAAGCAGAAGCAAAACTGAAGGCATTCCGTACAGATAGGGGGGGGTGAATTCACCTCGGATGAGTTCAATTCATATTGTGAAGAACATGGCATTAAGCGGTATTTGACTGCACCTTATTCTCCGCAGCAAAACGGAGTGGTGGAACGTAGGAATCAGACCGTGGTAGCCATGGCTCGGAGCATGATGAAGAGCAAAGGTATTCCTGGAAAATTTTGGGGAGAAGCTGTGGTGACGGCAGTGTATCTTCTCAATAGGGCGCCTACAAAAAGTGTTGAAGGCATGACTCCGTATGAAGCATGGTACGGACACAAGCCCAATGTAGCTCACCTTCGCACATTTGGTTGCATAGCTCATGTAAAGACAGTGACAAGGCATGTTGGAAAGCTTACCGATCGCAGCACACCGATGATCATGATTGGTTATGAGCCTGGCTCGAAAGCCTACCGTGCGTACAATCCCTCTACCAAGCGGGCATGCGTCACTCGCGATGTGGTCTTCGAGGAGGACAGATCATGGAACTGGGATGCAGCTGAGTCAAATTATCCAGTGTCTAATGAAATCTTTCATGTTGTGTATAGCTATGTTGAACAGGGAGAACGTGGAGGTGAACCAGATGATCCAGGGACGCCAACGAGTCGTGGTGGTGGCGACGGTGGTGCACATGACGACCAGGGAACATTTCCCAGCTCGTCGAGCACACCTGCTGCTGGAAGTGCTGCCACGGCAGAAAAAGCACAAGAAACTACTGCCGGAAGTACTGCCACGGCAAGAAAAACGATGGAAACGCTGCCACGGCAGGATATTTCATCAGAAGAAACAACACAGGAGATCAGTCAGAAAAAGATGATGATGCTCCTTTACACCTGGGACGGAGGGACCAGCAGCACCTCCAGATAGAACACGACCGCCTACGCCTGTGAAGCTACGGTCGGTGTTGGATTTATATCCAGAAGAAGCCCTGCGCACGATAAATCCTGTTCGAGTATTGGACGAGGAAGAGGTCGGTGTCTTCTAACAGAAAATGAAGAACCAACCAAGTTTGAGGAAGCCAATACAGTGATTAGTTGGCGTCGTGCGATGATGATGAATTGGGATCTATAAGAGAGAACGAGACGTGGAGTCTTGTTGATCTTCCCAAAGGGCAGAAGGCTATTGGACTCAAGTGGATTTATAAACTGAAGAAAGATGCCGAGGGAAAAGTGGTAAAACACAAAGCAAGATTAGTGGCAAAGGGCTATGTACAAGAACAAGGAATTGACTTCGAGGAAGTGTTTGCTCCAGTTGCACGTATGGAATCAGTGAGGCTACTTATTGCACTCGCAGCACAAGAAGCATGGAAATTACATCATATGGATGTGAAGACTGCATTTCTTAATGGCGAGTTAGAGGAGGAGGTTTATGTGAGGCAGCCACCTGGGTACGTTGTTGAAGGAGCTGAGCACAAGGTGTTGAAGTTGAAGAAGGCATTGTACGGCCTAAAGCAAGCACCTCGTGCATGGAATATAAAACTGGACAAAACTTTACTGTCAATTGGGTTCGAAAGATGTCCACTAGAGCATGCCTTATACAAGCGAGGAAAAGGAGCTGATCATCTATTAGTAGGTGTTTACGTTGATGATTTGTTGATCACGGGTACTGACGAAGGAGAGATTGCAAAATTCAAGGTACAAATGAAGGATCTATTCAAGATGAGTGATTTGGGTCTACTTAGCTATTACCTTGGTATAGAAGTACAGCAAAAACCTGGTGTCATCACTTTGTGCCAGGAGGCTTATGCTAAGAAAATCCTTGAGAAATGTGACATGGAGGACTGTAATCCCTCTCAGGTGCCTATGGAAACTCGCTTGAAATTAAGTAAAAGGAGTGGAACATCAGAAGTTGATGCAACTGAATATAGGAGTCTTGTTGGGAGCTTGAGATACTTGGTGAATACAAGACCTGATTTAGCATATTCAGTTGGAATTGTGAGTCGCTATATGGAGGCACCCACAAATGAGCACTTGAGTGCAGTAAAACATATACTCCGATATATTAAAGGTACCACAAACTTTGGTTGTGTGTATACGAGGGAAGAAGGAGGCAAGGTCAACTGCAGGGGTTTAGTGACAGCGATATGGCTGGAGATGTCGATGACCGTAAAAGTACTTCGGGAGTTGCATATTTCCATGGCAGAAACATAATTAGCTGGCTGTCACAGAAACAAAAGGTTGTAGCTCAGTCATCCTGTGAAGCGGAGTATATTGCAGCAGCTACCGCAGCTAAGCAAGGAGTGTGGTTAGCTAGGCTACTTGGTGACATGATCAATCAAGAGCCAGAAGGAGTGGTGCTGAATGTTGACAACAAATCCGCAATTTCTCTATGCAAGAATCCAGTGTTTCATGACAGGAGTAAGCACATTGATACGAAATATCATTATATTCGAGAGTGTGTAGAGAAGAAGAGGATTGATGTCAAATATGTATGCACAAATGATCAGCTCGCCGACATTCTGACTAAGTCTTTGGGGAGGTTGAAGTTCCTGGAGATGAGAGACAGGATTGGAGTTCGAGCTGTCACATAAGCATTCGTGCTTAGGGGGGTGATTGTTAGGGTATAAGCACGGCCGATGTCGTGTGGTACAAGGAACTGACCCTGGTCCTATAAATACTTGTAAAACCCCCCTGTAAACCCTAGTCCGAGATAAGCAATAACATATCCTGGCCCGACATGGACCAGTAGCAATCCAATCCGTGCCGCGTGCGTGAGTAGTGTTTGCGTGCTGTGTTTTCTTCGTAAGATTCATCTCTGCAGGGATCCGATCTAGGAGCTGTCAGGCGCCACCTCCCTCGCGCCTCTTCCCTCTCTGTCCCGGCGCAAGACGTGCTTGAGGAGGAGCTTCAGCCCGGAGGCACGACAGACGGCAGGAGCTGGAGGGCGCAGAGGCGTGAGCTGGAGGCGTCGCGGGTCCACGGGCAGGAGACGGCGGCGCCCTGGCCGGAGGAGGTGGCAACGGCGAACGGAGGAGGAGGCGAGGTCGAGAAGGCGCAGAGTCGCGGCCAGGCACAGCAGAGGAGGGAGACGTGGAGCTCGAACGCGGAGAGGTCGGGCTTGGCAGCGAAGGGACGGTGCGCATCAGGGCGCGGGGCCGCGGCCGGAGGGGAGCTCGGGGCGGCCGGTGTCGGGGGAATAATTATCCCGCGACTTATTCAAGCAAAGCGCGACTTATTCACAGTCGCACCACTATTGGGCTTGCACAAATATGGGCCGACTCAACATCATGAGGAAGGATCCAGAAGCTCGAAGATAACTTGACTTGGAAGACAAGACATATGATTAGTCTCCAAGTAGGACTCCGGCTCATACTTTCCTTGATAGAGAAGTTTCCTTGTAACCTTGCGAGCCACCGTCTTTATAAGGTAGACTCCAAGGACCTAGAACGCCAAGCTAAAAAGCTCTCTTACATCCAGAGAGAGGCGACTCGTTATCTCGATCGCCAACCCCTTGTAACACCATATTCATATCAATATCAATCTAGGATAGGCAGGACGTAGGTCTTTACCTCACATTGAGGGGCCGAACCTGGGTAAAAAACATTGTCTTCTCGTGCCCTGCGATATTTAGCTCGGAGACGCTCGATCGCTTAATCCCCAACTCTACGAAGTCATCTTCATGACATCTGCGTGACAATCCCACGACAGCCGGGCGCGGCGACGCCGGGACGGAGAGGGAAGAGGCGCGAGGGAGGTGGCGCCGGCGACGGCCGGCGGCCAGCCGGAGCCGAGGAAGAGGAGGCGCAGGGGGCGGCGGCGGTCGGGTGCGAGGAAGAGGAGCGGGCGGTCGGCGCAGGGCCTCCTTTTTTAAATTTTTTTATATTTTGATTTTTATTAGGCTGACTTGTGGGCCCCACAGTGCACCTCCCCCAAATAATTTATTTTCTCAGATTTTTCCTTTTTTATACATATTTTGGTTATTTTATTAGACTGACAAGTGGGGCCTACCTGCCACATCACCTTACAGGTGGGGCCTCCCTGTCAGAACGGCTATCTAAATAGAATCAGAGCGTCATTTGGGCAAAATGAGACAACCTGGGCAAAATGTGGTACCAAAATGAGATTGAGCAGCTATGTGGTATCAATCAGTAAATTTGGTACGAAAAGTGGTAGTTTTACGCTATTAACTCGTGGCACGGCGTTGTGCAGGTCAGCGAGAGCAACCAGGGGACACAGGTCCGTGATATTGGAATTTGCCAGCAGACGTTTGTATACGTCGAGACCAAAGAGCTGTAGAGTGTGTAGAAGCGTTGGTGACTCATACATAGTGCTTACTTATATAGTCTACATATTGTACTCCCTCCAATCCGGTATTATTATCACAGGAAACAAACTGAATACGTACATGTTAACAGCACAGCTCACAACACCTTTTGGGGATCATAGCGAGTACGACACACGAGCTGATGCTTCTTTTGAATTGTTTGCTTCGTTCTAATTCTGTATGAAAATGAAAACAATGCCTTGCATTGAAAACAAGGCAGAGAGCGGTTTGTGCATTTCTGAAGTGTACAATAATTTGTAGAGATATGATTTTAGTTCTGTTTCCATCAGAATCTTGTATCCAGGATTACCATTGATGGTGTCTTAGTTTCAGATTTGATCCTACGATCCAGTTAGAGATCGGACGTGTAATTTGGCAAAAAAAAAAAAACATATTTTGTTGACGAGTATACTCCCTCCTCTGCTTATCGGGCGTTTTTTCATGGCACCACACACATGGATTACGCCCAGACCCTGTGGAAAAACCCAGCTCCCTTGAAGGAGAAATTGTTCTGTTGGCTCGCTCTGCGCAATCGTTGCTGGACAGCGGAAAGCAGGCGTCGCAGGGGTCTTGACCATCTGGACAAATGCACGTTTTGTGATCAGGTTCTGGAAGATATCGATCATTTGCTAGTCCAATGCCCCCTTACTAGAGAGTTCTGATTCTTCCTCACTCGTAAATTAAATAAAAAGACACGCAACCTTTGCTGGTTGCCTGTTCTTAAAAAAAAAGATGGTTATTTTGTGCACTGTGAATCTTGTGTACCTTCCAACCATGCGCAATAGTAGAATGACGACACTGGTAAACACGGTCACATCAAGCAAGCAAGCAAGCAAGCATGGTAACCACCAGCTTGTCCAGTTCTGCCTCCACAAGGGATCTATTGTCAGTCTACTATCAAGTACGAAACCCACTACTTATCATCGAAAGACAACAGGAAAGTAAAAACAGCAGGTAACGTTCGACTTCGGCGTCGCGTGTTTCCAGCTTTGCTCGAAATATTAAGGCTAAAACATAGATAGAGTATAGTTCAGATCCATATCTTGAAAATGGAAGAGATAAGTAGCTACGAGTTTCTCTAAACACAACACCCACCAACGCCAGGACGTACATACTTGTTACTGAAGCTTTAGGGCATCATCAACGAACAAACAAAGCATGCCCCTGCCCGCCATGCTTCGTCGATCTACTTGAAGAAGGAGAACGAGTAAGAGAGGGCGGCAGTAGCCTCCAGCACCCTAGCTACGGTGATGCATCGTCAAGCACAGTGCGAAATATCGACACTTAGCCAAGTCATTTACCGATGTAAACGTTTGCTTCGTTTGTGGTTGTAGTATTGTCTTGACCTTTTTTGTTATGCGACTGTGTGCATCCTAGCAAATATAGAGTCCGAGCGTGAACTCTTGTGGCTTATATTTCCTTCATTTATGTGAAATTTAAATAGAATAATCCAAAATAAAAATGAGCCTTGTGCTGACACTGGATTCTATAATGAGTGAGAAGTGATATGTTAAGAAGATTCGTATTGAATTAGATAGCCTCATTTCCTTTTTTTTCCAGTCTTGGGCAGTAGGTGTATCCATTTCTTAATATTGATGCTATCTCGTGTTAGATTGTCATCGTGTAAACTGATACTGTAAAAACCAACGCACTGAAATACGGCTCTGAGTGTCCTTAACTTATTAACTGATACTGTAAAAACCAACGCACTGAAATACAGCTCTGAGTGTCCTTAACTTATTAACTGATACTGTAAAAACCAACGCACTGAAATACGGCTCTGAGTGTCCTTAACTTATTAAATGTGGTTGCACGGGAGCGTCTGATGTTTGCGCTGACAATGTGGAGTCTCTAGTCAGAACATGCATTGTGTTTGCTTACTTGACGGGTCTATTTCTTTCTGAAGGAACAAAAAAAGAGCACCGGTGGATCACGACCGCACTAGACCCGCTATGATGACCTTTTCAAATGACATCTAAGAACACACAAAAATATTATTAAGTACTTCAGATGGAAACTGGGCCTAACGAGAGGAGCTATCAAACACAGCCATGCAACAAAAGCTAATACAACGAAATACACGACTTCAAATGATATACTTCGAGAAACTTAAATTCCCTGTACAAGGTTACACCATGGGGACGTGTCAGGTCCATGTCTGGTTAGTTAGTTAGCACATAGCACATCTGAGACGAAGTACATACCTGCAAAAACATCTCTACTTTCATTTTATTACACATATCTGCATTTCACTCACCAGAAGCCCAAACCCATTTGCCCTAAAAATAAATGCCATAAACAAACAAAGAAGCAACACAGTTGCCTTTCCAAAGCAACCAAATGCCTTACAAACATGACATGTTCACATACAGAATCTTGTGTACATTCAGCTGTGTTGCAATATAGTAGAATGACACTGGTAAACACAATGACTAACACGCAAGCAAAGCAAGAGCTAATCAGCTTGTCCAATTCTGCCTTCAAGATGGCTTCTATTGTCAGTCCAGTTTCAAGTACAAACCCACTACTTACTTGCAAAAGGAAATTAAAGTCGTCAAAAAAATGCAGTAACATTCAACGTCGGCATTCACCTGTTTTACTATCTCCTTGTTAAGACACAACAATACACTCTCTTAGCATACATGGCATCCATCCTATATGAACAGAAAGATCAATCACATGTGGCCGGACCTCCACACAAAAATTTGAGCACCTGTCGGGGGTTTCAAAGATTGAAAATGGCCCTGAACTAATTGACTAGGCACTTATTCTTTCTGTAAGCATCTTTTTTACATGGTAAAAATGGCGAGCTTTGAGGGACGAGTTGACCTAGAATCTTGCTGATGTGGCTCCTCAACCGGATCCACCACCTACATGTCCCCTGCTTTGTATATCGATCGCTGCTGCAGCGCACCGCCCTCGTGCAAAATGCGCCTCCATGTCACCATTTGATGTTCAGCCGAGAACCAGATTTCATGCTAATCCATCTCAACGTCATGATCCTCAGCTGTTTCTGCTGCTGTGTATGCCAGCCATACTAATCCTCCTCCATGCCATCGTTTGGGATCCTCGGCGTACATCTTGCATGAATGATGGGTGCACACTCTTTAGTCTCCACACTGCCCCCACGGTTGCCTTCTACCTTGGAGTAATCAAAATAGACAGCATCCATGTACATCCACTCGCCCTTATCGATGGAATACATGTCGTCAAATTGCTCCCCACAGAGTGCACAGATAATCTGGCTCTCATCTGCAGGAACCATACACTCACTAACTTCCTCTGCAGAGCCCAACTCTGTATCAGATGAACCAGAGTCCAGGAAGATGTCCTGCGGTTCAGGTGACCTATCAATCCAGCGCTTCTTGCTAGGGTACCATCTTTCAGGAGCAATGCCAGTATTTCTAGTCTCGGAGGGGCCGAATTCGTGGCTGGCAGTATGTTCACTGAGCTCCTCTTCAAGTCTGAATCTTAGACCACATGTTTTACATTGATGACTTTGGTCATCAAAGAGGCTGTCGACCACATGCGTATGGTACTCGCGAAGCAGTGCTGGCTTGAACTCAAGACCGATAAGGTCAGCCGTCTTGATTTCCAGGGGTTGGGGCAACAAAGCCTTTTTGGGGGCGGATTTGTCCTTGCCAACTGGAGGCTGGACAAATGGCAAAGGTGGAGATGAAGCACTGACAGCAGATGTGCTCGGACTTGATTTGCTGGGCTTTCCTGGCGCCGCAGCAGACGAATCAGTTGATGGTGAAGAAATTAGCCCCTTTGCAACCAGAGAACTGAGAAGACTTGAGAGTGGTGCAGGATTGTCAGCTTTCTGTGTTGGTGGTGGACCTGGGGGCAAAGGTGGGCGAACAGAATTTGGGACATGAGGCTTCAATGTGGCATTTTCACTGGCCAATGGAAGAAGAGGAGGTTGTGCTCTCGAGCTAGGACGATCATTTGTGTTTGGTTTGAATCCACTCTTTAGAAGACCAGCCAATAAATTGCTAGCGCTCATCTGATCCGAGTTTACATGGGCAGGATCACTGGGCAAGGGAACTTCTTCAGGAGGCAGATGGACAGGAGGTCTAAACTGCGATGATGAAGAATTTTCTTGCGGAAAGACATGATTAGGTGGCTTGAGATGTGGCTTCAACAGCACAGAAGGCTGCTTTTGAGTCTGCGAGGAAGTATGTGACAGAGTTGCTACAAGATTAGGCCGACCCTGAGAATGTGTCTCCTGGGGATTATGACCCGATGGCAAAAAAGGTCTGGAAGCATAAATATCATGCTCCACGGAACTTGGGGAGCTCTGACGCGCAAAGGACGTGGTAGATGAAGGTGCCTGGACGGGTGGCGGGGAAGGTGGCCAATATTTATGTTTTTGTTGCCCAAAAGTTGTAGGTCCACTAGGTGCACTGTCAAGGCTTGGTCGTCCAGCATAGGCTCCTGATAATCCAACTGGTACAGATGAAGTGATGCTTGCTGATTGATTGGGAAACCTTGATATCCTGGGATCCCGCCCAATTTCTTGGTGAGTTTTTTCCTGGATGACCACATAGAGGAACCACGAGTTTCTTGGAACTGTTGTCCTTCAGGCCACATTTCCCCACCTATTCTTGGATCCAACTCACGCTTGCTGTGAAGGTACTTTTCATGATCCTGAACAATTGAAAAAAGATAAAATTATAATCGACTCCAGAAATGTAGTGCGAAGGTTGAATATATATGAAGAAAATTCAGCATGGGACAAGGTAAATCTTAAATTTCAGAAATATATTATAGGTTGCGAAGTTGAAGGCATCCCAGCAGTTAACTATTTAAATTTTAACAGTTTTGCTCCACATACCATATATGCTGCAATTCTTCTATCTTGGCCTGTTTCATGTCCAAATCTAGGGATTGTATCTGGTTTGCGGAACTCAGGGTCCAATTGATCTCCCAGCTCTGACCATTTGGTCCTATGAAAGCTTGAAATATTGCCATCGTCAGCCATCAGTTCTCCTTTTCTTGCAGAACGGGCACCTGCATAATCTGCTCTTCAAAATTTTCTCAAATTTGGTCCCCGTAATCCTCCATGTCGGATTATGCTCAGAAATCCCAGTTGTCGCAGCATGGACCCGAAATTGCACGAAAAGTCTTCGATAGGTAAGTTTTCATGGAACGCCAGATTGGGTTATTTTTTATTTGGGAATTAATAGACAAGTCTCATGTTCATAATTTTCTCAAATTTGGTCCCCGTAATCCTCCATGTCAGATTTTGCTCAGAAATCCCAGTTTTCGCAGCATGGACCCAAAATTGCACGAAAACTCTTCGATAGGTAAACTTTTCATGGAACGCCAGATTGGGTTATTTTTTATTTGGGAATTAATACACAAGTTTCATGTTGAAAATTTTCTCAACATTGGTCCCCGTAATCCTCCGTGTCGGATTATGCTCAGAAATCCCAGTTTTCGCAGCATAGACCCGAAATTGCGCGAAAAGTCTTCGATAGATAACTTTTCATGGAACGCCAAATTGGGTTATTTTTTTATTTGGGTATAATACACAAGTCTCATGTTCAAAATTTTCTCATTTGGTCCCCGTAATCCTCCATGTCGGATTTTGCTCAGAAATCCCAGTTTTCGCAGCATGGACCCGAAATTGCACGAAAAGTCTTCGATACGTAACTTTTCATGAAACGCCAGATTGGGTTATTTTTTTATTTGGGAATAATACACAAGTCTCATGTTCAAAAATTCTCAAATTTGGTCTCCGTAATCCTCCACGTCGGATTTTGTTCAGAAATCCCAGTTTTCGCAGCATGGACCCATCCGTGTCGGATTATGCTCAGAAATCCCAGTTTTCGCAACATGGACCCGAAATTGTTCGAAAACTCTTCTTTAGGTAACTTTTCATGGAATGCCAGATTGGGTTATTTTTTTATTTGGGAACTAATACAAAAGTTTCATGTTCAAAAATTTCTCAAATTTGGTCCCCGTAATCCTCCGTGTCGGATTTTGCTCAGAAATCCCAGTTTTCGCAGCATGGATCCGAAATTGCACGAAAACTCTTCGATAGGTAACTTTTCATGGAACGCCAGATTGGGTTATTTTTCTATTTGGGAACTAATACACAAGTTTTATGTTCAAAAATTTCTCAAATTTGGTCCCCGTAATCCTTCATGTCGGATTTTGCTCAGAAATCCCAGTTTTCGCAGCATGGACCCGAAATTGCACGAAAAGTCTTCGATAGGTAAATTTTCACGGAACGCCAGATTGGGTTATTTTTTTTATTTGGGAATTAATACACAAGTCCTATTTTCAAAAATTTCTCAAATTTGGTACCCGTAATCCTCCATGTCGGATTATGCTAAGAAATCTCAGTTTTCACAGCATGGACCCGAAATTGCACGTAAACTTTTTGATAGGTAACTTTTCATGGAACGGAAAATTGGGTTATTTTTTTATTTGGGAACTAATACACAAGTTTCATGTTCAAAAATTTCTGAAATTTGGTCCCCGTAATTCTCCATGTCGGATTTTGCTCAGAAATCCCAGTTTTCTCATCACGGACCCGAAATTGCACGAAAACTCTTCGATAGGTAACTTTTCATGGAGTGCCAGAGTGGGTTGTTTTTTTATTTGAGAATTAATACACAAGTCTCATGTTCATAATTTTCTCAAATTTGGTCCCTGTAATCCTCCATGTTGAATTATGCTCAGAAATCCCAGTTTTCGCAGCATGGACCCGAAATTGCACGAAAACTCTTCGATAGGCAACTTTTCATGGAACGCCAGATTGGGTTATTTTTTTATTTGGGAATTAATACACAAGTCTCATATTCATAATTTTCTCAAATTTGGCCCCCGTAATCCTCCATGTCGGATTTTGCTCAGAAATCCCAGTTTTCACAGCATGGACCCGAAATTGCACGAAAACTCTTCGATAGGTAACTTTTCATGGAACGCCAGATTGGGTAATTTTTTATTTGGGAATTAATACACAAGTCCCATGTTCAAAATTTTCTCAAATTTGGTCCTCGTAATCCCCCATTTCGGATTATGTTAAGAAATCCCAGTTTTCGCAGCATGGACCCGAAATTGCATGAAAACTCTTCGATGGGTAACTTTTCATGGAACGCCAGATTGGGTTATTTTTTATTTGAGAATTAAAGTTTTATACCCGTGGGTACGGATAGAGTTTTGTACCCATTGACTACACGGGTAAGAGATGGAGAAGAAGTGGCTGCTGGAACTTCCAGGCCAGAGTCTTCGGTCTGTCTGGACCGGAGTCTCTGGTCTCAGCTGTTTGTGTCCAAATGCGTCAAGTGGTGGAAGCCACTGTGATCCAACCGGAATTTTGTCGGAGAGTTATCGGAGTGTTCACCGGGGCCGGAGTCTTTGGACTCAGGGGACAAAAGTCTCCGGACCCAGAAGAAAGTCTTCGGGCCACCAGTAGTTGGCAATAAGTGGTGGCAGCCGTTGTGCTCGGTTCGGAGAGTTGCCGGAGTCTCCGGTGTGGGTCGGAGTCTCCGGTCACTTAGACCGGAGTATACGGTGTGAAGACTGGTCCAACGGTTATAATTCTGGGAGGGGTATAAATACCACTCCACCTAAGTAGCTTGTCTAGAATTCATTGCCCCCATTGTTGCAAGCTCAAAACTCATAGATCTCCCAATTCCTCCAACCAAACTCGTTGATCTTCGGAGGATTGAAGGAGAAGGCCCGGATCCACAACTTAATCAAAGTGTTCTTCATTTCCCCCTCATTCACTTGAGGGATTTGAGCCTAGGGTATCCACTAGGAAAACCTAGGCATCTTGTTGTACTTACGTGCTTGCTACTTTTGTGTAGCAGATTTGTGGTGCTTGGAAGCTCCCAATCCTTTTTGTGGGTTGTGCTCCAAGCTTGCCGTAAGGGCTCCGGACTCCACCTTGAAAGATTCCGATAGTGGAACGTGAACCGAGATTTTGTGTGAGATTCATCGGAGAATAGGGTGAGGCCATTTGTGGTGTTTGAGTATTGATTACTCACTGTAGCGCCCCGACCCGACTAGTATACAGTGATGCTGCATGTCACCGGTTAAGCGATACAAGCGGAGGTTACGGGTTTACCAATCCCCGGCCAAAACCTTTGGCAGGCGTTGCTGGGCACACCGCTCCCAACAACACAACACCCCGATTGATGCCTTAACACGGGCGCAACCCTCAAGGCATAATAGTAAGATCAAGACTTGTGGAACAACTGGCACATCACAGACTCTACGACACAAAACATATAGTTCAACTCTTATAATAGAGAAAGATGCAAATATTACAACCAGAGGGCACAGCCCCAACAATACATCAAGCGGAAGCGAAGGGGCGTTGTTCTAAACAACAAGAACCAGAATATGGCCTAAGAGGCCTACAAATAAACATCCAGCGCCAGCTGTTCCGGGATGTCCCAAGCTGCCACCTGGGAACCCCAGACTACTCGTCGACGTCCACAAAGTACCCACCTTCGAAGTCGGTGAAGTCCTCCTCTGAAACAAAGCAAAGACGTTGAGTTCGACGAACTCGCAAGATTATAATATAGAGCTTTAGCTCGATGAGGCTTTCAAAGGTTTTCTGGCTGTTTTGCATAAAGCTGATTTTATTTCACAGAACATAATTCCATGGCATCGACTAATCAGAATACTTTTAAAAAGAGGTAAGAAGTAACTCTTTTCTTTGAGATCACTTTCTCAACACCCATCATCATCACCACCTGTACCTGTTCATCAAAGGCACCTCCCCGAATCACCCTCGAGGAAGTCGACCTTGCATTCGTGAATGGCACCTTTAGTACCCAATTTTAATCATTCTGTTCAAGTTATTCTATGATCCTACCTTCACTTCCCAAGTCGTCCGTAACCGTGGACACGGCTTTTCGAAAAGATTAACCCTGCAGGGGTGCACTGTGTTTACCTTCGGTACCGCCCGGCCCATTGCCTACACGTAGCTCTCTTCCGGGGAAAGCCGGCTGGGTGGGAACGGTTACAACCTTTACCTCGCTTAGGACTAGTCCAGGATCATCAGTAGCGGCAAGGTAAAAAGTGCCTCCAACACCCTACCCTACGGCCACTTATTTTCTTAAACACCACCATCCTCGTCATAGTCCAAACCACCATCCACGCACGCGCAAATGGAAATCCAAACTAGAGGACCCTCGGCTAGTCCGCCACAAGTTAGTTAGTCGACGAGGGCTCCATATACCCCACCGAAAGGAAGCGCGCTCATTCTTGGTTCAAGAGGTAAAGAACTCGCACTTAGGCGGCGAGAACGAGACAACCCACCACATCCCCGTGGCCTCTCATCCCCACCTTTAAGCAATTTATTAACCACCACCATCACTTTCCACCACATCCGGTTATTCCATACCTGTTCCAACAATTGAAACATTCACCGGACCTGCAAGCCTTTAAACTAAGCATGGCTAAGCATATACATAGCAATATAATTACCCAGGCCAACACTTCAATCCTATGGATATTAGGAAGGATACAGGTAATGGCAACAGGATTCTAATGCAACTAGTAGGATACTCTAGTCCAAGCAAAAGACATTTGGAACCGAATGCAATATTATAGTGGCGAAAATAATTGTAAAATATAGGAGGAGACATGCTCAGAGGGGGGATTACGCTTGCCTTGATCAACGTGCTGGTAATACTGCTCGTCGGGGTATTGCGGTGTCACCCCGGCTGCTTGATCTAACGAAGCACAAAACATCGGAAGAAAACAATCAATCACCACACATGGGTTCACAAATGCAATGCGCAAACACATGATGACATGTCATGTTTATGCAAAGATAGCTTCATTTAGTTTATCTAGCAACATTAGATGGAGAGCCAAATAAGTAGTGCAATTATTTGGAAGCAACCCCATATTTAGCTTAATGACCACATTGTCCAACATTTAATACATTACTAAGAAGTGACCCAATTATGCATGAACATGGCATGAAAGGATAGGGTTTGTTCCTCTGATCATTTTGGTACCTCGAACACATTTTTCTGATGTCCGGGTAAAAAGTTATTAATTTTATTAATTTCTCTTTTTAATTATTTACTTTTGAAATATTTTAAATCCAACGAATAATTATATCTTCTACTCGACCTCGCGAGAGAGCGATGAAACAAATGAGGAAGCATCGAGGATCGATGTCCCTAAGCGTGAGAGGGGGTAGCGGAGATCATCCGGTAACCAGGGAAAAATAAAAAGAAACAACAGAAAAAGTAAGCCAAACCAATTGTTTTAGTTGTTTAACAATTTTAAAAGGATGCCATGATGCAATGCAACACAAAAGTGGAAAATTTATTCGGGTTTTTAGGTTTTCAACTTTGGGCTGTTACAACTCTATCCACCTTACAGGAATCTCGTCCCGAGATTCTTTTTTTTAGAGAGTATGCCAAAGGCATACCATAATTTTATAGAAGGCAGAGGTTTGAGTACAAGAAGACTTCCGCTCGTTGCAAACAACAAGCGCAGTCCGAACTCCACACACACAACACACACGGGCAAGTCCGAAGACTGCCACCAAGACACTACAACTCCAAGCAAAGACTAGCGCCGGAAGAGCGCAACAAGGGACTCCACGCCGTGTCTCGAAGCGCAATGCTCCCAATCGAGTGACGACATAGCAATGCCGCCATCGCGCCGGTTCCCCGAACCTGGGCTTTCACCCGGAGACATCGAGGTGGAGGTGCGCCGACGAACCTCAGCGACGCCTCCAAGGAGGGGAACGGCGCCCACGGGCGTCGTCGCCGCCTGCACAAGGCAAGACTTACGTCCAGCGCATCGTGCACCAACCACCCTTCCTGCCGGAGCCAACCTTGCCGAACACCCTGCCGCCACAGTACCTCGCCAAAGGGGTCACACAGTGCCTTGGTCCACCACCGCCCCGCACAGCCAAGGAAACACTGACCCAATCCTGGTCTCGGATGCAGACCACCGCCAACCGGAGCCATGCCGCGCTGTCGCTCGCCGACAACCACAACCCCAGCTCCCCTCCAAGCCTCCTCCTTTCTCCTCGCCAGCGCCAACAGGGGATCACCGTCGCAAGCCCGTAGCTTGGGGGATGCCAGACGCGCGCCAGGGACCTCCTGGCAGCCAGCGCCGCCGCCTCCAGGCCTTGTTCCGCCACGCCGCTCCCAGCCAGCACTGTCGGCCTCCTCCACCCAGCTCCTCTCCAGCTTCGACCGAAAAGCTCCGCCTCAAGCCCGCCAAGGAGAGGGCCGAGCGCGCGCCAGGCACTCCTGGCAGCCAGCGCTGCCTCCTCCATCACTGGCCCTCCGCGTCGCACCCCTGCCGAAGCTGTCGAACACCGCCGACCGCCCGCCAGCGCCATCGGGAAGCACCGCCACTCGCCCACCATGGGGGGCGGCCGAACGCGCGCCAGGCACCCTCCTGGCCGCCAGCGCCGCCGCCACCCCGAGCTGGTCCGCCGCGCCGCCCCCCAGCCGATGCTGTCGACCACCGTTCCGTCCGCCTCGCCAGCGCCGTCGGGAGAGCTCCGCCGCTCGCCCGCCTTGGAAGGCAGCCGAACGCGCGCCAGGCCCCGCCTGGCCGCCAGCGCCGCCGCCTCCGAGATCTGGGTCCGCCACGCCGCCCCCTTCAAGAGCTATCGATCCCCGCTCCAGGCACCCCACTCGCCGTCTGCATCCACACCTGAGACCGCCGCAGCACTTCCCGCCATGCGCCGCCGGCCTCCGACGCCAAACCATCCCCGACGCAGCCCAGGATACGTCCTCCCCCGCGCGAGAGAGGCCCGTCCGGGCGCGCCCCACCCTCGCCCGCCGCCTTCGACGGCCAGGCGCGGCCGCCACCGCCGGCGCCGGCGGCGGCAGCGGCCAGGGGGAGGAGATCGAGGTGGCGGCGCTGCTAGGGTTGGGGTCTCCCCGGAGCCGCGCGCGCGCACGGCTCGGGAGAGGGAAAAGATGAGCAAAAAAAAAAAACTTCCGTCCCGAGATTCTAAGCGTAGGAAAGAGGGAAAAGGGGTCACGAGGTACTACACGCTCTTGCCACTTCAGGAGGCTTCTTTGTTGGAGAGGTTGATCAAAGGCATCATGAAGATCTTCATCGGCTTCACTCCGAGGTCACTACCAACGTACACCATAGAAAAGAAGGAAACCTTTGCGGAAAGATGAATCTTGGTGGAGATACACGACCGAGTACCTCCTAGTAGAAATTTTAGAAAGAGACTCAAGCATCCCTTGAATTGACATTTAGGAGACACATGCGGGTGACAAACGATTGATAAGGAGTTTCTAGTTGATAAACAACTATTCCTCAAAAGGTTGGAAATATAAACTTTGCACAAGGCCTTGAATTTCTGAGGACGACAGGTTCAGCAAGATTCCGACAGACGAAGAGGCGATTTCTACCAAAAAGCTTGAGTAGAACTTTCCTCACGGAGGAGCATTTCGAATCACAGAAGAAGGACCGGGAAGATGGACCAAAAGAATTTTAGAAACTGCGGGAACGTTAGTATCGGGGAAAACTTCTTGAGGATCACCAACCGTCGTTTCTGATTGCGATTCAGATCTGGTTAGGTATAAAGATACTTCAAACTCCATGTATGAAAAGGAAGTCTTCGCAAGGATAACGATGGATTACATATGCTAGAATCCCAAGAGCTAGACTAGAATGTCTAACTCCAAAGGAGAAACAAGATTACGGAACTCACGTATTAGCAACTTGTCAGAAGACATCTGCGCCTACATGAATTACTTGTAATGAGACACAGATGAGCCCTTGTTGGGACACATCAAAGAAGACAAAAGGATTTCTTGGAATCCTTCTCCTTCTTGAACAGTTCCACAAGTGGCTTGGAGGCATGGATGAGATTTTCAACGAAGGGAGGTAACAACGTACCATACCAAAAATATTTGCACACACAGGATTGAGCTGGGATGCTTCCGAGGAGGCAAGACAATTTACTCAGTTCCACGGCGACAGCTTTCAGCAATTGCACGTGAATTAGAGAAAGTCATTTCTAACCTCGTGAACACATGCCTTGTGACAACATCAGTTAGTGCTAACAAGTTTACAATGCTGCGCCCACTATTCCATATTCATCTCTTCCAACATGGAGGAAAAATAAGAGGTAGCTGATGAGCTCAACAACCAACTTATCTAGTTACTCCAAGATGGTCGACTCATATGTCACATGGACGGGCATAAGCATTGCTCAGATTAACACCTTCAGGTAGGTCGGTCGGAGTTGATTTGACGATAGCCCAATTCAAATCAAAAGATTTGGAGGGTAGCATATCCAAAGAGGAGATACCACCTTGCTTCAACATGAACAGATTAGACATCCCATTGAGAAGGAACTAGATCAGATAGAGAATAATTTAGGACATCGAACACGAATTTCTTGGAGAAAGGAGTTGCTCAGAGAACCAGCTTACCCATAAGCTCAATTTTTCGGGGAGAAAGGAGTTGTCCGTGATGTTGAGCTTGGACAGGCGACAACCTGGCGATACTTCTGGAAAGATCTACTGAATATCACGATCCCCATACAGGATATCACGATCTAGTGGTGGATCCCGAGTTCGAGAGAGGATCATACCTTTCAAGGCACAGCGAGATGATCTAGGGAGCTTCGGCACGAACCTAGCTCTTTGACCGAGGAAGGGCACCGGAGAGAACGAACTTGGAAACACAGTCGAATCCAACTTATTGATCGGCTAACCAATCATGCTAAGGCGGACACGGGAGGTCTTTGGATTTCCGCACAGTAAAAACTCCTAGGAATATCCGATAGTCACATCATTGCTCACGTCTTATCATTCTGGAGTAGCAAGTCACTCGGAGAACGAAAGGTAACCAGGTGTGAGAGCATCACTTCATCGAGAGGATCATGATACTAAGCACGATAGCACTCTTTTGATATCAAAGAGTGTGACACTCTAAGGTAGAACAGAACAAAAGCTAAACAAGGCCCTCATTCTGAAGATTACAATACCTTGACTGGTCCAAGAAGTGGACAAGATACTGGAGTTTGTTTCTCCTAACAAGGCGAAGTGGAAGATCTTAACGGATCAAGAGGGTGACTTGCATCAGAACACACCAATGCACGGTGAGAACATGACGGTCAAACGGAAGACACGGGTCAGAAAGAAGAGCAAGAGTAACAAAAAGGCTCAAGGAAAACCTCAGATGTTGAAGATGCACCGGTTATTACTCAATTGTGATAACCATGCCCGAGAAGGAGAGATGTAGAGAAATCACGAACATAGATGGGAGACTTGCTAAGAGAATCCTGGCCGTAACCACGATGGTTCCAAAACAGAACCTAAAGCGAGGCTAAGGAAGAGATGAAGTGAAGTAGCCAACGGAGGTGCGGTAATTTTAGGTTCAACCATTTACCACACAGACCACGGAAAAGGACTTGGGTTGAAGATCAGCATCATGTGCTACTAGCGAGAGTTAAGTAATTCAACTTAACACCCACTAGTTGGCACAATCCGGGACCTTATGTTCAAGTCCGTGGGTTAAAACCCAAAAGAAAGGATTAAGAGATTAAACTTGATAGGAATACAAGGGTTCGTAACCAACTGAGTTGATGGGAATTTTTGTCGTACTCCAGGTGGTTTCTCGGCACATGAAGCTTCGGATTGTAGCGCGGCGGGAGCAACTGGGCACATAACACTCAAGTAACAGGTGAGAAGTCCAACCCCGAAATCCTAATCATTTTGAAGTAACAGACGAGAAGAAAACTTTGAACTCAAATCGAGGTAAGGTTGCTCCGAGATTAGAGGGTAACCAGATAAGGAGTAAAAAGAATCCTAAGATGGTTTTCACAACTCATTTTTAGGTTACAAATAATTTTCACAAACACTAGACTCAACATCGACCAGTAGAAGGGTTTCCTACAGGCAGTCCTGCTCTGATACCAACTTGTAGCGCCCCGACCCGACTAGTATACAGTGATGCTGCGTGTCACCGGTTAAGCGATACAAACGGAGGTTACGGGTTTACCAATCCCCGGCCAAAACCTTTGGCAGGCGTTGCTGGGCACACCGCTCCCAACAACACAACACCCCGATTGATGCCTTAACACGGGCGCAACCCTCAAGCATAATAGTAAGATCAAGACTTGTGGAACAACTGGCACATCACAGACTCTACGACACAAAACATATAGTTCAACTCTTATAACAGAGAAAGATGCAAATATTACAACCAGAGGGCACAGCCCCAACAATACATCAAGCGGAAGCGAAGGGGCGTTGTTCTAAACAACAAGAACCAGAATATGGCCTAAGAGGCCTACAAATAAACATCCAGCGCCAGCTGTTCCGGGATGTCCCAAGCTGCCACCTGGGAACCCCAGACTACTCGTCGACGTCCACAAAGTACCCACCTTCGAAGTCGGTGAAGTCCTCCTCTGAAACAAAGCAAAGACGTTGAGTTCGACGAACTCGCAAGATTATAATATAGAGCTTTAGCTCGATGAGGCTTTCAAAGGTTTTCTGGCTGTTTTGCATAAAGCTGATTTTATTTCACAGAACATAATTCCATGGCATCGACTAATCAGAATACTTTTAAAAAGAGGTAAGAAGTAACTCTTTTCTTTGAGATCACTTTCTCAACACCCATCATCATCACCACCTGTACCTGTTCATCAAAGGCACCTCCCCGAATCACCCTCGAGGAAGTCGACCTTGCATTCGTGAATGGCACCTTTAGTACCCAATTTTAATCATTCCGTTCAAGTTATTCTATGATCCTACCTTCACTTCCCAAGTCGTCCGTAACCGTGGACACGGCTTTTCGAAAAGATTAACCCTGCAGGGGTGCACTGTGTTTACCTTCGGTACCGCCCGGCCCATTGCCTACACGTAGCTCTCTTCCGGGGAAAGCCGGCTGGGTGGGAACGGTTACAACCTTTACCTCGCTTAGGACTAGTCCAGGATCATCAGTAGCGGCAAGGTAAAAAGTGCCTCCAACACCCTACCCTACGGCCACTTATTTTCCTAAACACCACCATCCTCGTCATAGTCCAAACCACCATCCACGCACGCGCAAATGGAAATCCAAACTAGAGGACCCTCGGCTAGTCCGCCACAAGTTAGTTAGTCGACGAGGGCTCCATATACCCCACCGAAAGGAAGCGCGCTCATTCTTGGTTCAAGAGGTAAAAAACTCGCACTTAGGCGGCGAGAACGAGACAACCCACCACATCCCCGTGGCCTCTCATCCCCACCTTTAAGCAATTTATTAACCACCACCATCACTTTCCACCACATCCGGTTATTCCATACCTGTTCCAACAATTGAAACATCCACCGGACCTGCAAGCCTTTAAACTAAGCATGGCTAAGCATATACATAGCAATATAATTACCCAGGCCAACACTTCAATCCTATGGATATTAGGAAGGATACAGGTAATGGCAACAGGATTCTAATGCAACTAGTAGGATACTCTAGTCCAAGCAAAAGACATTTGGAACCGAATGCAATATTATAGTGGCGAAAATAATTGCAAAATATAGGAGGAGACATGCTCAGAGGGGGATTACGCTTGCCTTGATCAACGTGCTGGTAATACTGCTCGTCGGGGTATTGCGGTATCACCCCGGCTGCTTGATCTAACGAAGCACAAAACATCGGAAGAAAACAATCAATCACCACACATGGGTTCACAAATGCAATGCGCAAACACATGATGACATGTCATGTTTATGCAAAGATAGCTTCATTTAGTTTATCTAGCAACATTAGATGGAGAGCCAAATAAGTAGTGCAATTATTTGGAAGCAACCCCATATTTAGCTTAATGACCACATTGTCCAACATTTAATACATTACTAAGAAGTGACCCAATTATGCATGAACATGGCATGAAAGGATAGGGTTTGTTCCTCTGATCATTTTGGTACCTCGAACACATTTTTCTGATGTCCGGGTAAAAAGTTATTAATTTTATTAATTTCTCTTTTTAATTATTTACTTTTGAAATATTTTAAATCCAACGAATAATTATATCTTCTACTCGACCTCGCGAGAGAGCGATGAAACAAAGGAGGAAGCATCGAGGATCGATGTCCCTAAGCGTGAGAGGGGGTAGCGGAGATCATCCGGTAACCAGGGAAAAATAAAAAGAAACAACAGAAAAAGTAAGCCAAACCAATTGTTTTAGTTGTTTAACAATTTTAAAAGGATGCCATGATGCAATGCAACACAAAAGTGGAAAATTTATTCGGGTTTTTAGGTTTTCAACTTTGGGCTGTTACACTCACACCCCTCCAACGAGACATACTCTCCTAAAAAGGAGGAACTAAAGAATACATCCTTGTCTTCATGTGATTCCCATTCGGTTACTCCTTATCTTAGTTTTACTTGTTTCATACCGTGCTTAGTGTTAACTTGTCATATAAGTAAATTCACCATAGAATTTTCATTTGTGTCAAGACTTAATCGAAAAAGAATTAAAATTTAGACTAGCACCTATTCACACACCCCCTCTCGGTGGCCATACGATCCTTACACCTACAAATTTGTTTGAGAGGAACAATGGGCTAGCAGAGATCCAATGCACCTATAAACAATCTAAATGGGCATGTAACTGAGTCGGTCTTAAGAAACGTCTCTCTTAGATTATGCACTAGTTGCTACAAATAGGTGAGCATGCACTTATGCATGGTCTAAATTAAGCAGCCAGGATTTCTCGCGACCATTCCTAATTTTAGATCTTCTTTTTATTGCATGCAGCTATCCATTCGGTTGGTCTCGTTTTGTTTGGTTTGTATATATAGGATGAGACAAAATACTAACGCCAAGGACCGAGGGCACGTTGACAACGACGACGACGATGAGGTTAAGGTTTGCGGCCGTGAGCGTGATGATGCTGATGGTCATCGGGGGATGTTGCGCCGACAATTGCTTCTTCGTGGAGGGTGAGGTGTACTGCGACACTTGTCGTGCGGGGTTCGTGACTAATGTCACCACCCCGATCCAGGGCGCCCAGGTGCGCCTCGAGTGCCGCCACTTCATGACCAAAGCTGGCACCGTCGAGAGGTCCGCAGAGGGCATCACTGACGCTGTCGGTAACTACAAGATCGAGCTCAAGGACAACCGCGGCAGCGAGGAGGTGTGCGCTGTGAGGCTCATCAGCAGCCCTGTGCCTGAGTGCGGCGAGATCGAGAAGGGTCGTGACTCGGCGCCCGTCACGCTTGTCGCTGGCGCCGGGCTCGCCACCAAGGTGCGACGCGCCAGCTCGCTCGGGTTCCTCAAGGCGGAGCCCCTCCCCAACTGCGGGAAGATCCTAAGCGACCTCGCGCTGAGCAGTGGACCCAGCTACTGAAATAGTCATGTGATGAACAATCTTTTTTCCGTGCATATGTACAAGTTGTAAATCCTTGATTTGACTTCCATTTGATGGCTACCCAATGTCGATCGCATATAGTTGTTCACTTATTCCATTTCCACCTGAATATATCCTCCTTCTACAATGTCATCACTCATTGGTGTCCTAGATATTTATTTTTATTTAGGTCTAGATATGTAGCACTATAAGTTTTGGTCAATCATCTCTATCTTGCATACTCCCTCCGTCCAAAAATAAGTGTCTCAAGCTTGCCCAAAAATGGATTTTACTTATTTTTGGACGGAGGGAGTATGTGATATAGTCCTCATCGATATTAACTTTTGCTACAATATATATAATTTCAATTTGGTGTGTTTGAATAGACAATAGAGTCATGTTTACGTCATTTTCTAGTTTTTGGATGTCCTTGTTGGGAAATGTCCATCTACTTGTGTTGGATAACTTTTTATTTTTATTTGAAAATGACACTTTGATTTTTAGATACTAGAAGATTTTTGGGTTCCAGAAAAGAGAGAAGAATTTCCATGAAACCTTTATACAGTGATTGGGAATGCTAGGATGAAAATCGGAATAGATAGACTGGAAAACACACGACACGGCAATCACGGCGGAATAGATAGATACGGAGTAATCGCCAAAAAAGATAGATACGGAGTAGATTGGAAAGAAATCAAATGCGAAGATGGCATTCTTACCTTTCTTGCAAGAAAAGTAATACTACTCATGATTAAGCCCTTCAAATTGGGAGCCGTCCGATCTCCATCATCTACATCCCCTTCTTCTTCTTCCTCATCCTTTATCGGCGGCGGCTGGCGGCTAGATCGATCGATCCATGGCGATGTCGGCGGCTACCCGGACGATGCTGCACGCGCGGCGCTCCGGCCTGCTCCGGTCCCCGGCGAACCCAGCGCTGCGGCTGCTGCTGCAGGGGCAAGGGAGAGGCGCCGCCACCTCGGCCTACAACTCCCGCGACGACCCTTCCCGGTACGACCCGTCCAACACGCCGGTGAACCTGGGCATCAACATCGTGCCGGAGAAGAAGGCGTTCGTGGTGGAGCGGTTCGGCAAGTACCTCAAGACGCTCTCGTCGGGATCCACCTGCTGGTGCCCGGCGTCGACCGCATCGCCTACGTGCACTCGCTCAAGGAGGAGACCATCCCCATCCCGGAGCAGGCCGCCATCACCAAGGACAACGTATCCATCCAGATCGGAGGAGTACTCTACGTCAAGGTCACACCTTTACTTCCTCCTCTGTTTCTCAAGTCTCTGAATTCTCTGTTTGTTTGCTTGTTTGTTTCTGACGGATGGGAATTGTGCAGATCGTGCAGCCGTACGAGGCTTCCTACGGCGTGGAGAACCCCATCTTCGCCGTCATCCAGCTCGCCCAGACCACCATGAGGAGCGAGCTCGGCAAGATCACCCTCGACAAGACATTCGAGGAGAGGGACACTCTCAACTGCAACATCGTCAGGGCCATCAACGAGGCTGCATCCGACTGGGGACTCAAGTGCCTGCGCTATGAGATCAGTAAGTATATACTATGTTGTGGCTAGCTTCTTCCTTCTTTTTCACATGTCTACCCAACTTAATAGTCCTAACAATGCTGCAATTTCACTTCCATCCCAGGGGACATTTCCCCTCCACAGGGAGTCAAGAAAGCCATGGAGATGCAGGCCGAGGCTGAACGCAAGAAGCGTGCGCAGATCCTCGAGTCTGAAGGTACCCAAGGATACTTACTTCTATTGGAGACTGTTGCTCTGATTTTTAAAGAACTTTTTTGTTGCACATTGGATTGAATCCTGCTGCCTGATGTTGACTTGTGTTTTGTTCTGTCAGGTGCTATGATCAACGAGGCAAATCGAGCAAAGGGTACATGACATCTCTTACTCTGTGTTATTATCATCCTCTTCTGCTTGCAGCACTCCTTCTGCTATCGAGCACTCCAATCTTATCTTTTTTTTTCCAAATATTTACCTGGAACATGCTATATGCTTCCATTAGATTATGATGACTTTGACAAGACAACCAAGCATGGCCACCCTTGAATTTTAGCACTAGTAATATTTACATGTGGAGCTATTCCGTGCTTGAACATATTGTGATCGTTATTCTCTTTTCTCGCCATATATAAAAGTGTTGCCTCTTATGCTTATGCTTGCCATATTTTGAATATGGACATCAGGTGCCGCTGAAGCAATCCTTGCCAGGGCAGATGCCACCGCTAAAGGAATCAAGATGGTGTCAGAGTCCTTCCAAACTAAAGGCGCTATTGAGGTTTATATATGGCATTCTGTTGTAGATTTCTTATTGAATAGTGATCCTTTTTACCCCAAACATTATAACTAAGATGGTTTGCTGCTTCCTGTAGGCTGCCAGCCTCAAGATTGCGGAGCAGTACATCCAAGCTTTTAGTCACCTGGCCAAAGATGTGAGTTGAATCGCGTATTCTGTTTTCTACTGCTATTTGTTTAGCCTGCTGGACTGGACAGTCATGGTATACCTTGATGCATGTTTTATCATCAAATCAAACTACAAATTGCAGACAACCACCATGCTTCTCCCGAGCGACGCGGGCAACCCAGCGGCGATGATCGCGCAGAGCCTTCAGATATTCAAGCACACGCACGAGTCCAACCTGATGGCGGCGGGACGTGGCCAGCGGCAGCGGGCGGCGGTCGTGGAGGAGGGCAATCTGGCTTCGGGGTTGCCGTCCCTAGGTGACATCCTGCCCAAGCAGAAGTAGGAGAGGACACGATATGGATCTTGATTTTTCGTTAGGTTAGAAGATGATACTAGGGAGTTTTTGCTGAGTGGAGGTTTCGTCTCTCGTGGTGATTAGGATATGGGTCGTGGTGTTAGTTAGCAGCGAGTTTTGTCTATATTACTAGTGGTGCTTTTGTGGAGGAGACATCTGAATGTTAGGTGGATCTGAGGAGATATTCACAGGTTTTGCAAGGATCATTATTACATATCTAGTTTCTCGCTTAAAAATTAAAGCATGAACCCATGTCTCATTCTTATTGCTGAAGAGAAAGACCATGGACTCGTTGCTTATTTCCTGAAAGCATGCTAACTGTCGAAACTGAAGAAAAACTAAGTGACAGATAACGAGGAGCAGCTCTTGGCACATATTTCTTTCCATTGTTTCAACACACAATTATATCTATTAATAGAAAATAATGGTACCTTTGGGAAAAGGCATTTTTTTCAGAAGTCAAGCTAAGTAAAATTTGACCAAACTTTTGGAAAAAAACATTAACATCTACAATAAAATATCAATTTCTTAGATACATCCTGAAATATACTGTCAAATGATATTTCCGTAGTATTACAGATGATGATAGTTGTTGCCAAACTGAAATCTAGAAGTTATTGTTTCCAGGTGAGATAAAGAATCAAATTTGGAAGCCAGCCTTAGGGCAAGATTATATATGTCCTTTTATGGACAGATGGATATAGGCGTAGAACGTTTGAAGTTGCAATAGATGAAACACACATTTTCTTTTCCAGTTAATAAGGAGATGGAGAATGCACGCTGCAGCAGTATTTTCGGTTGTATTATTAAGAAGGTTTGTATTCGTATATATGCAATTGCTACCTCCAAAATAAGGCAGTAAGGGGGATCACCGATCGACACAGTACGCGTGGATGCAGAGTTGGCAACTCCATCCCGGCCAGCTGCGTTTTTTTACTTCAATCCACCCATACTTAGCCAGTGATAATCTGACAAAAATCAAAAGGAAAAAACTGAGAACACGGACGTGATGTTGAAACTCAAATAATAATTTTGACAACAACTAGTGAAAAAATTACTATATTGTATGGTGCACAGCGCACAAGAGTCCTTTCGAATGTAGAACCCATAAGGATTAAGGAAGGATACCTATGGGAAACCCAAAGTGTACTCTAGTAAGAAAACCACCTCTAGGGGGATATACACTCCTCGACTACAATACAAGAATGCCCGAACATGTGTAAATCCTTGTCTCCTTTGCTCTTGTGTATCGTTGAGATTTTTAAAGATTAAGTGGGATAAAAAAAATTTGTTTCACGAATCTTGATAATAAATATGGAAATAATTTATAAAAAAGAAAAGGAAGCATAAAATGCATGAACATTCTCGAAATGTTGAAAAAAAATCCAAAGTGTTCTAGAATATTTCTGATAACCGTGCATTTTAAGCTTTATTACTCTATTGACTTCATGTAATTATTTGGTGTTGATTGGACTGCTACACGTGCACAAGTGTGGGCACGTAATCATCGAATCCACTTTCAGTGGGCAAGTAGTGTAAGCTGTTTTGACGGAGAGCGAGGGACAAATAATTTGTGGTGCAGAATTGAGGGATCAACTTTAGGCCTTAATATTTTTTTATGGATATTATACCTGTTCACTCAGAAATTAAGGTAACTGCATGCAAAACAGAAAAAAAGATCATCGCACGCACGGACAAAAATGACAATACATGCAAATGTACTTAGTGTTGTGCTTTCGCCTTTTTTTTCCCATTAGTTCCAGCCCATCTTCAGTTCACTCGGGAACACTGTTTGTTTCTTCAGCATGCTGCTGCGTAGTACCCAACCAAAATAAGATGATGCACTGGAGCATCTCTATATATGACCTTTCTAGCTGTATTTTGCTTGGAAATGAGTAAGAACCTCTGCATTCCTGAAAAAAGAAAGTGATACATACTGTTGCACACTTGTATGCAAGCCTAAATTTGTAACGTTGTGGAACAGTGACATGCGCCGCGCCCATCTGATCTGCCTGCACCGGATGCAGCACCTACTCACGTCATACATACATATAGTTAGCACTAATGTACGTATTTCTGACTTTTGCGTTTGTATCTACGTACATATGTGTGTATGTGGCAGGCACCTAATTAGAGAGATATATAGATAGATAGAGGGAGGCGCACAAGCTGAGCTGTATACCAATAAAACACATGCCAGCTAGATCTTATGTAGGTATATATACATATGCTGTACACTGGCTCAAGTGCACAGTGCAGCTGCACCCTGAATTGTGATCATCGTCGTCCATGGTTTCTCCTCTAATTTTCGTATAGCTAGTCTGAATTAACTACAAGAATAAGAGGAAGATCTTGGGAGGAAGAATCGGAGGAAGGAGGAGGAGAGATGGGGAGAGGGGTGAGCATGCTGACGATGGCGCAGGCGGCGTGGACGGGGGTGCGGTACACGGTGGTGGTGCCGCTACTGCAGGTGGCCGTCTACCTCTGCGCCGCCATGTCCCTCATGCTCTTCTGCGAGCGCCTCTACATGGGCATCGTCGTCGTGGGCCTCTGGCTGAGCCGCCGCCGCCACAGACTACTTGGTCGCAGCAGCAGGAAGGGGAGGGATGCCGACGCCGAGGACGACAGCAAGCTGGACGACGACCTGGAGGCCGGCGGCGCGGAGCGGCCCATGGTGCTCGTCCAGATCCCCATGTTCAACGAGAAGCAGGTTCGTTTTGCTGTCACTCACTCTGTGATATGCATGACTGCACTGCCGTTACTGCATGATCCATCATATGCACTGGAGGTAGCTGTGTGATCCTTGTTGTTTCTTCATGTGAAAGCTGCTTTACGTACAGCTTCTGTGTTTCAGTGTGCACATATATTTCGCATCCATGCACGCTTTACACCTGTAGTTTGTTTTAACTTGGTAGGTGTATTTGCTACATCAGACAGGAAAAAAAAGGTCAACTCTAGTACTAGTCGGTCGTGACGACACACACACACATGACAATCATCGTCTCTGTCTCTGGCCAGGTGTACCGTCTGTCGATCGGCGCGGCGTGCAGCCTATGGTGGCCGGCGGAGAAGCTGGTGATCCAGGTGCTGGACGACTCGACGGACGCCGCCGTCCGGTCGCTGGTGGAGGCGGAGTGCCGGCGGTGGGCAAGCAAGGGGGTGCACGTCCACTACGAGAACCGCAGCAACCGCAACGGCTACAAGGCAGGCGCCATGCGCGAGGGTCTCAAGAAGCACTACGCCAGGGACTGCGCCTTCGTCGCCGTCTTCGACGCCGACTTCCAGCCCGACGCCGACTTCCTCCGCCGCACCGTGCCCGTCCTCCAGGCCGACCCGGCCGTGGCCCTGGTGCAGGCGCGGTGGCGCTTCGTCAACGCCGACGAGTGCATCCTCACACGGATCCAGGAGATGTCCCTGGACTACCACTTCTCCGTGGAGCAGGAGGTGGGCTCCGCCTGCCACGCCTTCTTCGGCTTCAACGGCACTGCGGGGGTGTGGCGGGTGCAGGCCCTGGCCGACGCCGGCGGGTGGAAGGACCGCACCACCGTGGAGGACATGGACCTGGCCGTCAGGGCCAGCATGAGGGGCTGGAAGTTCGTCTACGCCGACGACGTTAGAGTCCGCAACGAGCTGCCCAGCAGCTTCAAGGCGTACCGGTACCAGCAGCACCGTTGGTCGTGCGGCCCGGCCAACTTGATGAGGAAGATGTTCTGGGAGATCGTCACCAGCAGGCAGGTCTCTGCCCGGAAGAAGCTTCATGTCCTCTACGGCTTCTTCTTCGTCAGGAAGGTCGTCGCGCACCTCGTCACCTTCCTCTTCTACTGCGTCGTCATCCCCGCCTGCGTGCTCGTGCAGGGGGACGTCCACCTCCCCAAGTACGTCGCAATGTACGTGCCCGCCATCATCACCCTGCTCAACGCCATCTGCACTCCCAGGTCCTGGCACCTCCTCGTCTTCTGGATCCTCTTCGAGAACGTCATGTCCATGCACCGCTCCAAGGCCACCATCATCGGCCTCTTCGAGGCAAGCCGAGCAAACGAGTGGGTCGTCACCGAGAAGCTCGGATCATCTTCTACCACCACCGCGACGGCGACGACCATGGCCACCAAGAAGAAGAAGAACCAAAACCAGGGGAGCTTATATGCGCCCGAGATCCTCATGGGCCTCTGCCTTCTCTACTGCGCCATCTACGACATCATCTTCGGCCATGACCACTTCTACGTCTACCTGCTCATGCAGTCCGCAGCCGCCTTCGTCATCGGGCTCGGCTATGTTGGCTCCCAATAATACCTACTACATACTTGCACTGCATATGCTCCTAGTTTGTTTGTTTGTTTGTTTGTTCCAGGACCAAATCAAACTTCGGCAGTTACTGTTGATATGTGCATTTGCATGTACAGAAACAAAAAATAATCGCTTCATAGCGACATAGACAGGAAGAGAATCGAGATGACATACCATTCTCAAAGGATTTCTATATATATATATGATGTGAATGGCACAACTTACAATTGTTGCAGAAGGAAGATGATAAAAGAAGAAGAAAGCGACACGGTTTGTTTGTTCCAATGCCAAATCAAACATCTAGTACCTTCGACAGCTACTGTTGATATATGCATGACTCATATTCAGACAATTACATGTACATAAAAAGAAAATAATAGTTTCAGAGCCACATGGGGAGGAAGCAAAATCAAATATGACAACAGCATTCTCTCAGTCTCAGCAAAGGATTTCTATATATGACATGAATGGCACAACTGAAATTTGTTGCAGAAGGAGGATCATCAAAGGAAGATGAACAAAAATGAAGAAATGGGGCTATTGTTATGGAAGTAAAACCTTCCAATCGGCTAACAGTTACTCCAGTTCGCCTGCCTTGACCTCAAATTCTTCTCTGGTTGATAGTATCTTCACACGAACCATGCCTCGCTCCCACTCTGATTTCCCAACCAAAATCAGCCTGCTGGCATTTATCCTCTCTGCATGTTTAAACACCCTGCAGGCACAGCAGTAAAAACAAACTAATCAGAGGTAGCTCCAGTAGGAAAACCCAATGCCGAAACGCCCATACAGAAACTAATGAGAGGCAATACCATTTCAGACGCTTGTCTTCTACAAGGTCTACGGATCTTCCTTTCTTCCGCAGAGAGGATGCAACAGTGGATGCTGGTCCTTCCAGCTCCTCGTCCAATGGGAACACAATGTCATCTATTTGACGTGACAGATCAGGCAAAAGACCCTTTTCTTTCAGCAGCTGCCAGAATGTATATTACGTCGTTAGGCATTACTTCCTCTCAAACTGTGTGAATAATTCATAATGGCTCGGCAATCCTTTCAACATGAATTTATATTGTTTGTACTACACACCTTATGTCCTACTCAACTTGATAAATAATGGCCCAGTCATGTGAAATGATGAGCTGCTGAATTTGGTTCATTTTATTACTTCAGATTCACGGTTGTTTTCTCATATATTCATTAAAATATCAATACAAGGAACTTAAATCTTTGAGTGAGCAGCTTTCTTCACTCGACACGGGAAAAAGGAACGAAAGAAGAGAATAAAATATATCATACTTCCACTATAACAGCATCTCCAAATCCAAAGCCACAGGCTGGTACGTCTTCACTTCCAAATGTTGACAGTAGCCTATCGTACCTCCCCCCACCACAAATCGCTCTCAGTTCTCCTTTTCTATCAAAAGCCTGAAAACATGTATCAAGAGAGTTAAGCGTAGAACAAGAGTAGTTAACGAGAAAACGATGGAACTTAAGAACAATGCAAGCTATGTGCTTAAGACGTCAAGGTTTGTAAAACTGTGATTTGCCATCTGTAGGAACAGAAATTTACGATACCTAATCTGAGGAGAAAAATCTGGAAATACACAGCATAGCCTCACACGGAATTCTCAGTCAAGAATTTCACGTTTCAAGTTCCGATTTGCAAAATTAAGGAATCATTATTTGTTGAAGATGAAGGATATATCATCCCGTATGAAATATATCCTGTATAGTTTGATGATATAGACACTTGTCTACTTAGAAACCCTGCAAATTGTTGGATAAGAAGATGCTACAACTCTACCTAAAATAAAGAGATGCATCAACAACAACCTCGAAAACAACCCCTGTGTAGTACGCGAGGCCACGGACAACAGATGCATCGAAACAGATCCAATCAGCATAACCATATTGCTCGGCAAATGAGAAGAGCTTCTTCAAGTCAGCAACAGCTTCAACGTCAGGGCCTAGCACCTCTGTATGGGGAAATATATAAAGATATAACATGGACAGTGACCATCTTTCTCAGAGGATTAAACATGGACTTTTTTTTTACATAAGAGAAAACTGTAGGGATCAACACCAAACTTAACACAAAGATACTGCAGTATAGCATAAAAGTATAACAACATGTCAAATGCTAAAGCTAGGAGAAAACCTTCAAGTTTGGTCAGTGACTTGAGAGATAGCACTTCAATGATGCCCTGTACAGCCTCAGATGACAGCCCGGTTGAAATCAACTCCTTCTCAATTTCTTCTCTACTCAGTTTTCCCAACTGCATAATTGTAGTTTGTGACGCAAGGTACATTCATAATACAAACGTGAAGACAGCAACACTTATTTAATAAAAAATCCACTTATAGTTATGAACAGAGCACATACGCAAAACATCAGCAATAATGAATATAATCAACTTTAAAGTCAGTGGATAACAGGACTGGGGTTGTGTGATGACCATTTTACTGGTTATTTACAGGGTTCCAACATGGGGGTATATGTAAGAGCCATATTTAATCACAAACTGCGAAATAACATGGAAAATTGGCCCATGTGACATGTTAGCTACCAATTTCCAACTCATGGAAAAAACAAACAATTGACAGCTCATTGTGTAGATCTCTACACGGACTGCATAGCCAAGAAGTATGCAGAAATTCAAAAAAGCAGTTGAGTTATGTGTTCTGGTTGTATCAAGCTTCCGAATCACATGATAACTTAAATTGTTTTGAATGCCAAGGGTGATACAGTAGGTATCCAGAACATAAGGACCTCATTGGATAGATGTGTCATAGTTCATGAAACAATCTTGAGGACATAATGTAACCCATGTTGTTTCAACAAGCTCTGAACATTTTATAAAATCGTTGGTCCGGTGATGAGAGTCCATGGACAAATTAGTCTGCTATGAGCTGAAGAAGAGGTACTATCCAGTCTACTTTGATTTGAAATATAATGATGTCTATCACTGCAGCTTGCCAAAGCTTGGAAACATCAAACAAAGTAGGACGGGCATGGATGGTACAAAATTCAACAGGTCTTGGACAACATACTTTATCGACGATGACGCAAACTTGAGTAAACAGGTGATCTGGTATGGAGTACATGTTAAGCACGGCCTGGAGAACCTGGAGAAAGAAAACAGAGAAGAATGAGGCAGAGAGAAGACGGAGATTGGTGGTACCAATAGAGAAGCAACTAGTGGAGCGGAACCTTTCGGCTGGAGAGCCTGATCCCCACATCTTGAGACGTGATCCCGAGCCGCTCGAACAAGAGGACAATAGCCTGGATGAGTTCGGCCTCGGCCTGGATTCGATTGAACAAGGAGACGTCAATGTATTCTGAATGGAACAAAACAATGTGCTGACTGACAGACAATGCAGCAGCAGCAGGAGGAGAATCCTGAGAAGGAGAATGGGAATTGACTAGACATACACACATACCCTGACTTTGGGCATGCCAAAGATATCCATGTTCCACTGGTAATGCTCGCGGCGCCTTCCCCTGGTCATGCGCTCGTAGCGCCAGCATTGGCCTATGGTGAACCATTTGAGTGGCAGCGAGACCGACTTTCTAAATCAAGAATGCACGCAGGAGTGAATTGAGATTGGCATCCTAAAGTTGGGCAGAAAAATCATGAATGACAAGTAGAAGCAACTAGTATACCCTTGCTTGATGACGAGGCGCGCGAGGGAGGGCGTGATCTCTGGCCTGAGCACGACGCGACGGCCGCCCTTGTCCTCGAAGTTGTAGAGCTGCTGCGTGATCTCCTCCCCTGCCTTGCGGATGAAGAGCGCCTCGGACTCGAGCACGGGGAAGTCCACCTCCTCGAAGGCCATGGCGCGGGACACCTCCCTGAAGTTGTCGAACAGCCACGTTCTCAGGCGCATCTCCTCCGGCGGGAAGTCCCGGGTGCCGCGCGGCGGGTTCAAATCCACCACGCCCACAGCAGTCCCCGTCCCCTCGGAGGAGACGGCGGCATGGGTGAGCGTGGAGGCGGATACGCATAGGAGGCGGCGCGGTAAAGCGGGCGTAGGCGGAGAGGGCGGCGGAGGAGCAGGAGGTGGTGGCGGAGCGACGCCGCCGCGGACGCCATTGGAGATTCTCTTCTTTCTGAGCGACCGAGAAGATGAGATAGAACTAATGAACTGCTGGGCTGGGCTGGGCTGGGCCGGGCCGGCCCATTGGTTCGTTCACTCGTCAAGGGGAAGGGAAGAGAAGAGGATGTCGCCGACGGGGTGGGCGAGGAGGGCGCTGCTGCTCGCCGCCGGCCGCCGCAGATCCGCCACTCCCTCCCAGGATCTTGCATACCGCCGGTGAGTAACCGTCTCCATTTCTAATTCCAGTAGTCGCCTCGCCTCCACACACACACACACGCAACATTCGGTGACTCAAGGAATCGGTTGCAGCTCCTACTCGGCGGGCGATAGTGGGCGGAAGAAGAAGAGGGTGGTGGCCATCGCGGTCATCAGCGTCGCCGGCGGAGTGGCCCTCAGCGGAATCAACGACCTCGCCATCTTCCATGGATGCACCAGGTCTGCTCTCCTCTGCTCCCACCAACTGCACACACAGACAGACAGACAGTTAAGCTGCTTGGTCACTCATGATACAAACCTAGCTAATGTAGAGTAGAATAGTAGATTCAACATTCAAGGCAGGGAATGAGTGCCACAGTGCTGCCGCCAGGCTCACTTGCGTTGATCATATTCATGCCCTTTGCTTATCTATTTATCTCTTCCAAATATACTTGCTATCCAAGGAAGAAAACAATGCTCATCATGCAAATTTTTCACCCTGTCACAGCATTGTTCTTACATTACATATGTATGTATGTATGTGGTCTGGAAACCATTAGTTAGTTGCAATCTCTTCATCTGCAATGGATGAAGAAAGACTGACTCCTCCATCCATGTCTTTGCTATGAGATGCGAATAGCTCACATGAGTACCAGATTTATTTCACTTCCTTTTATTTAATCCTATATTGTCGATAGGTCACCAGACTCTGCTACCTCAATACCGTTAGTACTAATGTCCCCCTCCATGTATACCTTTGGACCTTCTCTTCTGTTGTGCATACGTACGTGCAGTTGGAGAAATCTGCACAACCACAGTATGCTTTACGTATTCCCTCTGTGATTCCTACAAGTAAGTGTGAATGCTGCATGCATCCAGGAAGGCGATCGAGACGGCTACTGAGAACCGGGAGGTCGTGGAAGCCATCGGGGTGCCTATACTCAGAGGTCCATGGTATGACGCGTCTGTTGTTCTGGGCCATCGGCGCCGATCCGTGTCATGCACGTTCCCCGTCACCGGGCCACAGGGGTCGGGGCTGTTTCAGATCGAGGCCGTCCGGAATGGAGGTTAGTTACTAATAGTTGTTAGCCTGACAGTCGACCGCCTCTGTCTGTTTCACTAGGTTTTGTTCAGTACTTTCTATATATGCTGTCGAGCCCCTGATGTCTGAACTCTGAAGTAAGGCGGCGTATGTTATTGATGTGCAGGGGATGGCGTGCTTTCGTTCCTGCGGCACCAGGACTGGGAGATCCGCGCCATGGATGCTCAACTGGAAGTAGCTTCAGATAATGACGACCAACCGAAAAAGGTGACGGTGAATCTGGTGAGCAGCGGAGATCGAGTAGTGGTGGGGAGTGTGAAGCAGAGAGTTAAGCTGCTAGGCTCACATCACTTGGGAAACAAGGAAGAGTTTTGTGATGGCAATAATTAATTAAGCATGACTTGTGTGTGATGCAATGTGCTAGTATATTCTTCTATATATAATTATATATGTACTAGTGAATCGTAAATGAATCTTGGAAGACACAATATTTTTTCAATGAAGCTGCAGTAACTGTCTATTCATAGCGCGTGGCGTGTACAGATAATACAATCTGCAGTTTTGACCAAGGGAAAGAAAGAAACGTATTGTCCAGAATTAGGAGGAGCATGCAGCTGGTGCTGGTTGTATTTGCAACCCACCGTCTAGTTTGGGCATGGCATGCATCCATGGACTCCGGCAATGGGGATAGCTCGCCGGACGTACCATCCCCGTGCGTGCCTGGAATATTGGATTGGGTTGAATGCTTGGGCAAATTCTGTCTATCCATGCATGGTGTAGAATAGAATTTGCTCAAGCATCCGATCCTCTGGCCAGCTAGCTCCAATTCATCTTTTGATTCATACCAGTCAACAAGGATCAGATCGATGGGCATCCTGTGTTGCTTCCAGTCCGGCGCTGACAAGCTTCATGATGCTGCCGGTGCGCCAAATCATGATGCTGCCGGTGCGCCAAATAAGAAGCCATCATCAGATCATGCTGCTAATCTGCGACGACGATATCAGGATGCGGGCAACCTGGCCACCCTCGTCGACGTCATGGTCGCTGAATCAGGTATGCAATTTATCAAATGTAGCTAGGATCTAGAAAGAGTCAATGGAAGAAACCGTGATGCGTGACTCGAAGACGATGCATCGAGTTTATGTTTTTTCATTCTTTCTGTATTTTTTAGTAAGTCGGTTATGTGCTTCCGGTAATGTCTCAACTTCTACGGAAAGAGAGAGAGAGAGATTGGATGTAATTGTATCATCTTCATATCAATATATTGTCGTTTATAGAAAATGAATGACAATTGCAATGTATATGAATGCAGTGACATACCAGCACAACCGGCGTGTGGCGGAGGAGATCCTTGGGATGAACAAGGAGGAGGCGGTGACGGCGCGGGCCTTCACTTACCATGATCTATGGGAGGCCACTGGCGGGTTCAGAGTGGAGTCGATGCTGGGAGAAGGAGGGTTTGGCCCCGTGTACCATGGTCGGCTCAAGGAGCGGGAGGTGGCCGTGAAGCAGCTGGACCGCAACGGGGTGCAGGGAACGCGTGAGTTCCTGGTGGAGGTGCTGATGCTCAGTCTTCTCCACCATGACAACCTGGTCACCCTGGTTGGTTACTGCGCCGATGCCGACCACCGCATGCTCGTCTATGACTACATGCCGCATGGCTGCCTCGAGGACCACCTCCTCGACCTCCCGACATCGGCCCCCGGGCTCGACTGGAACGCGCGCATGCGTGTTGCGCAGGGCGCCGCACGGGGGCTCGAGTACCTCCATGACACCTCTCGCCGCCCAGGCCCGCCTGTGATCTACCGTGACTTCAAGGCCTCCAACATCCTTCTTGATGCCGATTTCAATGCTCGTCTCTCCGACTTTGGCCTCGCCAAGGTGGGGCCTGTCGGGGACAAGACCCATGTCTCCACCAGGGTCATGGGCACACGTGGCTACTGCGCCCCAGAATACGCGCTCACGGGAAAGCTCACGCCCATGTCCGACGTCTACAGCTTCGGCGTCGTCCTCCTCGAGATCATAACCGGAAGGAGGGTGCTCGATGGTGCCAGGCCGCCTGGTGAGCAGAACCTCGTCACGTGGGCCATGCCACGGTTCAAGAATAAGAGGAGGTTCAGGGAGATGGCAGACCCGCTCCTCCGGGATGCCTACCCGATCAAGGGGCTCTATCAGGCGCTTGCCATAGCCGCCATGTGCCTCCAGGAGGATGCCACCATGCGACCTGCCATCACTGATGTCGTCACTGCCCTCGAATACCTTACCGGGCACCCTCCTCCCCGTCCATGTACTACTACTCGTGACGATGTCACCGATACAGCAGACTAACTAAATTGTAATGCAAAATTTTGACATGGCAAAGTTTTGTGTAACAGTATTATTAGTGTGAAAGCAGCTCTAAAATGTAGGTTGTTATTGCAATCTCAAAGGAAAGCTTAGTGGCCAAAAACTCACGCAAGAAGACAATCTTAATTACTACCATCTTCCACTTTGTAAATATCTCCCCAAGAACAATTGTTTTAGTTTCTGCAAACCCTTCAAAACAGAAACAAAATGGCAAAATCCGATTTCGACAGACGTCAAAGGTTTCATTTTAGACAATCTTTTGTTGGGTTTGCATGTAGAAGTTAGATGTACCCGTACGTTAACTTGAATTGGAATGGCCTCACAGGAGCACAATCATGTATATTTTTCATTAGTTTGCGTTCACCTTGTGTGACGAGTGCTTAATTCGTAGTCCAACATTTTCGTACCATGTTTATGACCCTAGCGAGCTACAGGACGTACTTGCGGTACATGAGGAGTACAGTGTGCAAGCTTGGATAAAATAGAAAAAAGGCAGCTTCGAACGGTTTAAATTTTTGTTGGCCGTATACATGGACAAGGTACATAGAAGTACTATTGTACGGAGTATAGTAATAAGTTTGGTGTAATTAAAGCCTATTAAGGGATGACAGACATTATAAACACATAGTGTATGGTTTGTGCTGTCTGAAAGAAAAATATAGCATGATCTTTGTTAGAGAATTTGTGTAGGTACGTTGTCGGAGTAGTATATATATACTCCTAGCTAGGCAGTGTAATTGATCGATGGATATGGCAGTGTAATTGATCGCACGCGCGCACGATCCGTCCATCCATCAAGAAATCTATCTATCACCACGAGCAAGTCTACTAACGTCTTGTCTTGACCTATAGATCGATCCAGCTAGCTAGCTAGGAAGGATGGTCAGCCACAGTATTAAGGACCTGCTATCATATCATTTCATCCATCCGTCGATCGTCTCCATTAACAATAAATATTTTGAGAGCATCGAAATCTAACAAGTTAAATCCTACTGAATCCCTTGGTTTCTCGGAATATTTTTGAATGCTATATGTCTCTATAATTCATAAGATCTACAAGAACCTTCCTCGAATATTCTCGTTTTTTTCTCTTCTGAATTTGTACTTTTCCTTATTTTTTCACTGTTCATTACTTATTTTCCCTTTTCCTATGCAACAATTGCTAGATCTCATAATGTGCGACCATGTCGACCTAGAAATGACCATGCCGACCTCCCCGAGCTCCATTTTATTAGAATGAAGCCGGTAATATCTTCTGTCCACAAGAGGAAACAGCGTCATCTCCCTAGCTAAGATTTTGTGCAATTTTATTACAAGATGTAGGCACCCGCTCATGCCGAATTCAAAGCAGATATTAGTCCATCCCGAACCTATTGGTGTTATCGATCAACAACTACCGGCAAAATGCATCCGGGCTATACGCGGTATTCTTCCCGTTTGCAGTCGAGAACGCTAGTTTATGGATGTCTGTCAAGACATCAACTCTTTGTAAAATGGTGCACATCTTCTCAACAGAGATGACGCATGGTCCCAAAACCATCGCCAAGGTGGACCATTGCTTTCTTGAAACACTATATCCATGTTCATCAGTCCCTTTCCATCTTGGTAGTGTTCATCTCAGTACCGCCCAACTACGATAAAATATATGATGTATACCTTTTTTTTTGGAACAAGCGGCAGATATCATCTTTTAACTTAGTAGCCATAGTATCGCCAGACAAAATTCTCAACCCACATACATAATTTCATCCATAGCGTTTGTTGTATAAGTGGCCATTTCACTTGATCATATGATTTTCAAAATCAATTTTTAGAACCACACCATTAAGTTGTTGCGGTGCAATTCATGTATCGTATCTTGCAAGATCACTACTTCATAAGAATATTTCTATCTATCATGGCCAATTGAGATGGGTGTACGACCTTATCGGCCACGTTGTTCAACCGATTATTTGTAACCTTTGTGAAAACTTTGAAGCTAACATTCAACAAGCATATGAGACTAAATTAATTGTTGAATGCAACATGCCTCTTTCATCTATGGTAAATAAATAATCTCATCGGAATCCAGTTTATACAATTCAAGATCACCATTGTGGAAATCGAGAAACAACTATAATAAGTCGTCCTTGTTTACATCCGAACGATGTTAATAGAATAATGTCAGAAACCCATCTGAGCCTCGCAATTTATTTTGTTCAATTTGAAATATTGCTTCCCTTGACTTCCTCCTCCGTAAACGGAGATGCAAAGATTACATTCTCCTCTTCAAAAGCTTGAGGAATATTACCAATCTGAGATTCATCCAAAGATAGCATGCTCACCTTAGGAGCCACAAAAAGATTTTAAATTAGTGACTTTTTTCAAGCGATTAGCACCTTCAATTCTACCTTTGTCTTGCTCAAGTCCAATAATGCGCATCCTCCTATGTCGACCATTCCTGCGCATATGAAAATATCTCATTTATTGTCCCCTAGAAGATAAATGGAGCTTTAGACCTTTGGTATCATTTGATTTCTTCCTCACGTGGAAGTTCAGCTATTCGGCAATCTTGTCAAGCTCATCAATTAGCGCGCTATTTTTCTTTGAGTATATATATAGTGAAGATAATTAATATAATATGTAGCTGTTACTAGAAAGTACGTGCCGACTAAGTCTTCGTACCTTAACTCTCCCACAGTACATTTGTCCTCGGCGTACTTTACTTTTGGTTTCATCTCGAGCGAACACTAATTATTTTGTCTACTTAATTTTTTTTACTTTTCTATATGCGCACACACGCAACTTACATGTGGGTCATGTCACACATGCAATGTACAAATAGTTCGATCTGTATAGGTTGGGCAACTTCTTTTCTGTGGGTATTTGTTCAATTAACTGATGCCAACGTTTGGTCATGGTTTCCTACAGTTGGGTATGGTCGTATAGGCATACGTGAATGATTCAAACTTACTAATACCCAAAGATAGTTTTAAATAGCGGGCTATAATAAATAGCGCCAACCCTCAAAAAAGAGGTATAGCGGGGCTAAATCGGAACTAAAGGGGGCTATAGTGGAAAATTGTATATAGATTCATTTAGCAGGAACATTCTAAAAAAGCTATAGCGGGATATTCAAAACTATGCCAATACCACATATATATGCTGATAGGTAGCTAGTATATGTTCAAATATCTGAACATGCATCTTGCTACTTAATGCAGCAAAATGTACATCGATCTGTCTTGGTAATCATGTGGATATCCACCTTAATTTGTACTCTATCTAGTATGGCATCTAGGTTAACTGTCCTTAAATGACCTTTTTTAGTACTCGACTAGCTAGCGATGAGTATTGAGATTTGAGACTTGAGAGAAACTCCACAAAGAGCCAGCCACCCATCCTCCCTCCTCCCTTGACTTGTTTGCCTGCCATATTGGATTATAAATATCCAACCTACCTAGCTACATTGTTGTTCCAAACTTGTCTCTCCCTCCCACTTGCGTTCAGAGTCAGGCAGGAAGGAAAGAGATCGATCTAGCTAGCAAGATGGGTCGAGCTCCGTGCTGCGACAAGGGGAGCGTGAAGAGAGGGCCATGGTCACCCGAGGAGGACAGGAAGCTGAGGGAGTACATCCACGGCTACGGCACCGGCGGCAACTGGATCACGCTGCCCAACAAAGCCGGTGAGAATGCCGTCATCTGCATTTCGATCTGCAATTGCACCATGCATTTCTGAAACTGAGATATGTCATGCAGGGCTGCGGAGGTGCGGGAAGAGCTGCCGCCTGCGGTGGCTCAACTACCTGCGGCCCAACATCAGGCACGGCGGCTTCTCCGACGAGGAGGACAGCCTCATCTGCGGCCTCTTCGCCGCCATCGGGAGCCGGTGGTCCGTCATCGCCGCGCAGCTCCCCGGGAGGACCGACAACGACGTCAAGAACCACTGGAACACCAAGCTCAAGAAGAAGCTGCATCTCTGCCTCATAGCCGCAGCCGGCCTACCAGCTCCTCCTCGTGTCTCCAAACCAGCTGCCGCGCATCCTCATCCTTGCTTCTCCCTTGAGCAGCAGCAAGCATCTTCATGGCTTGACATGTTCGGAGTTGTTGGCGGCTACCAGCAGAACTACATGTCTTCCTCGTCGTCCTTGTTCTCCGTCGACAATGCCCGCGGACTACATTTTGACACCTCCAACAGCGGTGCGGTTGGCCTGGAGGAGAGCTTCATATTTGGTGGCTTGCAGCAGCAGCAAGAGCTGTTTCCAGTAGCAGCAGCTGAGAATGATGATAACGGTGGAAGCAGCCGCTACGAGAAGGATTTCGTCGAAGGGCACCAGCACCGGCAGCATCAGCTTCTTCTTCTTGGTGAAGGGGCCGCCGGTGCAACGAAAGCCCAAGGGAATAGGTTCCTTTATTAGCGCTAGTTATTATTTACATCCATCAGCAGCAGCTTCTTCTTCTTGTTTGTAACCGCACACATGCATGGCTGCATGCATGCTGCCACATCCACGCACGAAAAACATAATCAATTCCACAATATATATTAAGTGGTGGATATACATCGTAATTAAGGACACGATGGAGGATTGGACATCGATCCTTATTGTTAACTTTTCCGGGAAATTTGGCAATTTTGTTTATATTATTAGTATTTCTTGACCTTGTAAGCCCGTAGGCATATATTACTTGTATTGCTAATAATAATACCGATATAGATTTGAGACGAATATAAGTAACAGGAAATTAGGAGATTCAAGTGATTGTACTCTTACATACCGCCATCGCCAACTACCAAGCATGCACGTCCTTCGCCTGAGAAGAAGAGCACCAGCAGTTAGTCCACATATTGACGCTGCATAAACCCCTTACCATGAGGCGTTAATAAGCTGTGATAGTCACCAGCCCTGTAAGACTGGATCTAGCCCGATAAAGAACATCGACCGGATGAGCCCTCCAAGCCTATTTAACGTCGGATCCGAGGCCAACACCACTCTACCCTTCAACAGGCGGGTGGACCCCCACCGTTTGCGTAGATCTGCAACAGTGAGCACATCCAAAATCCAAGAGCAGCCCATCCCAGCCGCCACGCTAAGACGTAATGTCACATTGAAACTATTCCAATAGTTTGTACTCCACAAGCCTCTCACAACAATACCTCAGATGCGGAGGAACATGGCATGTGAGACCATTATTCATACTAGCACCCTCGGCATCAGCCTCACCATGAGGCCGACGGAGAAAACTCAAAGTCTAGAAAATTTAGAACGAAAACAAACACACAACGAGAGCACTCCCCTCACGCTCATGCCGCCAAGGCGGTGATCTGAGGGGAAGGATAGCGGAGGATCACCAGCGAGGAACGCTTGATGTGGAACTCCCCTCATGACCGCTCGTGCGGTTGAGGAGACAAAGTGATATTCCCTCCGTCCGGAAAAAGATGTCTTGAATTTATCTAGATTCGAATGTATGTAGACATGTTTTAGTGTACACATACATTCGAATTTGGATAAATCCATGACATCTATTTCCGGACAGAGGGAGTAGATTTTTTAGTATTTCACCTGATATGTAAGTGCCACATCATATATCAAGCTAAATCACCGATGAGGCATGCGGTAGTATACTGCATAGTATCATATATCAAAGCGTCACATCATGTACAATGCATCTCTCAACGTCACTCTGGCCCGGTGTTGCGTCATTTTGTGTACGTAAAATTAATGTTACATTTTCCAACTCCATCGACAGTCACCGATCCATCTCTTCTTCCTAGCTCTAATGCTTCGTGCTAGTAATTAAATTGCTAATGATCACCATTTCCTAATTAAGGGGATTTCGAAAGGAATTAATGAGTAGAACACACTTCTGTACGGAACAGGCACATAGTGCGCCGTAGTATTGTCTGTATATATAGTTAAAAATAACAATAACGAGACCGGAGGGGGGACTCCGCCCCGGCTTTATCATTAAGGTAGAAGTGAGGACTCGAACCCGGAACCTGGCCCTTATGCGCTTATGCACGGCTACCACTAGTCCACGGAAGAGTTCTCTCACTACGGGAAAGCCACACTACGCCGACGGCCTTATTGTACGCCGACGGCCAAATGTCGGGGCCGTCGGCGTACAGCACGGGCTAGGGCAGACGACGAGCAAGCCGTCGGCGTACGAAGCGCCGTCGGCGTAGACATACGTGCCCGACGGCTGCCGTCGGCGTTCTTTCTCCCGTCGGCGTACAAACGGGCGGCATAACGGGACCGTCCAGCATCGTTGATACGCCGACGGTACGGCCGTCGGCGTACACGCGTTATTATACACCGACGGCTGCCGTCGGCGTTTAGATGTTTTTTTATTTATTTTCGTATATAATATTCATTTCTTTATTTCTCTATATAATATTTAATGTAGTTGTAATTTATATATATATTGGACCTATAATTGCCCTCCCAATTTCAGTATCCCACCCCCGTAAAATAACGGTTTGAGTTTTCCGAAATCCAACCCAACAACATATACATGTAAAACAAATAAAAACTTTTCCTGGCTCACTAGAGAGAAAGTGAAGCCGGTGATGTCGGTCACACGTAGGAGTAGATTCTTGCACATTTACAACACACAACACACTTGTATACATATGGTATGTCACAACCTAGGTTTGGGTGGGGTTCCGACGCTCCGGGGCCCCGCTTCGGTGAAACCCTGAATCCGCTGGAAAAACCCTAACGTTTCCGTCTACCCCCATAGACGTGCGTCGAAAGGGGTAGCCCAGTAGACTTTTTTGCTTGGTTGTGTTATGTTAGGCCATAGGAACATGAGAAACCAAAGTCTACCCCAAATCGACACACGATTCCATCCGGTTCGCCCGAAAGGGGAGTTTTCACCTCTAAGTGCAGAAACTCACTAGAGAGAAAGTGAAGCCGGTGATGTCGGTCACACGTAGGAGTAGATTCTTGCACATTTACAACACACAACACACTTGTATACATATGGTATGTCACAACCTAGGTTTGGGTGGGGTTCCGACGCTCCGGGGCCCCGCTTCGGTGAAACCCTGAATCCGTTGGAAAAACCCTAACGTTTCCGTCTACCCCCATAGACGTGCGTCGAAAGGGGGTAGCCCAGTGGACTTTTTTGCTTGGTTGTGTTATGTTAGGCCATAGGAACATGAGAAACCAAAGTCTACCCCAAATCGACATACGATTCCACCCGGTTCGTCCGAAAGGGGAGTTTTCACCTCTAAGTGCAGAAACTCACTAGAGAGAAAGTGAAGCCGGTGATGTTGGTCACACGTAGGAGTAGATTCTTGCACATTTACAACACACAACACACTTGTATACATATGGTATGTCACAACCTAGGTTTGGGTGGGGTTCCGACGCTCCGGGGCCCCGCTTCGGTGAAACCCTGTATCCGCTGGAAAAACCCTAACGTTTCCGTCTACCCCCATAGACGTGCGTCGAAAGGGGTAGCCCAGTGGACTTTTTTGGTTGGTTGTGTTATGTTAGGCCATAGGAACATGAGAAACCAAAGTCTACCCCAAATCGACACACGATTCCATCCGGTTCGCCCGAAAGGGGAGTTTTCACCTCTAAGTGCAGAAACTCACTAGAGAGAAAGTGAAGCCGGTGATGTCGGTCACACGTAGGAGTAGATTCTTGCATATTTACAACACACAACACACTTGTATACATATGGTATGTCACAACCTAGGTTTGGGTGGGGTTCCGACGCTCCGGGGCCCCGCTTCGGTGAAACCCTGAATCCGCTGGAAAAACCCTAACGTTTCCGTCTACCCCCATAGACGTGCGTCGAAAGGGGGTAGCCCAGTGGACTTTTTTGCTTGGTTGTGTTATGTTAGGCCATAGGAACATGAGAAACCAAAGTCTACCCCAAATCGACACACGATTCCATCCGGTTCGCCCGAAAGGGGAGTTTTCACCTCTAAGTGCAGAAACTCACTAGAGAGAAAGTGAAGCCGGTGATGTCGGTCACACGTAGGAGTAGATTCTTGCATATTTACAACACACAACACACTTGTATACATATGGTATGTCACAACCTAGGTTTGGGTGGGGTTCCGACGCTCCGGGGCCCCGCTTCGGTGAAACCCTGAATCCGCTGGAAAAACCCTAACGTTTCCGTCTACCCCCATAGACGTGCCTCGAAAGGGGGTAGCCCAGTGGACTTTTTTGCTTGGTTGTGTTATGTTAGGCCATAGGAACATGAGAAACCAAAGTCTACCCCAAATCGACACACGATTCCATCCGGTTCGCCCGAAAGGGGAGTTTTCACCTCTAAGTGCAGAAACTCACTAGAGAGAAAGTGAAGCCGGTGATGTCGGTCACACGTAGGAGTAGATTCTTGCACATTTACAACACACAACACACTTGTATACATATGGTATGTCACAACCTAGGTTTGGGTGGGGTTCCGACGCTCCGGGGCCCCGCTTCGGTGAAACCCTGAATCCGCTGGAAAAACCCTAACGTTTCCGTCTACCCCCATAGACGTGCGTCGAAAGGGGGTAGTCCAGTGGACTTTTTTGCTTGGTTGTGTTATGTTAGGCCATAGGAACATGAGAAACCAAAGTCTACCCCAAATCAACACAAGATTCCAGTGCTTGTAGTATGCCCAATCAGGAAGAAGCACACGGATCGTGTGTTTCCTTCGAGCGCTTGTGAGCCATTGGATCAGCGGTGTGTTTCTTTCGAGCGCTTGTGATCCGTTGGATCAGCACCTCGTGTTTCTTTTCAGGGCTTGTGAGCTGTAGTATGCCCAATCAGGAAGAAGCACACGGATCGTGTGTTTTCTCCCAGCGCTTGTGAGCCGTTGGATCACCGGTGTGTTTCTTTCGCTTGATCCAACGGCTCCCTAGCTCTCGAAGGAAACACACGATCCGCGTACTTGTTCCTGATTGGCTAGCTGGAGGGAGTCACTCGGAGAGGCGGGTCTATAAGAGAGGCAGGAGTACACTTCACATCCATCATTGATCCCTCATCACTCTCCCATGGCTTCCACCGTACCCACTCTAATCTACTCGGAGGCGGAGGCGCTTTGCGCCTCGAACTACCCCTGCCCACCCGGCTACAACGTCCCCTCCGGCTGGAGGCTGAGCACCGGAGGCGTGCCAGTCCCTCCTGTCCCTCAAGGTTTGGCGCGCCGGGCGGCCATCACGAACCACTACTACCTCGAGCTCACACCGGAGCAGCGGATGGATTCCCGCTGGCATCCAGACTATCGCCCAACTTGGGACGCCTTCTTCATCGAAAGGCGTGAGAAGGCGCTCGCCAGGTACGAGGAGGACCGCCCGCGTCCTTCGAACTTCAACGAGGCCGACCGTCGGCTGTGGTGGGCCGGCCGGACTCTCAAGAGGGTCATGGACTACATCACGGCCGGTGATAACCCCCGCCTGCGCTACCCTCAATCACAGTCCAGGAGACAACCCCCGTCAACGACTACATCACGGCCGTCCGACGACAGCGACGACGACGACGGAGACTACGACGACTACACCCACGAGTATTATAGGCCTAGGCAAGAGTATGACTAACCTGAGCCACATCATTGGTTAGGACAAAATGGTTTGTTGTCATTCGTCTATGTACCCAAGTTTGTTGTTATTCGTCTATGTACCCAAGTTTGTTGTCATTTGTCTATGTTTTGCTCTATCTTAGTTGCTACTACTCTGTTTCGATTAATTTTGATAAAAGTTGGTTTCACAAGCCCCACCCAAACCTAGGGTTTCACTGGAAAAGGATAGCGGAGCGCAGGAATAATTTGCGCGTGGGCCTACCACATAATACAATATATTATAATAAAGGTCTAAAAAATTATAATATTATTGAATAGTACAACTTAAATAAATTAGGGAATATATTGACTAAAAAAAAAGGATACGTCGACGGCATTGCCGTCGGCGTAGTCTTATCCACTTACCAAAACGCGCGGCCCGCGCGCGTGGTCGTCCCCAACCCACCCACCCCCCCCCCCCCCCCACACACACACACACACAGCACGCTCCTCTCCTCCACCCGCGCCGCCGCCGCCGCCGCCCTCGTCCCCCTGCTCGATCTCCGGCCACCGGCGGGGCCGCCCACGTCCTCTCCTCTCCTCCAGCCCAACGTCGACCGCACCCACACCCCAGCCTCTCCTCTCCTCCACCCGCGCCACATCCGGTCCGGTCGAGTACCACCGCGCACCCCCCGCGTCGAGCAGCGCCGTCGCCCCGTCGGCCCAGCCATCCCGCATTGCCGCCGCTCCCCTCCCCTCTCCGGTACACCCTATTCCTCCTCATCCCCTCCCTTCCCCTCCTCTCTCCTTGTCCTCACCACGGATTTGAGCTCACCACGGATTGTGTTAGTGATTGTGTCGGTGTTTAGTGTTAAAAATTATAGGATTTTAGGAGTAGGATTTTAGGGATTTTAGGAGTAGAAACCACTGGAAATTATAGGATTTTAGGAGTAGGATTTTAGGGATTTTAGGAGTAGAAATTATCCATTGTAAATGTAGTATGGTCCACTGTAAATTAGATTTTGTTCATCAAAATCCATGTTATAATAATTGTTCATTTAGTACAAAAGAATGTTGTATTTAGGGAAGTGTTGGATGGGTCTTATTATCTTAATGCGGGATGGTTTGGTGTTAGGTTTACTAAATTGTGAACATTTTCAAAGAAATAACCAGTAACAAAGTTTTTGCTACCATAATAATGATTAATAACGCAACACATGCAAAATAATGTAGCAAATAAAATGTTGTTGACAATTATTTTTCATATATTCATTTCATATATGACTAACCCTGTATCAAATGCTTTTACTTAACTAAGTATCATGTCGGAGCCGGAGCGAAAGTTTCGTGGTGTTCACCGGAGACCCACGAAGATCCCGACTTGGACAGCTCAGATCACAGTGGATCACAGCAAGTATGTCCCCTGATTATTCAGAAGCTACATGAACTAGTGCCGGAGTTGTTGTGCAACTTAGAGACGATATTTCCGCCAGGCTTCTTTACTCCGATGGCACATCTTGTTGTGCATCTTGCGAATGAGGTACTCTTGGGTGGACCGGTGCAGTTTCGTTGGCAGTTTTGTATTGAGAGAGAGTTTAAGTATATTCGAACCAAATGTGGAAACAAAAATAAGATTGAGTCATCCATAGCCGAGGCAACTATCCTTCAGGAGATGGCAGACGCCAGGCTAACGTACTACCCCGATGATGTTCCCACTATGCATAACCAGGCCTCTCGGTACAATGTCGACGAGCCCAAGCGAGACCCCAAGCTCGTCCTCTTCCAGTGTCCCGGTGGCAAGAGCGGTGGCCCAACAAGGTATAACTTGACCAATGATGAGCTGGAGTGCATAATGCTCTATGTGCTTATGAACATGAAGGAAGTGACCCACGACGAGCAGGGAGAAGAGGGCAGTTTCCTTAGGTAAAATGGGGAACAAATTACTTTGCAACTACTATCATGATTTCGTTCTAATACGTATTTTCTCCTTTTAGTCAATTCACGGATGAAATGTGGTCGGGAACATCAGATGGACCCAATGAAGCCGCGTTGGACACTCTTTTGAAAGAGCCTGCCCCCGGAAAGAAAAAATTCACGGTTTGGTTCAGGGAAAAGGTAATTTCAAACCTGTCCCTTCTACCTTGCAATTCGTGTATTATCCCTCTTACTAATGCACAAAACAATTTGTACTTGTAGGGAGCTGATCCCAACGTTGTGATGTCAGATGAGTTGAGATGTGTCTCCCAAGGTTGTAAACGTAGAGTCGAGAAGTATGAGAAGTATGATGTGAATGGGTACCGCTTCCATACAGAGCATCACCAGAACAGTCGGCCTAATGCAAAGACTATAAATACCGGGGTCTTCACCAAAGGAGCCGGTAATTATGATTACTACGGAAGGTTACATAATGTATATGAGCTGACGTTCAATAACACAAACATATCACTCAACCTTGTTGTGTTCAAATGCCACTGGTTCGACCCTGAGCATGGAACCAAAAGTACCCCTTCCATTGGGTTAGTTGAAGTTAAGCCTTCAATCACCTACAATGGATCCGATGTCTTTGTTGTGGCTCACCAAGCCTTTCAAGTTTATTATTTGCCCTACCCATGCAAGAAAGAGGGACTCATTGGTTGGGAAGTCGTGTTCCATGTATCGCCACGTGGTAAGCTACCCATGCCCTCCGAAGACGATTACAACAACATTGACCCTAAAACATACGAGGGGATTTTCTATCAAGAGGAACAAACCTTTGGGGACTTTGACATACAAGGTCTTGAGGACCGCGAGGACAATGCACAAACAGGTGGTGACGTAGTGGTGAATCTAAAGGATATAGATATGCTCAACAAGTTACAGAGTGATAGTGATGACGATGATGAGCCTCCACCGTGCGAGGAGGTTCCAATATACAACACTCGTGATAGTGATGTTGATAGTGATGATGACAACCCAGGACTTAACTATGAGAGTGATGATTAGGGGTAAGGGTCTTTTATGTCCTTTTGCGTACTATTTACTTTTCAACATGCTTATTCTTAATTGCATTACGTCTTTATTCTTATTTACTACATTTTTCAACATGCTTAAAAGTTTATCCTTTCTCAATGCAGGTGATTGACCAAGATGAGCCAAGGCAAGGAATCATCGGCCTCGGGCTCTCGGGAGGTGTAGGATGTGTTCGGGTGTAGCGTGTGTGAATTCGAACTTGTTTGGAGTTTGTATGAATGCTTGGATGAATTTGAATCATGTTTGTGTCATTTGGATATGTATGTGGTGTTTTATTTGATATTTCTGTGATGTTTTATAATTTGTGCAATTTTAATTGTATTTAAAATGCGCCAGAAACCAGCAGCAAAAAGTTTCAGAAACTGAAAATATGGTCAAGTCTACGCCGACGGCATTGCCGTCGGCGTAGTATGCTGCGGGGACGCACAGGATGGCGCCACGTCGACGCTAGAGGACCATGTGGTCATCTATACACCGACGGCATTGCCGTCGGCGTAAGACTCCTCCCAGACGCACCAGATCAGCACACGTGGCAGCCTAGGCCGACGGCACTGCCGTCAGCGTATAGGTGGAGCAGACGGAGACGTTCGACGTTCCTTTTGTGGGTCCCACTTCAGATACGCCGACGGCGACGGATACGCCGACGGCATTGTTCATACGCCGACAGCGTCCTACGCCGACGGCGGCCCGCCGTCGGGCGTTTTGACGGTTTCCCGTAGTGTCTGTCTGTATACACTAGTAGAAAACTGACCTTACGTTCGGCCCATTTAGTCCCGGCTGTGGCCTGTCCCGCGACTAAAGGTCCGGCCACGTCGCCCCGAAAACATTGAAGGGTACGGCACCCTTTGGTCCCGGCTCGTTAGGGACCAATAGTCCCGGTTCGTAACACGGACCGCGACTAAAAGTGTCCTGGCAACTGTTCGCCTGGCGCGAGACCTTTAGTCCCGGGTCGTAATACGGACCGCGACTAAAGAGTACGAACCGTTTGCCTCCCGCGCGCTTTGGAAGTTGTTCTAATTGATCGGGAGGGGAAACAGAGAGACATTTGCTACAGTACGGGTACGGGCTCTCTTCCTCTTGCTCTCCTCTCTTCTTCCCCAATCCCCACCATGAATCGAATTGGTATTCAGTTTACTGATGTGACAACACCATGCAAGACCCTTCTCGATGTCGCCTACACGAACGACTGCGCTAGGGTCCCGGGTCTTCTTGCCGATTTGAAGCGATGGCATGACGAGGATGAACACAAGTTCCTTGGCCTTGATCTCGAGTACACGGCCAATGGACGAGATGTTGCCGTCATCCAACTTGCTCACAAGAACCATGTCATGGTCTTCCAATGGTCAAGGTAACACGAACTTCTTGTAGGATAGGAAAATTGCATAGGGTACGTGTGGCCATTTGAATCCTATTGGAAAGAGAACTTTTGATTCATAGGATAGCAAAATTTCATAGGATAGCAACGTGTGGCCATTTGAATCCTATTGGAAAGATAGCTTCTTTTGATTCATATAGGATAGCAAAATTGTATAGGATAGCAACGTATATACGTGTGGCCATTTGAATCCATTTTTTCATATAGGAGAGAGCTTCTTTTGATTCATATAGGATAGCAAAATGTTGCAGCGATGTTTAACATTTGTTCCATTTGTTTCATTTTTGTTGTTGCAGTAGTGTCAAGCACTGTCCAGAACTCATGGATTTCCTTGTCAACAGCGGCATACATTTTTGTAGCGTTGATATAACGAATGACAAGATCAAGATGATGAGAACCTGGGGTATTGAGATACCAGCTGTCTGCCACATTGATCTCCAGGACTTGATCCACTATCGGTATCCCGAGAAGACTGGGATGGCTGATATGGCAGCCGTCTTGATCGACCCGAAGTACGCTGGTATGAAGAAAGAATTCCCCAGTAAGCAGCACAAGTTGTGGGAGAAGAACTGTCTTGACAGGATCAACCTTGATTATGCAGCAATAGATGCATACGTTTCATTCGAGTTGTACCGCAAGTATTCTTCGGAGTACGAGTAGATGGGTGTCTGTGTCTCTAGTAGTATGTGCATAAACATGTGAATTTTAATTTCTGCCGGAAATGAATTTGAATTTCCTTTTTATTCAACTTGGATGGAGCCAATTTGAATTTTCTTTTTATTCAACATTGCAAATGAAGTTACACCGAATTAAGTAATAGTCCTATATATACATGATGGAAAATATGATATGACACCGAATTGAAATTGAAAGTGAATTGGAACTGAATTAAATATGACACCGAATTGAAAATGAATTGAAATTGAAAATGAATTAATAATTATTATTACTTAATCGTAAATCTTACTTAATCCATATTAAATTGAAAATGAATTGAAAATGTGAATTAATATGATACCTAATTGAAATTGAAAATGAATTAATATGACACCGAATTGAAATTGAAAATTAATTAATATGACACTGAATTGAAAATGAATTAATAATTATTATTACTTAATCTTAAATCTTACTTAATATGATACCGAATTGAAAATGAAATGAATTAATATGACACCATATTGAATTGAAAATGAATTGAAAATGAAATAATATGAGACCAAATTGAAAAATGAATTGAAACAGGAAGAAAGGATCTGTAGTCCCGGCTTGAGATACAAACCGGGACTAAAGGGCTGTGGCCACCTTTAGTCCCGGTTTGTGGTTCAAACCGGGACTAATGGTCTGGGCCTATATATATGGCAGCCCCCTCCGCCCCCTCTCCTGTTTTTTTTCGTGGAGGAGGTGGAGTAGGTTTGGTGCTAGTTTTTTTTTTCTTCATATGCACTAGAGGTGTTCGGTGAAATGCCTGTTAGAGCGATGCCACTTGATTTCACGCAAGACAGACATGATATGAGGTGCCCGAGCCACACTTAAGCTTCCTCCTCTTTGTTTCCAAGTGTCCTAAAAGGTTAGCAACTATTTTCTTGTTTAGACCGCGCGGTAGTAATTTTAGCATCGTGATTGCGTTTGATGTATAGTTCTATGATGCAGATGAGCCATCCATGGATGTACGGTGACCGACGCTCTGCCGATTACAGAGAAGGCGTGCGTTCTTTTCGCCTTGCGGCCGAGGCGAACAAGCATGGGGTTGGCTTTATGTTTTGTCCATGTGGTGAATGTCTGAATGTTAAGGATCACAGCAACTCAAGAATCATTCAGAGCCACCTGCTTCGGTCCGGTTTCATGCCCGGCTATAATGTTTGGACCAAGCACGGAGAAAGAGGGGTTATGATGGAAGACGGCGATGAAGAAGAGAACGATGATGACAACTACCGATCCATGTTCCCTGAATACGCTGATACCGAAATGGAAGGCAATGACGAAGAAGAAGAAGAGGGTGAAGAACGGGCACCAGATGAGCCCGCTGATGATCTTGGTCGGGTCATTTCTGATGCAAGGCGAGGCTGCGACACAGAAAAGGAGAGGTTGCAGTTCGAGCAGATGTTACAGGACCACAACAAATTGTTGTACCCAACTTGTGAAGATGGCCAGAAGAAGCTGGGTAGCACACTGGAATTGCTGAAGTGGAAGGCAGAGGCCGGTGTGACTGACTCGGCATTTGAAAAGTTGCTGGTACTAATGAAGAAGATGCTTCCAAGAAAGAACGAATTGCCCGCCAGCACGTACGAAGCAAAGAAGCTTGTCTGCCCTCTAGGATTAGACGTGCAGAAGATACATGCATGCCCTAATGACTGCATCCTCTACCGCGGTGAGAAGTACGAGAATTTGGATAAATGCCCGGTATGCACTGCATCGCGGTATAAGATCAGAAAAGATGACCCTGGTGATGTTGAGGGCGAGCCACCCAGGAAGAAGGTTCCTGCCAAGGTGATGTGGTATGCTCCTATAGTACCACGGTTGAAACGTTTGTTCAGAAACAAAGAGCATGCCAAGTTGTTGCGATGGCACATGGAAGACCGTAAGAAAGACGGGATGTTGAGGCACCCCGCTGATGGTCGGCAGTGGAGAAAAATCGAGAGAGAGTTCCCGGACTTTGCAGGTGACGCAAGGAACTTATGGTTTGGTCTAAGTACAGATGGCATGAATCCTTTTGGGGAGCAGAGCTGCAGTCACAGCACCTGGCCCGTGACTCTATGTATCTACAACCTTCCTCCTTGGTTGTGCATGAAGCGGAAGTTCATTATGATGCCAGTGCTCATCCAAGGCCCGAAGCAACCCGGCAACGACATTGATGTGTACCTAAGGCCATTAGTTGATGAACTTTTGCAGTTGTGGGCCGAACCAGGTGTACGTGTTTGGGATGAGCACAAACAGGAGGAATTTGACCTACGAGCGTTGTTGTTCGTAACCATCAATGATTGGCCTGCTCTTAGTAACATTTCAGGACAGACGAACAAAGGATACAAAGCATGCACGCACTGTTTAGATGAGACTGAAAGTATATATCTGGATAAATGCAAGAAGAATGTGTACCCGTACAATCGTCGTTTTCTTCCGCTCAGGAATAACTTAAGGAAAAAAGGCAAGCATTTCAATGGCACGGCAGAACCCCGACCGAAGCCTGTCCCCCGTACTGGTGCTGATGTATTTGGTATGGTCAAGGATTTAAATGTAATCTTTGGAAAGGGTCCTGGCAGACAGCCTGTTCCGAAAGACGCAGACGGACACGCACCCATGTGGAAGAAGATATCTATATTTTGGGAGCTACCCTATTGGGAAGTCCATGAGGTCCGCTCTGCAATCGACGTGATGCACCTGACGAAAAATCTTTGCGTGAATATTCTAGGCTTCCTGGGCTTGTATGGGAAGTCAAAAGATACACCGCAAGCACGGGAGGACCAGCAACGTCATAAAGGACGAGACGGCATGCATCCAGGGCAGTTTCAAGGGCTCGCCAGCTACGCTCTTACCAAAAAAGAGAAGGAAATTTTTTTTGAAGCCCTTTTCAGTATCAAGGTCCCGTCTGGCTTCTCGTCAAATATAAAGGGAATAGTAAATATGAAAGAGAAAAAATTCCAAAACCTAAAGTCTCATGACTGCCACGTGCTTATGACGCAATTGCTTCCGGTTGCATTGAGGGGAATTCTACCGGAAAATGTTCGACTAGCCATTGTGAAGGTATGTGCATTCCTCAATGCAATTTCTCAGAAGGTAATCGATCCAGAAAGTCTATCAGGGTTACAGATTGATGTGGTGCAATGTCTGGTCAGCTTCGAGTTGTTGTTCCCGCCATCCTTCTTCAATATTATGACGCACCTCCTAGTTCACCTAGTCGAAGAGATTAGAATTCTCGGTCCTGTGTTTCTACACAATATGTTCCCCTTCGAGAGGTTCATGGGAGTCTTAAAGAAATATGTTCGTAACCGTGCTAGGCCAGAAGGAAGCATCTCCAAGGGCTATGGAACAGAGGAGGTCATTGAGTTTTGTGTTGACTTTCTTCCTGACCTTAAGCCGATTGGTGTTCCTGAATCTCGGTATGAGGGGAGGCTGACTGGAAAAGGGACACTAGGAAGGAAAGCAACGGTATGTATGGACAGGGATTCTTTCACTCAAGCACACTACACAGTTCTAAACAATGCCACCGTGGTGGCTCCGTACATCGTGGAACACAAGAATATTGTACGCTCCGAAAACCCGGGGAAGGTTGACTCCTGGATTCAACGGAAACACGAGGCGACTTTCGGCAGTTGGTTGCAGACACATCTCATGAATAACACCACTGTTGGAGATCAGCTGTACTGGTTGGCCAGGTCACCATCTTCGACTATATGTACTTTCCAAGGGTACGAGATAAATGGGAATACATTTTACACGGAAACCCAAGATAAAAAGAGCACTAACCAAAACAGTGGTGTCCGCTTTGATGCAACAAACGACAATGGGACAAAGGTCACGTATTATGGTTGCATACAGGAGATATGGGAACTTGACTATGGACCTTCTTTTAAGATCCCTTTGTTTCGGTGCAAATGGGTCAGGCTGACAGGAGGCGGGGTAGATGTAGACCAAAAGTACGGCATGACAACAGTGGATCTCAAGAATCTTGCGTACATGAACGAACCATTCGTCCTAGCCAACGATGTGGCTCAGGTTTTCTATGTGAAGGACATGTCCTCCGGACCGAGAAAAAGAAAAGATAAGCAAGCGAATACATCGTCCGATGAGCCAAAGCGCCACATAGTTCTTTCAGGAAAAAGAAACATCGTGGGAGTCGAGGGCAAGACAGACATGTCAGAAGATTATAATAAGTTTCATGAAATTCCGCCCTTCACAGTGAAAACTGACCCATCCATCCTGTTAAATGATGAAGATTCTCCATGGCTACGGCGCAAACAGAAGAAAGGGACACGCACGAAGAAAACGTGAAGACTAGATAGGGATGTTGTTGGTGATGTGTAATAATGTATTCAACTTTAATGTAACTGTGTTCTAAAAAATCAGAAGAGAACTGTAAACTCAGAAGTATCACGCATACATCTTTATTTAATCCAGTTACATAGCCCGGGTCCATTTTTATTTAACCATAATACATCGGCGGAGCCCAGTCCCGGACATCGCCCCTCGCATCCAACAGGCCGGACATTGTCGCCGAGATCTGAAAAAATGAGGGGGAAATTTCATCAAACACCTAGGTAGGGGAGGGAGAGGGCAGCACCCTGGGTAGGGGACGGAGAGCGGTGTGGAGCCTCCTTATATATAAGCAAAACTGACCAAAACACACGGTTTCCCCGTCATACAGCCCTACGGTGCCTCGTGAGTGACTGCATATCAAATGCACCGTAGGGCTGTATGACGGGAATCCGAATGCTTTGTATACTGCAAATCATCGCGTGGTCGTGAGCATGGCTACCACTTCCACCACCACCACTCCCACCTCCTCGGCAATTCATCATTGTGTCACCCTAATCCAGTGGTTGGATTCAACCTACCTGAGGGCTTGTGTTTCCAACAGCGTCGTTGTGTTGTCCTTATTCACCGTCCTACAGGAGGTGGCTCCAATGGCTGGCCGGTGAACAAGGACGAACACAATAATGCAGGGAACATGCCAGCAGGTAGGCTAAATCCAACCATTGGATTCGGTGGCAAAGGTAGACGCTAGTTGTGTGCCGTTCGGCAAGACGTCTTGATGTTCTACAACCGTCCGGCAAGACGTCCTGATGATCTGCAACCGTTTGGAACGGTCGCAGGTCATCAGAGACGTCTTGCCGCTTGTTGCCCAAAGATGTCTCTCCGAGTGACGCTGGAATGTTTTGTGTGAGTGCGTAACCTGTCTGAGGAGGTGGGCTATATATAGGGTCGCATGGCTTACGAAGTGGTCGTGATAGTGCTGATCCGACGGCTCAGAAACGCTCGAAAGAAACACACCGCTGATCCAACGGCTCACAAGCGCTGGAAGGAAGCACACGATCCGTGTGCTTCTTCCTGATTGGGCATACTACATTAGTCCCGGTTGGTGTTACCAACCGGGACTAGTTCTAAAAATCCAACGGCTCAGAAGCCTCAAAAGAAACACACCCCTGATCCAACGACTCACAAGCGTTTGAAAGAAACACACGATCCGTGTGATTCTTTAGTCCCGGTTGGTGTTACCAACCGGGACTAGTTCTAAAAATCCAACGGCTCACAAGCCCTCAAAAGAAACACACTCCTGATCCAACGGCTCACAAACGCTCGAAAGAAACACACGATCCGTGTGCTTCTTCCTTATTGGTGGGATTCTCACTATATATATGTAGTCATGGCCTCCATTGGCATAGCACATCTAAACTCATATCTGCAACCTCATCACTCTCCCATGGCTTCCACCGTACCCACTCTAACCTACTCGCAGGCGGAGGCGCTTTCCGCCTCGAACTACCCCTGCCCGCCCGGCTACGACGTCCCCGCCGGCTGGAGGCTGAGCACCGGAGGCGTGCCGGTCCCTCCTATCCCTCAAGGTTTGGCACGTCGGGCGGCCATCACGAACCACTACTACCTCGAGCTCACTCCGGAGCAGCGGATGGATCCCCGCTGGCATCCCGACTACCGCCCGACTTGGGACGCCTTCTTCATCAATCGGCGTGAGAGGGCGCTCGCCAGGTACGTGGAGGACGGCCCGCCTCCTTCGAACTTCAACGAGGCCGGCCGTCGGCTGTGGTGGACCGGCCGGACTCTCCAGAGCGTCATGAACTACATCACGGCCGGCGATAACCCCCGCCTACGCTACCCTCAGTTCCAGTCCAGGCGAGCACCGCCTGACGACAGCGACGACGACGGCGGCGATTACGACGACTACGAGGACGAGTATTATAGGCCTAGGCAGGAGTATGACTAACCTATGGTTTATCATGTATCCAAGATTGTTGTCATTAACTACTTCTGGTCTAGCTAAGACGATGATCGTGTAAAATGTATTATTTATCTCTGCATTTCCAAGTCTATGAAGAAATTTTTCGTAAACTATGTCAAAACTCAAGTTTATCATTTATCCTACCAACTAGTACACATGAAAGTACTCCATGCCAAAGGATTTTATTTTTTGTGTATTTTTTGTGTATTTTTCACTTTCTCTCAGGTCTCACCACTCGCAAAAGTAGTGGTGACATTTATTTTTTTTACATTATTACAATTTTGTAGACAATTAAATTCATATTAAAAGCATGTTTTTAAGGATGTTTTAAAAATAAAGAGATAATTATTACATTTTTTAGAACATTTAAATTAAATATAAAAGAAAAAAGAAACTAGAAAAACAAACTAAAAAAAACAATTCAAAGTATACAAAAGAAAACAGAAAATGGTTTTGATTCAAACTATATTAGTTAATGCATTTTCAATTGAAAATGGCAAAAAAAAATAGTTTGAATAGTTATAATAATTATTTTATAAAACAGAAAATGGTTTTCAATTAGTTATTCAAATTCAAACACTTTTCATGTTGAAAGTTTTGTCAGATTCAAAAATATGCAAAAACTGCTTAATTCAAATGTTTAAATGTTTAAAAAAAGGTCCTGGTTCTGTTCAGAAAAAAGAATTCAGTTGCGCGCCCTTTTTTTGGGACTTTAGTCCCGGGTTGTGCCACGGGCCGCGACTAAAGGTGGGTAGCGCGCGGGAACGCGAAAAGCCTCCAACCCCTTTAGTCGCGGCCCGTGGCACAACCCGGGACTAAAGACCCCCTTTAGTCGCGGGTTGATCCACGGACCGCGACTAAAGGTCCCTCCCTACTTAAGCGGCACGGTTGGTCCTTAGCCATTTTTCATCGAGAAGCGCGAGGAGCAGAGCGACGCCGTCAGGCTGCCAAAATTTTCCGTCGCCGGCGAGGCCGTCCCCGACGCCGCTGCCGTCTTCGACACGGCCGCTGCCCGTCGCCGGCGCCTCCTCTACTTCTCCACCGAGTGGTCCGTGGTAGGAAGGCCGGAATCCGGCGAATCGAGGCCCCGCCCCCAACTCCGGCCACCGCGTGCGACCACGAATTCCGTCGCCGTACGACCTCCCCCGACCTCGTCGTCCACTCCATCGTGCTCAGGGTGAGCTTTTGCATCCTCCAGTGCATTCAATTCGGCTTATTGCGCCCCGTAGCTCCGCCGCCGCGTTGCCCGTCGTCGGCCGCCGCCAAACATCGTCGCCGGCGATGCTCCGGCGACCCAAATTGGGCGGCGCCGCTTCCAAAAGGTTCCCTGCAACCTCCTCTACGTCGCAGCGAGTTCGAATCATCCAGAAACGCGCGGATTCGAGAAATCGTTGATTAACCCGAAATTTCAAAATAGGGCTTTATAATTCTGTTTCTGTGATGTAGCTTTAATTCAAAATAAAATAGTTAAACTCCGTGTTTGTGCAAACCAAAAATCACAGTGATAAATGAATGAGTTTAGAACCACTTCCAACTTGCAAATCTTAAAAATATTAATTTGTGTGTGCTTGATAATTACTGTACTGCCACTGGTATAAATCAAAGAACTATTTTTAACTTGGGATTTATGAATCCAAAAATTGTAAATCCAATTGTTTTGGAATGCTTAGGACAGTAGCTTTCAGTAGGAATTAACCCCATGTGTTTGGGATGCTTAGTTTTGAAATGGCATGTGTTTGTAGTTTGGACCAGTAGGGTTTTCTAGCATTTAATTAATTTTCTGTGAATAAGATTTTGGACTAAATCCAATTGCATTAGTTTAAAATACTTACATAGAACCTAAACCTATCTTTGCATAACTTGTTGATGAACAGAACACCCTGGACTTAATAAACTCTAAAAATGGTGTTTTCTGCCTATTAAAAGTGATAAAATAAATATTTGGTCCTTTATGAAATTGTTGCTATTGTTGTTTGTGAAATGTTTAGGTACTGTAGATATGTTAGTACTGTTAGTGCTTAAGTAAAAACAAAATGAAGTTAGTTGTAAAATGCTATTAGTGCCTAAGAAAATAAAATGAATTAATCATGCTTGTAGTAATTTTTAGTAATTGATTTGTAGTGGATATATTGTGACTTAATAGATTTGTAGTAATTTTTTAATTACAAAGTATTGATGATAACAATTGATACACATTAGATAAGTGACTTGTATTCATTGCTTTAGTAATTATTTATACTCATTTTATTTGATGCATTTTGAAATAATATTGTGTGCATTTTGCAGAAACTATGGATCCACCTAGTCCAACCCGCAGAGACCTAGTACAGGAAGAAATTCTCGAGGATATAATCCACGACGCCCCAGATGCTGATCCAGCCGAATCTCCGTCGTCATATCTGAACCCCTCCGGGGATGGATTGGAGGTCGACCGACGTGAGGATGAAGTCGACGGCTCCGATGATGGAGAAGGCGATAGCTCCGATGATGGAGAAGCCGGTGGACCCTTAACGAAGTCCGGCGAGGTAGATATGAAGTTCGGCGATCAGTAGATGCATTACTTGAGTTGTATATATATAAATTGACGAATGTTTCTTCTCTTAGGCCTCCACATCGAGCAAATCTACCAAACGAGGCCCGACCAAAAAGTTGGCCCCATCTACGCATTATACATTTGAGGTCATAGCCCCTACGGGCGAACCGAAGGAACCCAAGAAGGCTGCCGATGTATTTAGAAAACAATGCGGAGTTCTGGTTAGGGATCACGTCCCGATCAGCGTTCGAGACTGGAATCAGCGCAAAGGGGCGAGCGATAGTGAGTATGTCGCCGAAAGGTACAAAACGGGTCTTTGGAATGACCTCATGGCACATTTCACCCTGCCAGAATTGGAGCATCCTGCCGAGACTGCAAAATTGAGGGAGAAAGTCAAGCGGTGGACTCTCTCGAAGATGGCCGAACTATTCCGGGTGTGGAAGAAAAGATTATGGCAAGACTATCGGAAGAAAAAGACTGCTCCAGTATTCGAAGGCTATCTAGCGAAGCAGGCGGATCACTGGAACGCATTTAAGGAGTACAAGGAGTCAGAACATGCCAAGGAGCTGTCAAAAAAGAACAAGAAAATGCTGACATGAAAATGTATCACCATAAATTGGGGCCAGGGGGCTACAAGACTGCCATGCCAAAGTGGGATAAAAAGAGCAAGAGCTGCTTGCTAAAGGGATCCAACCAGAACCATTGCGCGAAGAATGGGAAACGAGGGCAAGGAATTGGTTCCTTGCGCATGGGAGTACATACGACGAAACAACTGGGGACCTTATTTGCAGTGACGGGATTAGGATACCCAGGGACAATTGGCTTAAGTGGTGAAAGAAATTAAAGAGGGGAAGTTAAAGTTCGTCCCGATAGAGAGAAAGACTGCTGACATTGGTCCTCGGGAATGATGAAAAAGGAGGACGTGTACGAGGCTTTGGCCCTAGTTGTCCGTGGTGGATGGGGTTTGCCAAAGACATGGAAACTTACAGAAGCCGATCGAGAGCAAAGCGGCGAAGGAGGAGGAGGTGGGAGACAAGTTCAGCCAGTTGTTTGCCAGAATTGACAACCAGCAGCAGCAGATTGACGAACTTAGAGGAGTAGTGCGCCAGCAAGATCCTGCACTCGATATTACCGCCGGCCCGTCTCAGCGTAAAAGCAGCGTGGGTGACTCGGAGGTCCCGGCTGACGATGCACGGCGAATGATAGAAGGCGGTCCTGGCTACCCCGTGGATGGAATCAAGGATGCAATATCTTGTGAGCTCCATCAGAAAATGGTGAACATATCCATGAAGGTGGCGGTCGGATGTGTAGTACCTTGTCCACCTGACGCACGCTGGAATGACCGTGAGATTCCAGCTGGCTATGCTAAAGTCGTGGTGGATGAAGTACTACCGGACTTTATTGATATGTTGCTTGACATCCCTGGACCGCAAGACGAGAGGACACTCGGAGAAGTAGTGGGTGCTGTCATTCTATGGGACAAGAACAACATCAGGCTTCCAGGCTCGGCGCCAAGGACAACACCGCCTCCGAGTCGTCGCAGGTCCCCTACACCTCCAAGAAGCAGCCCACCCCATGACTACGACCACCACAGCGCGAGTCCATCTCGATCTCCGCCGCCGGACTTGGGTCCACCGTCTTCGCCGCCGCCTTTGCCCGCTAAGGACAATAAGCGGAAGCGTGCTCCGTCGATGAGTACTAACCGACACAGCAGCCCAAAAAGACAAAGGTCGCCCCTCCCAAAGTACCTCATAAGAATCTTCCTATCAGACCATATGACCGTACCGCGAGGAAACGCAGCGATCGCAAAGGCCGAAAAAGATGCGCATTTTGCAAAGAAGAAACCCAAGGCCGCCCCGGTATACACCGAGAAGCAAAAAGCGTATGCACGTGGTTGGCTGAACACACCAAGGCAATATGACTTGCACCATAAGCCAGATAACTATCTACGCACACTTCAGAAGGAATCGCGGAAGGGCAAATCAGGTGATAGTGCAAGCGGGAGCAAACGGCCAAGTAAAGGTGCAAGTGCGGAAAGAAGGGACGTTCCCCAGCTCGGAGAACAGGCCAAACAGTCGATCCCACCCCTCAAGGTGTTATCCACAGACGTTCCCGTGCAGGCGGAAAATCAGGATATGGCAGAAGCTGCGAAGTTGGCGGCCGCTATGGGTGTGACTGTTGCGGAATTGCTTGGTACCCAAGACGACAATATACCCAAGGCTCCTATAGCCCGTAATATGTCCCAAAGGAGGAAATGGTCAGCAGAGAGACGTGGCAACAACTGCCAACACAAATGCGGAAATTGCATGACTGGTACATGCAAGAGTCACAGAAGGGCAGAATAATGATCGTGGCGAAAGTCCCATATGAGTACTACTTCCGAGAAGACAGGTCCATGTTGACTTTTCAGAACTCTACCAGTTATACAATTTCGACGCCCTCGACAAATGTCTCATCAGTTGCTACTGTCTGTAAGTTGTTGAATTCATTGTCTACTTATAAGTTGTTCAGTCTTTCAGTTGTTCAGTTCATTGCATTTTAATTATCCTCGTTATATCCTTTTGTACTCTATTCTGCAGAATGAAGATCCGGGAATGTAAAAGAAAGGTCTATAGTGTTGGGTTCATTGACCCAGATAAAGTACATATTCAATCTTTAACGACGAAACCCGACGAGACGGAGCAAAACCTTCTAAGGTTTCTAGCGGAGCAAAATTTCTGTGACCACATACTATTTCCTTACAACTTCGGGTGAGGGTCTTACTATGATGTACACATTCACTTTTGCTTACTCGATGTTAACTGTAATTGATGAGTTACTGACGTATATATAAACGTGTGCAGGTTCCACTGGATTCTGCTAAACATTCAAGTTGATAAGGGAATAGTTGAAGTCATGGACCCATTAAAGAGACCCTGGAAGAGTTCCGCAGCATGCAGGACATGATCCAGAAGTAATTTTCGCGCTATATCGGTCTCTTTCGTTGATTTCATGAGATATCAGGTAATGAATAACTCATTAATTCATTTTCTTTGCCGGGCAGGGTTTGGATCCGGTTCAAGACTGTGGTGGTGGGCCTGGAGTGAGAAGCTGAAGTTTACTCCGATCCCGGTAAGTAGTACGAGATATGTCCACGCATCTCTTTACTTCTAGTTTCAATACAATTATGATGCTAGATTGTTATTTTCATTGAATTCTATTCTCGTAAAGTGCGCGAGGCAGCCACAGGGGACGAATCTATGTGGATACTACGTTTGCGAGTTCATTCGCTCGTTTACCACTGAGGCAATAGATTATAGAGTCGACGTAAGCAATACATTCACAACATTATTTTATTACCGTCACTTTTTGTTATCATGATTGATGTTCATATTGATCTCCTTTTCTTATATAGTTCGAAGAAATGCGGGATCGACTCCTACCACAGCAACGCGTACTAGCAATTGCTGAGGAGCTGGCGGGATTTATTTTGGACGAGATGGTAAACGACGCCGGTGAATTTAGTGTGAATAGGCGCTTCTGATGATCCCCGGCCGTGTAATCGAATATACGGGCTCTAGTCCCGGTAATTGTGATCTCCATGTAAATATCAAAATTGTATATATTTGTATGCTCGATCGCAAGACAAGTTATCTTATATATGCACGAATGTGTACGGTATGTGGTAGCGTAGAAATACCGCTAAAAGAAAACAATTATCTTTGCATGCTTGAAGAAATAAATAAAAGAAAACAAATAAACCCTAAACCCTAAACCCTAAAGCAATAAATAAAAGAAAATAAAAGAAAACTATTAGTCGCGGCTCGTTAAACGAGCCGGGACTAAAGGTGCTGCCCCCAGCGCGCTCCGCAGGCGGCCACGTGGTGGGCCTATGGTCCCGGTCCGTTATACGAGCCGGGACTAAAGGTGTTGCCCCCAGCGCGCTCCGCAGGCGGCCACGTGGTGGATCTTCTGTCCCGGCTGGTAACAGGCCCGGGACTAAAGGTTTGGCCTTTAGTCCCGCCTGGCCTGTCCCGGTTCTCAACCCGGGACAGAAGGCCCTCACGGCCCGGGACAGGAGGCCCTGTCTCCACTAGTGATATATAGTTATATACCCAACAAATCCTTTGATACGAATGCATATTACTAGTAGAATGAAGCGATGATTCTCTCTGGGGTACTTGCAAATTGTTGAAGCATGTACCGCATGCCAATAACAATCCAATTAAGAGTACGCCGTACAATTCATTAACACATACACGTACGCAGATACGTACGTGATACATAGTATGTGCATGTCGTTGGTGATGCTCTAATTGGAAAGTAGTAGCTAGCGTACATTGGAGGCAATGATTACTAATCACGTAACCTGCAGACTGCAGTGACTATTCGGTTGTTGTCGTTTTTGCATCATCTACATGGTTAATTATTGCCAACACTTTTTCACCATGTACTTCTTGTTTGAGACCGGAGGTACCTCAGTATTTGTAGACTTTTAGAGCAACTCTAGAGAGTCTCTAAGAGCAGTAACCCCTAATATAGCTACTCACTCCGATTCATATAAAGTTTCAGGAAGAATCAACATACCATGCACAACTTCATTGCTATACCAGCGACACTTTTTATGGATCGGAGGAAGTATTATTTTAGAGGCTCAAGTGCCAAAAATCCACTTTAAAAGTCTCCTAATACCACCCTCTAGTTCCTTTGTAAATTAGTGAAGGCTACTACATATTTGGGAAAAATGACACCAATGCAGTGAAGATGGCACCGGTGGTGTTTTCAGCTAGCTTCGCCCCTGCTCTACGTAGGCAATCTGCATAACCTGGGCCACTCGCCAAACACCGGGCCCCATTCCCCCACCCATTCTCTCTTCTCGTCGTTGGCCACCATCCTCTGACCTCGCCATATGATACATGAACCAGATGAAGACTTATGCAGGGTTCAAGAAGTCTCAGTACAACACCGCGTCCATACTTTTTGTTGTTCTGAAGTTAGATGGAGCGCAGAGAGTTTCAATTTAAAAAGGCACCCACCGATCGTGGGCCTACGACCACCCAACGAGGAGTCGGTGGACGGGCCGAGCCCCTAGGAGCATAACATGTTCATGTTTCCTCTCACGTAAGATGTCCTCCGTGGATGTTGTTGATGGCGAGGGAGCTTGCCGGTGAGCTGCCATGAGGTGAGGTCGATGCCCGTGAATCGAGAACAACCCAGAAATCCAGCTTCCTGTAGATCAGGTTCTCCGACGTGTACCCAAATGTCATTTCCACAAACTGCAGCACCGGCACCGGGAGCTTCCCAAGATCGACGACACTTATATTAGGACTACTATAAGAGTTTTCCTATTAGTGATGGCTCTATGGCCTGCCTCCTCATTATTCATGGTCGGGAGGTGGGGAAGATGAGTCTTTGTTGCGTGTTTGTTGTGTGAGTTTTTTGTAAACCATGTGGCGTCGAGTGGATGTGTACAACATTATTGTCATTCGTGTTGTACCGACAGTTTTGGTTTTCATCCAAATGATATTTAGCTTGCACTATGTTGTGAAATATGCACAAAGAATTGACTTTATAATATTCCTCCATCCGGAAATATCATTTGCTGAAATGAGTGTATCTAGACGTGTTTTACTGTGTATGTTCGCTCATTTAAACGGCAGTTATTTTCGAACGGAGTAGTCATTAGTATTTGACCCCATGTTCAGGCCAAGAACCCCCTACGGAGTAGTCACTAGATCATTCTATTTACTTAAACTCAAGATAGATAGACATATATACTCTAAAGTTTCCTACACACTTGCATCTGTACTTAAGATCGAGCACAATATAGTCTAGAAACAATTATCAACATATTTATTAGACATTACCCTAAGAGCTCTTTGTGAATATATTAAATGATATTCAAATGGACATTAGGATACACATATACAATAGTATACATGTGTGTGAAACTAATTTATGTGTGTGAAGAAGACAACATGTCAAAATAAACGCTCTTTGTTATTTTTTTGTAAAATCATGTAAGTAAATTAAAGTGATATACTTAATTTGTATATGAACACTACAATGCCATGAATTGATTTATTTGTTAAGTGTAATGGAAAACTATATGAAGCACCAACTTGAGTAGCCGTGCAGTTTGTGGCTATCAAGTCATGTATAGTATCACAATAGATTTCCAATGCTGAAGCCTAGATGTTCATAAGCTAGGATTAGAATGACTTGCTCCTCTGTTCGTTCAACCAAATAAATAAGAACACACCTGCATCTTATATTTCCAACCCTGTGAAGTAAGATGTTGGATAGTTTGGAAAATTTGCTCAACTGATCTAGGAATTAATCCTTTGTTCTCAGGTTTGTCAGCATCACCCACCATTGTGTGTGTCTTGCCTGAGCCAGTTTGGCCATAGGCAAATATACATACCTAATAATAATTGGAGATTAATCAGTTGCATTTAAAAAAAAGGCATTGTTAGAGATTAATCAGTTGCATTTTTTAAAGGCATTGTACCTTGCAAAAAAACAAAAAAGACATTGTTTCCGGAGTAAATACAATATAAATGTACTTCAAATTTATGTCTCAAACAGCCAAGCACAAGAATCAAACCAGCAATATATATTTAGAGAAAATATTTGGTCGAGACAATTAGAGAAAAATGCACAGTAAAGAATAGAATAAGTACCTTGTAGCCATCAAGGGCGCTTTGGACCAACTCAGATATTTCAATGAACACTTCTTCCTGTTTTGCCTCTTGCTCAAATACTTTATCAAACACGAAAGAATGAGTTCCTACAGAAATAGCGAAAAAATGTTATTAAAATAAGATAAATCTTCCAAAATTTGCAAATGTTCAAAATACCATACGCAAAGAAATTGACAGTAAATGTTATCATACCATTATGTATCAAGTCGACACCACGACCTACGTTCATTCCACTCTTTGCATAATGAACAACACATTTTTGTGTTGACGATAAAGGTCTTACTCGACAAAAGACTCGAATATTTCCTTTAAGTTCCTGCAACATTATAGTTTTAGGTCATAGAAGCGGTACAAATTACAAAATTCTACAGGATCAAGAGGGTTTAAGAGAATAATCATTACAAGCATTTTGTTATGTATTCGCCTTCATCACATAGTTTATTCTTTTCTTCCAATTGGTTTAGTGTATCCTATAGTGAAAATATTTTATGTTAAATAAGCAGAAATAACTATTACTGAAAATTTTCCTAATATTATTACTTAGTGTTTAGTTTTAATAATGAATAGGTCAGTAGGCACCTTTAACTCTAGGGTAACTGATGCAAGCTGAGCTTGCAATGCTGTTATAACCTCTGTTTTTTCTTTCCTAACTTGTTCCTTGTCTTGTTCAAGACACATGGGTAACTGATGCAAGCTGAGCTTGCAATGCTGTTATAACCTCTGTTTCTTCTTTCCTATAACAGCATTGCAAGCTCAGCTTGCATCAGTTACCCTAGAGTTAAAGGTGCCTACTGACCTATTCATTATTAAAACTAAACACTAAGTAATAATATTAGGAAAATTTTCAGTAATAGTTATTTCTGCTTATTTAACATCAGATATTTTCACTATAGGATACACTAAACCAATTGGAAGAAAAGAATAAACTATGTGATGAAGGCGAATACATAACAAAATGCTTGTAATGATTATTCTCTTAAACCCTCTTGATCCTGTAGAATTTTGTAATTTGTACCGCTTCTATGACCTAAAACTATTATGTTGCAGGAACTTAAAGAAAATATTAGAATCTTTTGTCGAGTAAGACCTTTATCGTCAACACAAAAATGTGTTGTTCATTATGCAAAGAGTGGAATGAACGTAGGTCGTGGTGTCGACTTGATACATAATGGTATGATAACATTTACTGCCAATTTCTTTGCGTATGGTATTTTGAACATTTGCAAATTTTGGAAGATTTATCTTATTTTAATAACATTTTTTCGCTATTTCTGTAGGAACTCATTCTTTCGTGTTTGATAAAGTATTTGATCAAGAGGCAAAACAGGAAGAAGTGTTCATTGAAATATCTGAGTTAGTCCAAAGCGCCCTTGATGGCTACAAGGTACTTATTCTATTCTTTACTGTGCATTTTTCTCTAATTGTCTCGACCAAATATTTTCTCTAAATATATATTGCTGGTTTGATTCTTGTGCTTGGCTGTTTGAGACATAAATTTGAAGTACATTTATATTGTATTTACTCCGGAAACAATGTCTTTTTTTGTTTTTTGCAAGGTACAATGCCTTTAAAAAAATGCAACTGATTAATCTTTGTCAATGCCTTTTTTAAAAAAAAATGCAACTGATTAATCTCCAATTATTATTAGGTATGTATATTTGCCTATGGCTAAACTGGCTCAGGCAAGACACACACAATGGTGGGTGATGCTGACAAACCTGATAACAAAGGATTAATTCCTAGATCAGTTGAGCAAATTTTCCAAACTATCCAACATCTTACTTCACAGGGTTGGAAATATAAGATGCAGGTGTGTTCTTATTTATTTAGTTGAACGAACAGAGGAGCAAGTCATTCTAATCCTAGCTTATGAACATCTAGGCTTCAGCATTGGAAATCTATTGTGATACTATACATGACTTGATAGCCACAAACTGCACGGCTACTCAAGTTGATGGCGCTTCAAAATTAATGTACAAGATCAGTCATGACGCCGATGGGAATCCCCATGTGCCTGGCCTCAGTGTCGTTGATGTAGGGAGCATCAACGATGTTTCTTCTCTACTCATGCCGGCTATTGAAAGAAGGTTGCACTCTTATTTATTTTCAGGTTTTTAGCTTATATTCAAACTCCTATGAGTAGAAAGTAGGCAACAACCACTGATACTGAGTATTTGTTTGTGTATGACAATGTGTGGCAATGCATGCAAACTTAATCATAAAGATTTAATTTGTTCTATGTATTTATCAAGCTATGAACTAAAGTAAGGAACAGTATTTCATTAACTTGAACTAAAACCAGTTTTTTCATTGACTTGCTATCTACATTGGTGCTATACATTATGTTATGTTATGCTATATAATATATATTACATTTTGTTATGCCATATGTGTGTAAATTTGTTGACAACCTTTTCTGAAGTTTATAAATGAGCAAGTAACTTGGTTTGCACCTGAAACAACTATCATTTGTACTTCGTTGTTGTTTACAGGTCAGTTGGAGGAACAAAGATGAACACGGTATCATCAAGAAGTCACTTGGTGTTCACTCTTCGAATTTTTGCTGTAAATGAGGTACATACTAATCTTCTGCTGATAAATCTGATTGATGCTTGAAGCTTGATCCTTTTTTATTGTTTGGATTATTTTCTGTTCAGGGCACAGGTCAGCAAGCAGGACAGCAAGTACACGGAGTTCTCAATCTAATTGATCTTGCAGGCACAGAACGCGTTTGCCAAAGTGGTGCCACTGGGGATAGGCTCAAGGAGACTCAGGTGGTTTGCTATTCCATCCATTTCTTTGCCTGGCTTTTAAGATGTACATTCTACTATGCATAACCACTGTTTTGTATTAACTTTCATCATTTAGGCTATTAATAAGAGCCTGTCGAGCTTGGGCAATGTTATCTCTGCCATTGTTAATAAAGAAGAACACATCCCGTTTAGAGATTCAAAATTAACACACCTACTTCAGGTAATTTCATATTACTAAATCAACAATTTGTGCAGTCTGATTTAGTGTTATTACGGTGCATTAACAACTTCAATTATTTTGTTCCCTTAACACAGCCATGCCTAGGAGGAGACTCAAAGGTGTTATGTTTGTGAATCTGTCCCCAGAGGAATCTAATGCTGGCGAGTCTTTAAGTGCGCTTCAATTTGCTGATAGGGTTAACTCCTGTGAGCTTCGTAGCTTGGGCAGCCCCACATGGCCAAAATCATCAAGGGTCCCAAACCGTCGAAGAAAATTTGGCAACCAAGACAATCCTCTTTCAGTCTTTCCTTCCTTCTACATTTCATATGGTCCAATTTGAAAAAGATCCAGTCGTAGCTACAGGACTAGACAGTAAACTTGTGGCACATCTGTTGTAGGTCCTTACTTACTGGGACTAGAGTTTTTATGGGTTTCGGTTTTTAGTGATACCGTTTTCGGTTATTTATAATCAAAATTCACTGGCTTCATTAGTTCATTAGCAAGTACAGGATTGATATCAGATTGGTATGGATTGAAGAATCTCTTTGATACTATCCATAAAGAGTTTATGGCAGTAGTTGATGTAATTCAGGGACCTGTCTTCTTTGTGCACAATCTGGCAGTTTGCTGGCTGATTACGAGAAGTTTCTCTTTGGCCATGACTCAGAACTTAATTGGAATTTTGGCTTGTATGCAGAAAACCTCTACCAGATAAGCCAGCTCCGGGAACTGAAGGCACCATCACAGCCAAAGAGAATGAACTCAGCAACCAAGCGCCAGAAAACCTGTGATGATGAACCGTGATTAACATGAACTCGCCCAACTGATGTATCCAGTTACCATCAAATCATATTTAAGCTTGGGTGCTTGCCATGAAATTTACTTAGTACGACTGTTGTTTCTTGCACTGAATTTTGATTATGAAAATTCGGCATGTCATCGTAAATCTGTTACGCTGAGCCCGCTAGATGCGTTTGACACGTGTACTTGATGGCTTGAAGAATTGAGCCGTAGATACGCCACCGAGTTTTGATCATATTTGTCCTGCTTCAAAAAAGCCATCTTCTCCATCCACACACTTCCACTTCACTTGGATCATGGCCACCGTGCCGACGGTCGCGTCCACCCTGCCGCTTTGCCGTCTACGGCGGCCTACTTCCTCTCCACCCACCTGGCCTCCCCCACCGTCCGGCTTGTGTCACCTCCGGCAAGGCTGGCGGCTTCCTCGCCCTTGACTGGTTCGACTCCACCCTGTCCCTCTCCACTTTTCGGGTTCCCCTAGCCTGATTAGGGCCTGTCGGGTTGCCCTAGCCCGATTAGGTCCAGTCGGGCCTCCCGCCAGCCTGACAGCCGTCCACTTTTCGGGTTCTCCTAGCCCGACAACTACTTTTCGGGTTACTCTAACCTGATTAGTGCCTTTCGGGTTACCCTACCCGACGCCGTATTATTTCTGGAAAATTTCAAAAACGAGTATTATTCGTGAAATTAAATTAAAAAATGTATTATTAAAAAAAATTACCAAGATAAGCTACTTATTTACAAAATTAAATATCACGAGTGAATTTACCTTTATGTTGGAGGAATTTGTTATAATGACATGTTGACTTATATGATAAAATAAAAACAGTACAATGAAACCATGCGACACGAGTAACCGGGACCCCTAAAAGATTAGGAGTTATATCAAAATTCTTTGAACTCATCATCTTTGGCTCACTCAACATCTCGGTAGGCCAGAACTCAACATCACGACATACTTTGCTACGGGGCAATCTCGGGAGCCAAAAGAGCTCACTCATATGAGATTCGGATTTCTCAATTCATTGATGACGTGGCGTATTTGCTAGAGGCGCACACACAGGAACATTAAAAAATATGGTAAGTGCACACAAGAAAATGCAGCGAAGCAGGGTAGTAGTAGTAGTAGTAGTAAGGATCTTCATTCACTAAGTGTCAAGTTAAGTAATTAAAGCCGGTACTCAAAAAGGAGTCCTCAACTCGAGCTGCTTAGTGCAGAACATATCCCACCTGTCAGTCAGTCGCCTTCCAACTCACTGGCCTGCCCGCGAAGCAGAACAAAACAGAGCACAGAGGCTGTGGTTGCTGTGCAGACCTTCAGAGCTACCAAATCCATGGCGGAAGTGCGCGTGCTGGAGCAGATCCGGGTGTCCCCTGGGGTGGCGTCGCACCGAGCACAGCGCCCGTCGTCGTTCATGGCGGCGTCAGCGGTGACGTGAGTTTGGCTCCTCCGGTGTCGTTCCGTGGGCGTGGACGGCCACATTGCCCTATGTCCGGGGGCGGGGCGCCGACAGGCCATGCACGCACGGTTGAGATAGTGTCCGGGACGGTCTGGCTCGTGCTGCCGCCGGATAGCGTCATGTGACGTGAAAATATGTGCGCGCTTAGTCCCTGCTGCTATCGTTGCACGTTTGCAATTGGAGTGTCTGACGTCGGCATGTTGGGCGTCCAGAATTCCAGATGTAAGGTACCCTTTCGTCAATAATCAGGAAGTTGGCAACAAGAAAAGTTAAGTGTTGAAGACCATGAATGTCAAAGTCTAAGATTCACATTCTTACAATACCAACTAAATAGACCATAAACTACGAGTGCGCGCACTTCTACAACCTACAAGATTCACATTCTTCTACTAATTCGCAAGACCCCACACCCCGGGGGGAACTCTATCCGCCACCGCCGCATGTAGAAGCTTGTCTCGTCCCTCCCCTGCATCGCCGCCGCCAGAGGGGCGACGACAAAGCGCGCGCCCCTGAGAAGGTGGCGGCGGGGCGGTTTCTCTAATTCTCTTGCGGCGCACCATTTTGGGCGCGTGGGCATTGAAGTGGAACAAGGTGGCGGCGCAAAGAAGGGAAAGAGCGACGATGCGGAGGACCGCGCGGTGGCGGTGGTGTAGCGGAAGAAGGAGGGTGTGGTGGTGAGTGTGCAGTTCAGGCCCCGACCTGGGCTAGGGGTAGGCCGTGCGGGCCACGGCCAACACGTCATCTCCGGTGGTGGGTGGTGGTGATGCATGATGCATGTAAGGCTCGGCGAGGATGCGTCGTCCAGCCAGGCCTCCCTTGCTGATTGCCCCGGTCTTAGCCGGTGTGGTGAGCTGGGATGGTTGGAGGTGGTGGAGGTTCCGGCACGGCAGCAAGAGGTGGCATCTCGTGTAGTCGCTCTATGGCACCATGGTAGCAAGGAAGCCAGAGCAGCTGCCCCGGATAAGTGCCCGCTTCGGTGACATGGCTGAAGGTATCGTGAGCACCATGGATCGTGGTGGAGCTCAATGGTCGGCGACAGATTCTCGTCGCCTATCTCGTTGCTCCTCTCGCTTTGCAGCCGGGTTGAACTCCTGGGCGAAAGCCCAGCACGGACTCTCTCTTGTTTGTGTCGATGTGGTGGCTCGATGTTGACCGACGGACACGTTGATACCTTCTTGGAGGTGTCGCCTTGGAGACCCAGGCCCTCACGGTGCGTCTGGTTCGCGGCAGTTGGGTGGTCTGAAGAGGTGGACACCAAGGCGGCGGCCTCGGCCGGCGGTTGTGCCTTGAGGCGAAGACCTTGGGCTACCATGCTATGCATGGTTCTTGGGTGGCGATTTGGAGCTATGAGGGCAGCGAGTTCATCGGCCTGACTGGCCGAACTTCTGGCAATGTGAAGTTCGTTCTGGTTGCTACGCAAGGGTGACAGCCTCGTGTTTGGTGTGATGTCCGAGGAGTATGAGCGGTTGTCTGAGTAGCGAGTGTTGCGCGATGGCTGGGTCGTGCAGTGTTGCGGCTCATATGCGGCTTTTGTGTCGAGCAGTGGAAGTCGGGGCGGTGGCCCTAGACCTAGTGGTGTGTGTTTGTTGCGGTGTTGGTCAAGCGTCGTGTGGGCGACAAGGTTGCATCGTTTGTGCGGTTTTTTGGTCATATTTTCCTCATAAACAGACCGATGTATGGTTTTTTGGATCCGTTTTACCTTATAAACACATTTTACCTTATAAATTGGGTCAACTCTATTATGTCTAAACGGATTGCAGGAGCGTCATGCCCTATTCGAGAGGTTTCTAAAAAAACTGGCATACGGGGACAAGCACATATCGAAGGGGTGAAGGACCTGCACTAGAAGAGTGATGGCTAAAGTTATCTTTACAAATTAGTTCGGTATGGAGGCAAAGTAGATTGTCTCAGTCAAGTTGACGGACAATAAAAGACGCATAAGATCAACGCTGATTTTCCACAACTCATATCTCAACGGTCCATTAAAGCGGTTGAACAGTCAAGATCTTGCATTGAATGCGTTAAACGTTCAACGCGTTGAACGACAAATCTCGGCCGTTCAATCACGGAAAATGACGGTTCGAGATAGGGGTTGTGCACCATATGAGTTGTAGAAGCTCATAACCAGCATAAGATGGCCCGGACAAGCCACAACGAAACACAGTGCTACTCTAGCCGGAACCAGCACTACCATAATCCATGAGAAATGTACTATATACTAAAACTGTGTCTTGTGGTTGTCTTCACTTTCGTCAAAGTTGAACAACGAGGTCCTTGTGGCGCCTAATTATCTGCTACGCTTTACAATAAATATACTCTGGATACATGGTTGGCGTAATTCATGCTTCAACATATATCAAGATTTTTTTGCTACTAGGCGCATTGTGGATGTCTTTAATCATTTACGTCCCATCTAAAATAGTGTGGCGGAAACTTGTCAGAAATGCAGAAAAGTGAGGATATAATTCCTCTCAAACACTTTTTTCGAATCTCAAAGTACAATCTGGTTGGTGAAGATGGTAGCTCTTGTACTCACATGCTAATGTACAAAGATGGTTTCTCTCCCCATAATATGACCTCATGCCCAATAACATCTGACAATTTTTAGGTATTATGTAATCTTTTCGTGTGAAAACAGCTCTAGAAAATGGTAAATATATATTGTCACCTAAAAATGGCGATTTTACTTATATTTGTTTTTAACAATCTAAAGGAGGGCCTATCAACAATATCAACTAAAAACATTGTCAAATTTTACACTTGGAATTTGCACTGAATGTTAAGAAACTTCATGGAACTACTATTCTTGTCCTATTTATTCTAAAATTGTATACCCATAATATGACTTCATGCCAAAAAGCTATAAGTTCTGACAAGTTTTACTTATTATTTTATCTTTCCTATGAAAAGTCTAAAAATGATAAAAGAATAATTTTACGTAAAAAGGTGATTAATTCACTTCTTCGTTATGAATGTAAAGGTAGACCTAGATAAAAGACCAACTTTTAAAGTGGTGATTCCCATCATAATTTATACCTAACTGCATATGCAAAAATTAAAACAACACTTTGCCACCTGCCTTGATAAAAACAGTTAAACACTAACATCTTCAAATTTTGCCGAGTGTTTTCTCAGACACATGGACAAGGGGTGAGAGGATTGCAGAGTGTCTTAGAAAATACAGTCGGCGAAATTTGTGATTGACACATATAATGAGTGCATTATATGTTCTTTTTTAGTCAAACAATAGTTTAAAAAAAAATTGGTCAATTTTTTATGTCCTTTTTTTAAAGTTTTTGAGTTATCTAGCATTTGCATAATAATTTTTTTTATGGTCTTGGATAATATTCTTATGCCCAGACATATAATGTATGCAAAGGCGTTTGTAGTTCTTATCCGCACACTTATATGGGTCTATGTCGGTTAGCCTGAGCACGTTAAACATAGTTTGAAATGAAATGCACTTTCTACACGACACAAAGAATTAATATTCTTTTAAATATTTAAAAAAAACTTAATTTCTGAATTAGAGGAATTTTGAGTCAAATTGCATCCCTTGCTCTAGTCGTTTTTCCTCTTGACCCGCACCGCACCACGCTACTCAATTTTATTTTCTCAAACTGCACTGCTACCAAAGCTTCTTCTGTGTGTTGTGTGAAAATATGTTACTATTTAGTACAATTTAATATTACACTTAACTCACAAATGAATACATAACCCTAATATATTAATACAATTTGAATTTGTCTTCGCAATATATAATTTAGTTACTTTTTGAAAAAATGTAAATAGATTCCCTTTTGATACATCGCATTAAAACCAAATCTTTCATTAACTCAAGTGTCTCTAGATGTGAGAAATAATTGTGCCAACATCTTTGCCAAGTGTTTCCTGCTGCACACTGGGCAAAGCGACCACTTTGCCGGGTTGAGAGGATTGCCGAGTGTCCACCAAAATACACTTGGCAAAAATTGCGGCGCTAGGCAAAAACATCGATTTCGGTAGCGGATGGGTGATCTCTACCAACAAGATCGACCGGTCCTCCAAAACAACATATTATCAACATCGGACAAAGCCAAATATGTGAATAAATAAAACAACAACTAATCCAGATATTAGGTGTTATTTATTGCCATTTTCTCGATATTTTTGATTGACACAAATTAATGGTCATATTATGAACTGTCAGTCTTTCTTAAGCAAGTGCACATCGTTGGTGCTTTAGTTGGTGACGTTCACCTGGGCGCATAAGAAATCGCCCTGTTAAAAAAGACCATGTCATAATGAAAACTGCTGCAACACTAATTATTCGATCTAACATTAGATGTGTGTGTTGGTTGATTGGTGGTGATCGACGTACGTACGGATGAATGCAGGCAAATTCGGAGAAGCTTCATTTTGCAGCGATCGCAGCCGTGAATGCATTCTCGAGTGTTCCACTGCGGTTGCGCCACAAGTTCGATCGATCGACCGGGGCCGGCGGCGATCGGAATATTGATTCCATGCCGGTGTTAGGAGCACAACATGTTCTTGTTTCCTCTCTCGTAAAGATGTCTGTGGCCGTGGATGTCGTTGAAGGCGAGTTGCAGCTCCGGGAGCGCCGCGGAGTGGCGCAGAGGCCAGGAGGGAGTGTGAGATCCTGACTCAGAACTCAATAGGATTGATAGGATACTCATATCAACAAGTTGCAACTTTTTTTTCAGAAGCTCATCTGAAAAGAACTTTGAGGTTAAACGTGCTTGGCCCGGAGCAATTTTAGGATGAGTGACCGATCGGGAACTTGTTCCCGGGTGCGCACGAGTGAGGACAAAATACGCAGAAAAGACTAGTGTTGATCTGTGGGGCCAGTCTAAAGATACTGGAGACCTGCCAGGGGTGACATGCCCGGTCTGGGGTGGGCCAGGGTGTTACAGGGAGCCTGCCGATGAGCCGCCATGAGGTGAGGTCGATGCCCGTGAATCGAGCTCAACCCAAAATCTAGCTTCAAAGCTAGCTTCCTGTAGATCAGATTCTCTGACGTGTACCCAAACGTCACCTCCATAAACTGCAGCACCGGCGGTGGGAGCTTCCCAAGATCTAGTGCACTGATATTATGACTACTAGCTTAATGCCCGTGCGTTGTCACGGTCCTTTAAATTATGTCATAACCTATGTATTTTCTCGAAGAATTAATTTAGATATATAAGCTAATTGTTAACAAATGCAATGATATTACACTTTAAAACTTTTTTCACCAAATAAGAATATTGTACTATTATACTTAGCGCACCTTTGACTTACTCGTTTTGTTGTTCATGTGTCTGGTACAAGTGTGATTTGTTCTATTGAATTTAAAATGATATGCTTAATGGATATGTCTTTCATGCCAAGCTTGACGCTCTTGCTCAACTTTTTCTATCCCGAAGAAAACTTTAGTGTTTTCTAAGGATTGAATAATTTTTCTCTCAATAGCATATTGGGGAATAACATACATTTGCGTGTTTGTATCCAAAGACTAATGTAAATTGCATAAAAATATAAATTAGATTATCAGTATAGAGTTCTGAAGCATAATTTTGTATTGGATCAAGTATTCCAATTTTTTAAATCAACTGACTGTGGACATCTCTACATGTATAGAGCTCTCCCAAATATTTTCCGATTGCACCGACATTTCAGTAGACTGTACATCACACTCTCCAAATTTCACCGGTATATATTTATTGAATTTTTGTAACCGCCAAATCGATGGTACTTTTTTAATTAATCTATAATTACACTTAGTTTATTTTTTCTACTATCTCTGATCTAGAATAACTGTTGTGGAAAACATACTGCCGTAGTATAAAATTTGTGTACAAGTTGCGACAGTTATTTCGGATCGGAGGGAGTAGCTTGTTTACTATATTTAACACAATCATTATATATTGTTTTTATAGCTGGTAACAGATATTTTTATTGGTGTACTACCTACTCCCTCCGTTTTTAAATATAAGATGTTCTAGTGTTTGTCCACATTCATACATATACAAATGTATTTAGACATGTTTTATTGTGTATGTTCACTCACTTGTAGTATGCATCTAGACAAAATGTGTGACACCTAAAACATTTTATATTTAAAAACAGAGGGAATAGTTGACATGTATTGGGCTTGGACGCTTGGTTGGCTGGGTGGAAGACACTGGTAAACACACAAGCACAGCATGCACGGACAGTGCACTGGGCAGGCTAGATGAAAACATACATCTCTCTCCGACTAATCCCAGGCTCCCAGCACAGAGCATGAACGTGCCTTCTCGATCCCCTTTCTCCTCTGCTGCTTCTTTCTCCTACTAAAACAGAGCATGAACGCCCTGCCCCCTGCAGCCTGCGCAGCCGAATCAGGCTGCCCGTGCCGCCAATTAAAACAGCTGCTCGCCATCCTGAATCATCACGGCCTCCCCGGCCGTCCTCCCCTCCCTCCTCCAGACCCCCTCCTTTGGATCGGCCATGGAGAGCAGGGCGTCCGGCTCCACGGCAATGGCGAGCAGGGCGTCTTTCCGCTCCTCTGGCCATGTCAAGGGGGTGGAAGTCCAGCGCCGCCGGCTGGGCGTCCTCCCCGGCTTCCTCTTCTCTCCTCTCTTTTCGGCAGCGCCGGCGCAGACGAAACGGCAAGGTAAGAAGGGGCAGCGGGGATCAGGGAAGGAGTATGGACAAGTGTAGGAGAGGAGGGGTAAAGGGGGAGGAGCAGTGCGGCGGCCGAAGCCCTGGGAAGAACGGAGAAGCGGCGCCTCCAACCCTAGTTCTCCTCATTCTACACCTTCTCTACGCGGGCGCCGATCCTACGCACCTCCTCATGCCGCGCGATGTGCGTGCTAGTTGCTGATGTCCACCATGAACACGATCCGCACGTACGGCGAGCGGGCGACGTAGGCCGAGCTATCGTGCGCGCCGCCCGCCGTCGAAACTCGAGATCCTTCCCGTTGTGTCCCTTCCCTCATCACTCTCCAGTCTCGGCGTCACCGTCGAGACCAACGAAGACCATGGACAGCAGTGTAGACCCTCCGCCGGCGTCCCCTTGCAGCCTCCCCTCACCGGCAAGGTCCCAGGCTGGTTGTCGATGCTGCAGGCGGCGTGGTCGTCGGCGGTGCCGCGAGAGATATGGATAACAAGAGAAGGATGGGAACTGCCGTCCGTCCCTTTGGTTTTTGGCCTGTCCGATCCGATTTGTTTGCCAACGTACCACGCTCACGATTTTTTCCACGTCCGTAAACCATGGAAAAAAATAGCACGCTATTTCTTCGCTAATAGCACGATATAGCATATCCGGAGGGTCCACGCTATATTTTGCCACTTTTGCGCGCTACAGAGCTATTCACGAAATAACATGCTATATCACGCTAAAATGTCATAACTTTAACGCGCTATTTTCTTTTTCCAGACTATCGGCGAAAAGTACCGAGTTTCACCTTAAGAAGAAGCAGGAACTTCTTTCTGTTTGTCTTGATAATGAACTGCAATCTAATGGTTCCTCTTCTGAATTGAAAGATATCATCACTAATGGTGATGATTCTAAATAAATAATTTATGTTATATTGTTGCCTCGTGGGATGTTGATTTTAAGCTTGTAGAAAATTGGAGAATGTTTTTCGTACGTGGTTATGCATATATTATTCCGCTATTTCTAAACTATATTCTTTATTCTTCCTAAAAATTGTTTATTTTTCAGCTATATCTTGTTTTTTTCAGAACACTATATCTAAACATAGCCCGCTATTAGCATGCTATAGCGTGTATAGCATGTGGAGAAGGCTGCCGCTATTTCTCATAGCACGCTAGTTTTTACACGGCCGTAAACACGCGCGATGGAAGAAAACCGCTTCGATCCGATTTTTTCCATGCGGGCATAGGACGTACCGCAATCGCCATCACCACCGTCTTCGCTTTAATATAGTAGAGACTATAAGATTTTTCCTATTAGTGATGGCTCTATTGCCTGCCTCCTCGTCATTCATGGTCTGGAGGTGGGAAGATGAGTCTTTGTGGCGTGGTTGTTCAGTTGTGTGAGTGTTTTGTAAACCGTGGGGCGTCGAGTGGTTTTGTACAACATTGTAGTCATTTGCGTTGTACCAACAGTTTTGGTATTCTTCTAAATGATATTTAACTTGCACTGTTGTGAAATATGCACAAAGAATTGACTTTATAATATTCCTCCATCCGGAAATATCGTTTGCTAAAATGAGTGTATCTAGACGTGTTTTACCGTGTATGTTCGCTCATTTCAGCGGCAGTTATTTCCGGACGGAGTAGTCATTAGTATTTGACCCCATGTTCCGGTCAAGAACCCCCTACGGAGTAGTCACTAGAGCATTCTATTTACACACTTGCATCTGTACTCAAGATAGATAGACATATATACTCTAAAGTTTCCTACACACTTGCATCTGTACTTAAGATCGAGCACAATATAGTCTAGAAACAATTATCAACATATTTATTAGACATTACCGTAAGAGCTCTTTGTGAATATATTAAATGATATCAAATGGACATTAGGATACACATATAAAATAGTATACATGTGTGTGAAACTAATTTATGTGTGTGAAGAAGACAACATGTCAAAATAAACGCTCTTTGTTATTTTTTTTGTAAAATCACTTAAGTAAATTAAAGTGATATACTTAATTTATATATGAATAGTACAATGCCATGTATTGATCTATTTGTTAAGTGTAATGGAAAACTATATGATTTGAGAAGATATGACTCTCTTCAAATCTGCAACCTTCTTCTTGGCAAGATCACGCCAAAGGAGGAGCTCCTGCATCGCATTTTCCACGGAGGGACGCCATAACGGTCTCCCCCACTGCATCCAGTTGGACATCGATTCTGGTGTCATTGTTGGCCTGTCTGAGTCTGAGGTGGCATGCCGCCTCTAGCTTGGCCAGCAGACCGTCGATGATGGAGTTGGCACGCGTGATGAAGGCGTTGGCGAGGGCGGGAGTCCCGCTGCTTGCTCGATGTGGATCTGCTCGTGCTCGGGGAAGGCGGCGGAGAAGCTGTCGATGCCGGACTGGAGGAGGGAAGAGGTCGCGCGCACCTCTGCGTAGAGCTTGGGGAGGAGGGAGGCGATCTCGACGTCGGAGAGACCATTGACCAAGGTCTCGACCTCGCGCCGTTCCTCCTCCGATAGGTTGGCGAAGAGGGAGGTCGGTTCTGAGGCTGAGCGAGAGCGATTGTGGCGCTGGTTCCGGCGGGAGGGAGGGGGAGGATGGACTGACTCGCCGACGGGCATGGTGGAGGTGGAGGAGCTAGGGTTTGGGATCTGTGGAGGTGGAGGTGGAGGATGGGAGCTGCTTCGGTCGACGAGGAGTAGCTAGGATCCACTCCACTCGTAGTGACACTCCACTGGAGTAGCTAGGATTTCTTTTTCTTTGAGTGGAGTGGAACGGCATCATCAACTTCGACATGCCACTGGTTAGAAAATTTATTGCTAGTAGCGGTGACAGATTTTTTGACAGATGCTACTCTCGTAGAAGGTACTTGTGCTCTTATATGTACGGAGTAATACACAAGAAATGTCATGTATTGATTTGGCTAAGAAATGAGGAGGCCATTTTGACAATCTTGTTCTTATGGTTTGCCTCATGTTGAAGGAATATATGTTCTGTGGCCGTCCGTTCCCACGATGGACGGCCAGGATTCGTTCCAGCCCCGTTCTTCTCCAGCAGAGTCGAGAACCCTCTTCTTCTCTTCTTCCTCCCGCCCACCGCCAACCATGGCGGCCAGGCACCTGCTCTCCCGCGCCCGCCTCATCATCGCCCGCCACCGCCGCGGGGCCCCAACCCTCCCGCCCGCGCTCACCCGCTTCCTCTTCGGCGGGGCCGAGCGGGCCCAGCAGAAGCCGGAGGACAAGGCCAGGGCGGCGGCCGTCGCCCTGGATGCCAGCGCCAAGAAGGAGGGGTCTGAAGACGAGGAGGAGGAGCACGCCGCTGCCGGCCTTCCCTGGAGGGCCTGGAGGCCCGACGTGGCCTGGCTCTCCAGGGCCCTCGAGCCCGCCCTGCAGCTCTACAGCACTACAACTGGAAGAGGCCCTTCACCTGTAAGCCGTTCCCCTCTGCTTCCTTTTTCTCTACTGGAGCAAGCGCCAGTTGCGATTTAGGACTAACCGAAATCTTGCATTGCTGTTGGTAGCTAAAATGTCTTCTCACAAAAAATAAGCTGAATCTTTTGCAGTAGAGAGAATCTGTCAGACGTCGTAAGATGTACTAGTGTAACCCCCAAAATGACTTCCTAGGTCACTCGGATATCAAACAGGTAATGGGAACTACCGTAGTACATTTACACATCTTTGCAGAACCATTAGTAGTACAAATCTGTGTGGAAAACACTCGCTGATGGTATCCAAGTAATGAGACAGAGTGATGCAGCACCGGGCTTAGGATTTAGGACCAGTCAAGATGTTGCATTGCTCACAGAGATGAATCTTTTCTGGAAAAAAAAATTGTCACTTGGAACACATTTAGTTCTTTAGTCCATGAGTCACTATCCCTGTGAGGCACATGGATCAGGCAATATGAACTACACTCTTTCGCGAGTCATAACTCACAACTGGTGCTTGCTCCAGTCAGCTTTCTTAAATTACAGAACCAAAATGCTGAAATTGTACAGATCTGAACGCAGCTACTAGTGGAAGCCATTCGCTGGGCTTCCAAATATCTTCTACTACTATGGTCACCTTGCCTCTTTTTCTGTTGCTTTAGTTGAAGCTTCCGTGTAAACAAGTTGGCTCATAACCAAGCAGTGACGAGATAGAATGATGCCAAGCCCACGCGAATGTATGATCTAGGATTAAGCTAGGATTAATCAACAAATTGCATTGCTGTTGGTAACGTGTATTTTCCACACAGCTGAATCATTTCTGGATAAAATTGATAACCTGGATCAATCACACATACATTTGGAAGTCATCACTTTCTAACATCGCAAGGTTAGGGAAATTGTTATTATTCTGGTTGTTACTGACATAGCTTGTAACTGAGAAATAACGAAGCTCTACTCCAATTAACAACATATATTTTTTCACAACAGTCTTATCAGAAGCACACCATGTCCTCATTCCTTCAAGTTGCACAACCGTAAAATTCTACCCACATGTTAAGGACACGAATAACCTAAGATTGTACTCTCTGAATGCAGCTACTGGTGGAGGGGACAGCATCCCCGAGAGCACCCGGTCTTTTAGCGAGATCCTTAGTGACCTCCAGCGCAGTAAGGTGAGCATAAAGGACTGGAGCCTCAGCGATCTCACCGTCGGTCTCTACCTCATCTACCTTAGCCAAGCTTCTGCAAAGAATGCCGAAGCCTTCAAGGGTGTTCAGATATCATCCAATAAGAAGGTTTGCCACATCTGCTTCTCGTCATACTGCTGTAGTCCTGATGATTTCGAGGTAGTACTTAATCCACAGGGATTCCCTTTCCTAGGTTCAAGAACTAATTTATCACCTTGAACTCGCAAGAGGGTGCTATAGGAGCAGTGTGGATGTGGTTGCACGGTACAGCATGCTTCGCAAAAGGAATGTTTTGAAGTTTGTGAAGGACTCTAGTATTTTAAGGCCTGGGTACTACATCGCCATAGACCCACGTGCTAAGTTGGTCATCCTTGGGATTCGTGGAACTCATACGGTTTACGATCTTGTTACCGATTTGGTTGCTTTAAGCGATAAGAAGGTATCACCTAAAGGTTTCTCGACACACTTTGGAACGTACGAGGCTGCTCGATGGTACCTTCGCCATGAGTTGAGAATAATCAAGCAATGTTTGGAGAAGCACAAGGTGTGTGATAGTATTCTAGGCATGTCTGCTACTCTGCTTCTTCCTGCATGTCCTCTGCTTATTTTCCATCTGTGTTTTTTGTTCAAAGCAGGACTACAAGTTGAGGCTGGTAGGTCACTCCCTTGGTGGAGCTTCGGCCGCCCTGCTTGCTATAATGCTAAGGAAGAAGTCCAAGGAGGAGCTTGGATTTAGTCCTGACATCGTTTCGGCTGTTGGGTATGGAGTCCCACCTTGTGTATCAAGAGAAATAGCCGAGAGTTGCGCAGGCTATGTCTCAACTGTTGTGCTGCAGGTTAGATTCGAGCTTTTGTTGGTGTAAAGATGTTGATTTGGTTTCTTCCACTATTTAGAATTTTTAATGGCGATATCTTGTTCTGCCTTGCAGGATGATATAGTTCCCAGGTTAAGTGCGGCTTCGCTGGCAAGATTGCGGAAGGAAATAATCGAAACAGATTGGTAAGTACTGAGATAAAAAAAACTTCTTCAGATTGAATGTTTCCGTACAGAATTCATGGACGGATCTGCACGCATAATTTCTGAACCATGCTGTTCTGTAGGGCAAAAGTTCTGGAAAAGGAAGACTGGAAGCATATAGTGGATATCGTGACAAATGCTAAGCTCGTCGTTACGTCCATTCAAGATGTGGCGAACAAACTTGCTGACTATGCGAAAGTTGTAACATCATCTACCTCCGGTAAGTACAGTCTCTAAGATGACGTTTATCTATATCTGGAATCGTCCATTATGCTGTTAGTGTATTACTGAATCTGGCATGGCTCTTCCTCTTGTCACAGACGTCGCTCAAGATCCACCACCACGTCTCCAGAGCTCGGTGAAAGTTTCTCCCATGGAGAGTGAGGAAGACGTGTACGTGCCAGAGGACCTTTTCTCCCGGGGACGCTGTACTACCTCAAGAGGGAGGTGGAGGTGGTAAACGGCGCGGAGGATGAGTCGTACACGCTGTGGAGGGGCGACGCGGGGGAGAACTTCCAGCGGATACTGCTGTCGGGCAACCTGATGTCGGACCACAAGTGCGAGAGCATACAGTACGCGCTCCGAGACGTGCTCAAGACCCTGCCCCTGCCGCAGCCTCTGCAGGATGAAAAGTGATGCTAGCTTCTTTTTGAGGAGTATGTAGTCTGTGATCTCCAGTTTATCTCCCCAATAGGTAGGTAGTAGGAGGAGGGCTGCATGCTTTGGCAGACATGAGGGTTATGTTGTACAGTTTTAGCTTTATTATGTAATGTATGCCAAGAATAATGAGACTGGAAAACTTTGAATTGCAGTCTGCATAGAGTTCCTGGTACTGATCTAGGTATAGGGTAACTGATCTTGTTTGAAACTCATTGAATGCAGTAGCTTGATTCTGGCTGTGTTGAATTTACTTACACCACTTTTTATTTCTTGGCCTGATTATATCTTGTTGATTCTTAACATGTGTAGCTTACCATGGATATGCATCGATCCAGCTACCTACTCCTGGCAGTTGAATACCTTCATTACTCAGTTTGTTGTTAAATTGATCTACCATTCTTGTTTTCACAAGAGGATTATGATAGTACTATGTTTGTGTCACAGCAGAGAGATCTCTGCCCGCTCTTGGTAAGAAGCACACATCATCATACCTGATATATATATATAGCTGCAACAATTAAACAGCTCAGAGCAGCACAAGTTTATAAAAAAACTATCACCGTAATCTTGTAGAGGTTCTGTTTATCAATACCAAGGACTTGGTTGTAAACTATTATTTCTTATGTGTGCCCACCAACTGGGTGTCTAAAAACTTTTTTTCAGGGGAGTCTAAATTTTTTTTATGTTGAAGTCACATATGACCGGAGAAAACGTGGGTGGGTGGGCGGACGGGTGTCGAGGAACAGAGAGACGGCCCATCACTATCTGGCCCTCTTTTCTTTACAACAACAAACGTCGATGACGAGGAGGAGAAGCCCAACACGTACGTGTTGTTGTTGTTTGACGAGTTGTTTCTAGAAATTGGAAGAGGTTTCTGGAAGCCACACCACACCGTTGTTGTTCCTTCCTAGTACTTCTTCTCCCGTCCCGGCGGAACCTCCTCTCCTCACCGGCCGGCAGGCGCCACCTTTGTCTCTCTCTCGATCGCCCAGCAATCATCAGCAGCCATGGTGTCCGACGCCAGCAAGAAGAAGGCCGCGCAGAAGAAGGCCGCCGCCGCCGCTAAGAGGGGCGCCAAGGTGCCCACAACATCATCCACCACCTCCAAGGCCGCCGACGCCCTCGCCGCCGTCCACCTCTCCGACCGCACCTGCACCGCCGTCCTCACATCCCACCCGCTCTCCCGCGACATCCACGTCAGTCCCCCTCTTCCTCTGTTTTTCCAATCCTCCCCCTGTTATTACTAGCTACTCTCACAGATCCACCTTTGGAATACTATTGTCGTTAGAGATTGTGACTAGCGCCTGATTCGTGGTCGATTCGTTGCCTAAATCCACATAAAAAAAACAAACAGAAACTATGATCGATGTCTAGTTGATCCGTTTCCGTTGATTATTTAATCATGCCCCTCCTCTCCTCAGTCTCGGATTAAATTATACTAGTAGTATAATATGAAATGTTGTTTCCGGCGATCGATTAGAGTAATACTCGTGTGTTTCTACTGCCATACATACTGCTAGATCAGGGGATCTCTGGATTTTCATAGAATGTTGTTTCTAGGATTCCAAACCTTTGGAATTTTTCCCGTATAGACCTTTCCAGTTATGTGACCAAATTATTATGGCCTACACCCCAAATGCCATAGGATTTTTTTTTTCATTCACTAAAGGTAGTAGTACATGACATGGTCTAACTCAGCATTTTTCTATGTCGAACGCCCGGCTTTGCAGATTGAGTCTCTCACTTTAACATTCCACGGCCACGATCTACTCGTAGACACCGAGCTGGAGCTCAACTACGGCAGGTACTACTACAGTCGCCATCATCGCACTCTTCCCAATTAAATCTTCCTTCTGTGCTCTTGTTTACTAATGATGGGTTTACTCCATCCCAGGCGCTATGGTTTGCTTGGTCTGAACGGCTGTGGAAAGTCTTGTCTTCTGAAAGCAATAGGATGCAGAGAGCTTCCCATCCCTGAACACATGGACATATACCACCTCAGCCACGAGATCGAGGCGTCAGACATGTCCGCGCTCGGAGCAGTCATTAGCTGTGATGAAGAAAGGGTCAAGCTTGAAAAGGAAGCTGAAGTTTTGGCTGCTCAGGTATGCTTGCAATCAGTCAAAATTGTTATAATCATCATGTTTTTTTATTGAGCCTGTTGCTTTTCGACATGCCTTCCATGTTGTGCTTATAACTGAACTGGTTTCGGAAGATGTTCTGATGAATGTCTGTGCTGGCTTATGTAGGATGATGGTGGAGGTGAAGCTTTGGAGCGCGTGTACGAGCGGTTGGAAGCAATTGATGCGTCCACCGCTGAGAAGCGTGCTGCCGAGATATTTTTGGCTTAGGATTTAACAAGCAGATGCAGGCCAAGAAAACTAGGGATTTTCTGGTGGTTGGCGCATGAGAATTGCTCTGGCAAGAGCTCTGTTCATGAACCCAACCATCCTTTTGCTTGACGAGCCTACCAACCATCTCGGTGAGTTTTTTCTGTAACACAAATGTTACTTCTATAAAATGGATCTGTTGCTTTCTGTGTATTTTTAGTACAAAATAAGATTTTTGTCAGAAACTTCCCATGATGACCGAATTTAGGAGATCCATTATTCTTAGTCTTTCTAGATGCGGTGCATTGGCCACTTGTGAATGTGGAATTCGGGATAGCTGTGCCATGTATTTAGTCCAGTGCATTAACTACAGTTTGATTTAGTGTGTCAGTGAAAACATGTCCCTTATGTTTGTATTAAGATAAAATCACATGAGTTTTGAACTTGTTTGGAGACCAGCCTTTTGAGGAAAAAAATACCACATCGGTTTAACATGTGGACCTGTGGTGGCACGCGTAGGGGAGCAGCAGCCAAAATACTAGGCCGGTTAATTAGGCTGGTTATATCGGCGAGATAGTGTATTTTTTAATGACAGAGATAATGTCTTTATTACACTGTCTTATCTTCATAAAAATCTTAGACTGAATTGGCACGGTGTCTTGATCTGTTATCCGTGAGATGTGTATGACTAGCTCATAGTTTTTAACTGAAGCATATAAAATTCAGTGGTTTTTCTTTTCCTTTCAAAAAATGCCTTCAATGTTGCCTGAGTTCAAAGGCTCTGTCACGGATTCCTTTGTCATGATTAACAGTGATATGTACCTTGCAGTAGGAATTCCTGGCTGTAGAAGAAACTATACTAATATGGAGAATCTGTTGGTCTGCTTACCACATATATCACCATGAATGTAGGTTGTGACTTGTTTTAACTACATGTCTTGACACACATTTGGGTTTAATTTCCTGAATTTCATGTACTGTACTTAGCTGGGCTGTCCTAGGATGAGAAATTCTTTTCATACTATGTTTATAATTGTTTAGTAGACCTGCTATATTCCTGTTCTCACTGAACTGAGACATGTTTGAGGCTATACCCACCCGGTAGTTGGTCTGCTTACCACATATATCACCATGAACGTAGAGTGTGACTGGTATTGACTATACATGTCTCGGCACATTTGGGTTTTAATTCCTTATGAATTTGTTGGACCTTACTTGGTTGGCTGGTGGTAGGATGAAAACCCACGCTACACTTGTCATTCTCTAGTGGACCTGGTTTGCTCAATCCACTTAGTTGAATGTCAGACAGTGCTCCTAGATTATTGGATTCAACTGCAGGCATTTATTTTCTATCTTTCCTTGACATATTTTTATCATGTTTAGGATTGTTTTTAAATAGCATGATTACTACTTTACCTGATATATGCCTGTTTCCGCTAAACTGTGACATGCTCGCAATTCTTTGCAGATCTTGAGGCATGTGTTTGGCTGGAAGAAACACTGAAGAAATTCGAGCGTATACTTGTGGTGATATCACATTCCCAAGACTTTCTGAACGGAGTATGTACGAACATCATCCACATGCAGAACAGGAAGCTCAAGCTGTACACCGGGAACTTCGACCAGTACGTCCAGACAAGGTCGGAGCTGGAAGAGAACCAGATGAAGCAGTACAGGTGGGAGCAGGACCAGATCGCTGGGATGAAGGAGTACATCGCGCGTTTTGGGCACGGTTCCGCGAAGCTGGCAAGGCAGGCCCAGAGCAAGGAGAAGACCCTGGCCAAGATGGAGCGCGGCGGGCTAACGGAGAAGGTGGCTCGGGACAGGATCCTGACGTTTCGGTTTGTGGATGTCGGGAAGCTCCCACCGCCGGTGCTGCAGTTTGTGGAGGTGACGTTCGGGTACACGCCGGAGAACCTCATCTACAAGAAGCTGGATTTCGGGGTTGATCTTGATTCGAGGGTGGCGCTGGTGGGTCCCAACGGTGCAGGGAAGAGCACGCTGCTGAAGCTGATGACCGGGGAGCTGGCGCCGCTGGACGGCATGGTGCGGCGGCACAACCACCTGCGCATCGCGCAGTTCCACCAGCACCTGGCGGAGAAGCTGGACCTGGACATGTCGGCGCTGCAGTACATGATGGACGAGTACCCGGGGAACGGGGAGGAGCGGATGCGTGCTGCGATCGGGCGGTTCGGGCTGTCGGGGAAGGCACAGGTGATGCCGATGCGGAACCTGTCGGACGGGCAGCGGAGCCGTGTGATCTTCGCGTGGCTGGCATGGCGGGAGCCGCAGCTGCTGCTGCTGGACGAGCCGACCAACCACCTGGACATCGAGACGATCGACTCGCTGGCGGAGGCGTGCGGGAGTGGGACGGCGGCCTGGTGCTGGTGAGCCACGACTTCCGGCTCATCAACCAGGTGGCGGAGGAGATCTGGGTGTGCGAGAACCAGGCGGTGACGCGGTGGGGAGGCGACATCATGGAGTTCAAGGAGCACCTCAGGAGCAAGTCCGGCATGTCCACCGACTGAACTGAACTAAACTGATGAAGAGCTGCTGTGGCCTGTGGATCGTTGAGATGGTTTCCTTCAGTTGAGTGTGTCCATTGATGAGTGATTTGGCTAGTACGAGTAGTATTGAGGAGAGAAAAGATGATTACCTAGGTGGTGTCTGGTGCATGCTATGACGGATGATGCTGACGAGTATGCTGCCTACCTTGTGTATGTGCGGCACGGCACCAATCAGATGCGTGTAACCTACTACACGAATAAGTTACCTCAACATTTTGAATGTATGTTATATATGGTGTGCTATGTTACTTCTTATGAATATATAAGAGGAGGAAGATGTGTAGTTGTGTGCTGACCTTTGCTGGTTAATTGATACCTTAGCAAGAGCAACAAACATCTTATAAACAATATCCCTGAATACAGAAACAGAGTAAGTATGCAGAAGACGCACAAATTTGCATGGCCAATTTAATAACAAACTGGACAAGAACAGATTTGATCGCCCCAATTTGATGCTCTCCCAATGTGTCTGCAGGAGTTGTCATCTGGATCCAGCCTGCCTTTTTATATTCACACGCACTGCACTCCATCTAGTCTAGATTCAAAACAAGAAGAAGTGTCTATGTGGGCGATGGCCATGACTTTTCATGTGGCCGACAGGAACTCGTGTTTGTTCACCCCACAACAGACAAATGGGGACGGTTGCGCGCGAGTTGGCCTTACACTTTTTTCTAGTCTAGGGAAAACTTATGTTTGACAATGACGATATTTGATACTATTTGATGCCTTTTCTCAAGTGAAAACATCCGGCCATTTCATAGCTGGATTAATTAATTGAAGAAAGGAAAATAATCATTGCTGGATGGGAAACTGTGCATGAAAGCTTTGATGAGTCCTTGATTTTTCTTCCTTGGAAATGTATATTCCAAGATTTTGCCACGGGGCATCTCGGGAGCCAAAATAGCTCTCTCATGTGAGATTTGGCTTTCTCAATTCATTGATGACGTGGCGTATTTGCTAGAGTCGCACACACAGGAACAGTAAAAATAATGGTAAGTGCAGACAGAAAATCCAGCGAAGCAGGGGTAGTAAGGATCTTCATTCGCGCTAAGTGTCCAGTTAAGTAATTAAAGCTGGTACTACTCAAAAAAGAGTTACGATTAAATACACCTCAACTCGAGCTGCTTAGTGCAGAACATATCCCACCTGTCAGTCATTGATCCAGCCCACGAAGCAGAGCAAAACAGAGCACAAAGGCAGTGGTTGCTATGCAGACCGGCAGAGCTACCAAATCCATGGCGAAAGTGTGCGCGATGGAGCAGATCCCCTGGGCGACCCATCACTATTTGGCTTTTCTTTTCTTTACAACAACAAACATCCATGACGAGGAGAAGCCCAACACGTGTTGTTCTTTGTTCTTTTCTTTTCTTTCTACCTGTTCGACGGAATGCCTCCTGGGCAAAACGACCAGCAGAGCGCGCCGCCGTCTCCATTGAGAGGACCTGACCGCATAGGCGCCCTTCCCGACGACCTTCTCCGCCACCTGCTCTCCTTCCTCCCAGTGGAGTCATCCGTGCGGACGTGCGTGCTCGCCCGGCGGTGGCGCCACCTCTGGAGGTCCACCACAAGCTTGCGCATCGCTGACCTTGGCGATGGTTTCCAGTTCCGAGACATCCAGCGGTTCGTCGACCACCTGCTGATCCTGCGCGACCGCACCGAGCTAGACACCGTTGAGATCAGAATAGGTGAGTACTCCGACGCCGACGCCAACCATGTCCACCACCATGTGAACCTTTGGATCCGTTATGCCATGAGCTGCAAAGTCCGGGTGCTCAAACTTGATGTCTATGATGCTCGTATCACCCTGCCGCTTGTCTCTCGGCATCTGCGGACATTAGACCTACACCAAGTGCTCCTACAACGGGCATTTCTTGATTTTGCCAACTGTCCGGCACTGGAGGATCTGAAGATGAGCCATTGCAACATCAATTCTGATAGGATATCGTCCCGTTCGCTGAAGCGTTTGACCATCTCTGACTGCGAGTCTGACTGGCTGGTCCATGTTTCTACTCAGGCCTTCTCTCTCTGGAACTAGTTCGCTTATATTGTACAACACTTGTTTTTGAAAACATGCCATTTCTAGAGACTGCGTGTGTGGATCTGGATGAAGGATGCCTAGATTTCTGTTTGGATCATGCTACCAGTGTTTTCTGTCGAGCTACCAGTTCGTTCTAGAAATCTGAAGAGCAGGTTTCTGGAAGCAAGCCCAGCACCACACCTTGTTCCTTCCTCCTACGTTTGTATCTACTATAGTTTTCTATTACACTTAACATAATAGAATACAAAACACTAAATTATTCTTTGAATTTGATTTCTCCGTTGCAATATATAGGTTCATTAGTTTTCAGCTAGAAAATGTAATTAATTTTTCTTGTGATTCATCTTTTCTACTAAATATTTTCATTAACTCAAAGTGTCTCTAGATGTAAGAAATAATGGAAAGGATAAATTTACATGCATAATCATATTGTTAGCACACAGATGGATATGATATTGTGTATCTTATGATTGATTTTAATATCATTAAATATTTTCACAAAGAGTTCTAAGGCATAGTGTTTGATAAATATGTTCCTAAATGTTTCTAGAGTGTATGGTGGTCTATCTTGCGTTTAGTAAGTAAATAGGGAACTTAGAGTGTATGTTTGCCTTTATAGGTCTTGGTAAACAAAATGTTCTGGAGTCTTAGAGGTATCTATGAGGATTTTTCTCGAGCCTTTGGTATTGCTCAGTTATTATTTTTCTCATGGTCAGACATGCATTTCATGTCATGTAGGTTAAACAATCAAACGGCGGTGAATGTGTGCCCTCAAGTATTAAAATGGTGTCGTGCATGCTCTGTAATTTCGTGTGAAAGAGTGTTGCTCATAGAAAGAAAATTGGAACATATTTTATGATTGTAGTACTATGCATCTGTTTTTCCTTTGTTTAGTGTTTTAGTTTCAATGGGACATTTTAGTAAAATGCGTACCCCAGAGGCAATCCTTAGACACATACTACTGGACACGACCTCTTTTGTCCAGTGTCATGGACAACGGAAAGGATAAAGCACACTGACACACCTTTGCCAAGTATCACACCTCGTAAAGTCCACTCATAAAACAAGTTCATTCACCAGTTTATCACATTTCGAGACTTTAGTGACACAATCATAAGAACTCAGTGATCAATGGTTGTTTCCCTCCCCATAATATGACCTCATGCCCAAAAACATCTGACAATTTTTAGGTATTATGTAATTTTTTCGTGTGAAAACAGCTCTAGAAAATGGTATATATATATTGTTACTTAAAATTGGTGATTTTATTTATATTTCTTCTTAAGAATCTTAAAGGAGGTCCTATCTACAATATCAACTAAAAACGTTGTCAAATTATTACAGAACTTGGTTCGATTACTTGTTAGTTGCAGTTCGCATTGAATGTTAAGAACATCATGGAACTACTATTCTTGTCCTATATATTCTAAAACTGTATACCCATAATATGACTTCACGCGAAAATGCTTTAAGTTCTCACAAGTTTTACTTTTTATTTTATTTTTCCTATATGAAAGAACTAAAAATGATAAAAGAATATTTTTACATAAAAAGGTGATTAATTCACTTCTTCGTTATGAATGTTAAAGGTAGACCTAGATAAAAGACGACCAACTTAAAAATTGGTGGTTCCCATCATAATTTATACCTAACCGCATATGCAAAAATTAAAACAAAACTTCGCCACGTGCCTTGATAAAACAGGTAAACACTAACACCTTCAAATTTTGCCGAGTGTTTTCTCCGACACCTGGATCAGGGGTGCGAGGATTGCCGAGTGTCTTATAAAACACACTCTGCAAAAATTGCGACACTAGGCAAAATATCGATTTCGGTAGTGGCGGTTGGATGGGTTGTCCCAACACCACCTTGCAAACAGGCTCGACCGGCCCTCCAAAATAACATGTTAGATATTGATGTTAATTACTGTTTTCTTGAAATTTCTGGCTGGCACATATAATGAGTGCATTATATTTTCTTTTTTAGTCAAACAATAGTTTGTTAATTTTTTGGTCAAAAATAGTTTTGATGTTCTTTTTAAAAAGTTTTTGAGTTATCTAGCATTTGCATAATATTCTTATGCCAGGACATCTAAGGTATGCAAAGGCATTTGTAGTTCTTATCCGTGCATTTGTATGGGTCTCTGTCCGTTAGCCTGAACACCTTAAACATAGTTTGAAATGAAATGCGCTTTCTACACGGCACTAAGAATTTTTTTTTGAATATTTCAATAACAAAATGAATTTATGAATTAGAGCAATTAGATTAATACATGTTCAATTACGCATATGAGAAAATGTTGAGTCAAATCGCATCGCTTGCTCAAGTTGTTTTTCCTCTTGACCCGCACCGCAGCGCACTATTGAATGTTATTTTCTCAAACTGCATGCTACCAAGCTTCTTTTTGTGTGCCGTGTGAAAATATGTTACTAGTTAGTATATATTTATATTACACTTAACTCACAACTGAATACATAACACTAATATATTAATACAATTTGAATTTGTCTTCGCAATATTTAATTTCATTATTTTTTGGAAAAAATATAAATAGATTCCCTTTTGATACATCGTTTTGAAACGTAATCTTTCATTAACTCAAGTATCTGTAGATGTGAGAAATAATTGTGTCGACATCTTTGCCAAGTGTTTCCTGCTGCACACTGGGCAAAGCGACCACTTTGCCGGGTTGAGAGGATTGCCGAGTGTCCGATAAAATACACTCGGCAAAAGTTGCGGCACTAGGCAAAAACGTCGATTTCGGTAGTGGCGGGCGGACGGGTGATCTCTACCAACAAGATCGACCGTCCTCCAAAACAACCTATTATCAACATCGGACAAAGCCAACTATGTGAATAAATAAAACAGCAACTAATCCAGATATCCGGTATATATTTTTATTACCGTTTTCTCGAAATTTTTGATTGACAGATATAATGAGTGCACGTTGACACAAATGGTCATATTATGAACCGTCAGTCTTTCTTAAGCAAAGTAGTTGGTGACGTTCACCTGGGCGCATAAAAATCGCCCTGTTAAAAAAGACCATGTCATAATGAAAACTGCTGCAACACTAATTATTCGATCTAACATTAGATGTGTGTGTTGGTTGATTGGTGGTGATCGACGTACGTGCGGATGAATGCAGGCAAATTCGGAGAAGCTTCATTTTGCAGCGATCGCAGCCGTGAATGCATTCTCGAGTGTTCCACCGCGGTTGCGCCACAAGTTCGATCGACCGGGGCCGGGCCGGCGGCGATCGGAATATTGATTCCATGCCATCTCTCGATCGGCTAGCAGCTGCAGGTAGCAGCCGTAAGTGCATTGCATGAAGAATATGAAGCTTCCAGGATCCATCCATTGAGTACGTGTACGTGACTAGCTAGCTTTCCTAGCTGGTCATCTAGTCTATCTAGCTAGTCGTTAAACATATATGCCAATCAACAACGGATCGCGCTAAGAAAGAGTACAGATCGATCATATGATGTTGGTCGAGATTATGCATATTTTTATCATACGAATAATAATTAAGCATCGATCGAAAATGCAACCACTGCGCTTGAGATTGAGAATGACACTGCGATTGAAACCCAAATCGATTGGATTATTGACTTCAAATCGATCGTACATATATGGTAGTGGTCGATCGATGATGAGATCCTCATAACGCTCTCGACAGATTATGGATGAGCGCCAAGCTAGCTAGGCAGCATGCCTGATGCACATCACGCTCTCGTGCACGCATGGATATATAGGCGCGCGCGTATACGTACCTAGTCTGGATTGGGATGCATACATTGCACTCCCACGCATGCATGTAGCTAGCTAGTTCAGTTGGATAATCCAGCGATTGAACACGATCTACTTGTTCCTGGTGGATTTGTCGTGGTCGTGGAGCATCTCCTGCAGCACGTCGTCGTCCAGGCACTCGAACTCAATCACCTGCCTCTGCTGCCTCGCCGCCGACGAGGAAGAAGCACCGCCGCCGCGCCTCGTTTCCGCCTCGTAGACGTGCGCCTGGTCGGGAAAGTTGAGCACGGCGTTCCTGCCGCGCATGGAGTAGGCGGAGCGGTCGTAAGCCGCGGCGGCCTCCTCGGCGGTGTCGAAGGTGCCGAGCCACACCCGGACGCCGTGGCGGCTTGAGTCGCGGATCTCGGCCGCGAACTTGCCCCAGGGGCGGCGCCGCACGCCGCGGTACTTGGTCTGGTCGCCGCCGCCGGAACCTTCACCGTCCATGATCACTGAGCTAGCTAAGAACTTAACTTGATGAACGAGTGGAGCTGGAATTGAGTGTGATCAATCAGCTGAAGCTGTTTCTGAACCCTAGACGATGGAAGTGAGAGGCTGGGTGTGGTTGAAGAATGGTTTGTTGTGGGCGGGGAAGAGGGGTTTAAAAAGGGTGGGAAAGGGATATGTCGTAATTGGATGTGGGCCCGGCACGTGCCGAATCCAGCCATTCAAAGGAATCAACCTCAGGAAGCGTAAAGGCGTACGTACGTCCTACCTAAGCTCGATCAGGTGTATGTGTATGCATGCATACATGCTTACGTGCATCTAGTTAATATTTTTCTTTATATGTGTTATATATATTTGGCAGCAATATTAACCTCAAAATGAAATGGCAGCAATACATACTGTATAAGTGGTCTCAAAATAACATTAAATTGTATATATTAGTTAGAATTCATAGTTTCGAGAAACTATGGTAGTAGTTTGTTTATGCAGTAATTACACCGGGATACAACAACTTGCGGAGCATTTTGCTCCACCAAGTTGTAACTTGTTATAAAGTGGTCCAAAAGCTTGTAACTACGTTTTGATTGCTCGAATTTAGTCTGCAGTGGACATGTGGTGAAAAAATCGTCTGTCTCACACCCACGAGCCTTTCTTTTTCCTATTATCATTTCCTTCATTGCCGCTTCATCTCCACATGGTGAGAAGTACGAGAGGATGGTCGATTGGCCACCTCCTCCTTCAACACAGTGACGGCCTAGACCACACCATCGCTGACTTCGTTGGATGCCTCATAGATGAATGGAGCACAACCCTCACCATCGCAAGAGAGGACTTAAGGCTTGTACCCATCAGTCCATCACGGGGACCAAACGTAGGTACATCGTTTCTCTTTGTTATTCGCTTTGGTTCAACTTTATCTATTAGAGCTTTCTGTCGCCATACTCATCTATGATCTCTACTACGTATACGTGACAGAAGATACATCGCTTATTTGGATTTTACTTAATTTTCATTCTTGTTTGCCATACTCTGTTTCGACATCCATTGTGTTTTATTCCAACCTCATTAAAATATTTTGCTAAAATTGCACACATTCCAAATTGTACTCGATTGATCGTCGATTCAATCAGCGAGTACCACAACTTGTGAAAATCGTACTTCGTTTCGGGTTGTAAGTAAAATAGAATCATGTAGACTGATGGCACGTATACGATGACGCGAGCTTATGTAGGTAGGGCCGAAAAATCAAATCAAATGATAATGCAAATGATGAAGGCCGGGATGGAGACAAGGTACACAGGCGTAGACAGTGAGGTGAGATTAAGGTGAGACGTGGCAGTCCATCCGCAGGTAATGTTGCGCTGACCGTGCACAAGGTTTGACTGCATGACCATGGAGTGAAGGAGCTAGCGACGACCTTGTCAACGACAACCTCTCCATACATCATAGGTGATGATCGTGTGCCTTTCCAACCGTCACTTAATAAATAAATTTGGTTGGGCCCGCACCTTTCTACTAATCGCAGTTCAACCTTCTTAATCCATCCATCAACTAGCTAGTAGCTATCTAGTAATTTAATTAATTTGCTTTAAATTCCTCAGCTAAAGCACAAAGATGCTGACTCCTATTTGTGTTATCTCGTGGTAATGGAAATCGATGCCCCTTTTGGGGTTCGCATGTACAAAAAAAACCTCAACGAAACAGAATCTGGTCTACTTGCAAAGGGATTAATAAATTAATTGATTTATCAAATCACTGAGAGAGATAGGTAGCTAGATTATCCCTGAACCGACCACTGCATGCGCCGCACATTCGCCAAATTAATTCCCACTTTCTTAAATCTGCTTAGATCGATCACCTTTCTTTAGTTCATTCGGACAGTTGAAAGTCAATAAAAATGGAGACGACCATATGTACAACGCATCACCTGTTGATTTAATTTGGCCATCATGCACCTTGATTTCGATATGAGAGCACAAGTCTCGTTGACTAATACTCAGCTAATTAAGCTAGTTCAAACACGACCAACGTACGTGCGCGCGCGGTTCATTTCACCTTGCTTCGTCATAATTAATCTACTACCTCCGATCCATATTAGTGGGCACAACTTTGTCTAGATACACATGTATCTAGTCTAAATACTTAACTAGATACATATGAATTTAGACAAAGCTATGCCCACTAATATGGATCGGAGAGAGTACATCGATTTATTGAGCCAGCTAATAAGTTAGGTCATGTACAACGTTAACAAGGGGTCTTTTTCCCGTGCCATTGCAAGTAGGGAAAAAATCATACTCTCTCCGTTCCTTGATGTAAGGTGTATAGTTTTCTGCATGAATATCAAGACAGGATATTTTGTACACAGTAGACTCATTTTTTCTTTGGAAAAAATCGTGAGAGATGAGTTCTTAATAGGCACAAAATGAATACAATTCGTTAAATCCCTCTTTTGAGACTAGGTCTCATCTTTTGATAGGTCAATAGCAAATACACCTTATATTATGGATTTTTCTTCAAAAAACTATACACCTTATATCAAGTAACGGAGGGAGTACAATGGATTACTCTTTAATCCATCCGTTCGGGTGTATTTGCTCCTCCCCAAAGACACCTTTTTAATCCCTCTATTCGATCAGGTGTATTGGTTCCTCCCAAAAGACACTTTTCATTAATTTCATTGGCTGCATATGGTGATATATACTTTGTGCTTAATTATTTATTTATTGGCTCCATGTGGTGGTAGGTTAGTAGGTGGCCTCTACACCGGGAGGAGGGAGTAGTGTTACCGCGCTAGCAACTAATGTTTACCTGCTCTAAAATTATGGAGTGGTTAAAATTAACTAGAAAATATGTAGCTAAGAGATGTTATGTTGTACAATAAATAAATATCTTGTGTGTTATTAAGATATCATCTCTCACCTGAGACAAGGCAATTTATTTTTTACTATTTCTCTCTTCCAAGTTAGCAATTATCATATGTGACACTATTAAAGATAAGACTCATTGCATGTGCCCTTATACTTTCGTACACTAAGTGTGCAATGTTCTCACGAATATGCTTCTTGGGATTACATAATTTTTTTAAACGTGGGAATATAAAACACATAATTGAAATGTCACGATAATGTGTATTCTTAGAGAAATTATGCAATAAATATCTTTAGATAATTTTGGATTAGATTGTATGGAAACAATGTGTGTTTCAATCATAAATACCCTGATTGTCCTACAAGTGCAACATGATTAATTATTTGGCGATATTGCTGGAAAAGCCAAGGTCGAGGAAGTCTTAAAGAAGGTGTGCAAATGATCAAGTTGGCCATGCGCAATATCTTCTGTATTTCTCATGGTAGGGCTCCGACAATGGCAAGGCTGACGATCTGAAGCTGGAGTGCATCTATGCTTGTGAATTTCCTTTTGGTCTAAACTTTTTGTTTTAGTCTAACTTAGTCTCCCTATTTTCCGAGCTCTTGCGTCAGCTGGAGTGTGCTGCTCTGGTTGTTAGGCCAGTGGGAAAATGTTAAAAAAAACCTTGTGATGCTTCATTTTCCTTTCATTCTCTTCAAGTTGTTTTGCTGTGTTTCAAAGCTTGCATGATAACTGAACTATTTCTTGAAGAAATCAATGAGGCGAGCTCGTTTGCTACTAAAATGAGATTGGATTGAAGCCTTAAATTGGGTTGAAATTCATTCATTGGCAAATACTCATAGCTACCTTGGATTTTTGGACATATTTTTTGATCATTGGTTGGCTACACAACACAACTCAACTAGGGTGCGTGCAGGCATTCCGACATAACTTATATTCAAAATTTACTCATATTTTGAGTGCCGACTCTTGAATCATGTGTTCCATTGAGCCCAATTTGTAATGGTTTTAAAAACAAGTTACAAGTTTCTGTTTTTTCTAAACTACGTATATTTGGAGTGTAGATATGACCAACCTATAGGTATATAATTTCGGTTAGAAATGTTTTGATTGATGCACTACAAGTTGTGTATAGAATGGAGTACTGTAGGATGCATTTATTGTAACGACATAAATTAAGCAACTCCATCGATCTTACCATTATGTAGCTTTGCTCAAGTAAAAATCAGTCAAGCTGTAGTAAGTCAAAGATAGAAGAATACACACCCCCTAGCTAGATTCTTGAGCGAACATAATACATGCATATATTCGCACGCACGTGAGAGCAGCCGTTCCCGTGCATGCATGTAGTATGAATGGTAACAAGCTACGGAGTAGTAGTTAGCAACGTAATATATACTAGTGTTAAGAATTGAGGCATTGGATGGGTGCGTGCGTGCTTATATCGATTCTAATGTGTTCGTTTACCAAACTGGCGGCCGAACGAGCGAATGTCACCCGCACGTGTAGCTAGGTCCTCCAAGTTAAAAATACACTGCTAATTTAGATTATCTTAACCTGCATATATTAATGTAGGGCTCCTCGAAGTTAGACTATACGTAGGAAGACATGCTGACCTGCATGCATGTGGGAGACACACACGTAGGAAGGAGGAAAATGCAAGGTACTCACTCCGTTTACAATTAGTTTACGTTCTAGGTTTAGTTAAAGTCAAACTTTGTGAAGTTTGATCAAATATATGCGAAAAAATAAAAACATTTACAACAAAATTTTAATATTATTAGAATCCTCATAAGATGTATTTTCAAATTATATATAGTTACTATTATAGATGTTGATATTTTTTATATATACTTGGTCAAACTTTGAAAAGTTTGACTTTAAAAAAACCCAGAACACGAACTAAATAAAAGCGGAGGGAGTACTATGTGATGCTGGATGCCGTCATGGATATGTCCATATCATTCTACAGGATGCAAGTTTCATAGAGATGTACATACTCTGTAAATTCTTGAAATTTAAAACATGACATACTCTAGAAATATCTATTAGTTACGGCCAAGATAGACAATACCATGATAAAAAGAGTGGGTTAACATATTTTTACGCACCCCTTACAAAATACACTATAGAATATCGTATATGGTTCTTTTCCTTTATCATTTGATTAGTTCCACATAAGTTTCTATTTACTGAAATTTTCCTATATAATTTTTTTGTACCTTGATAGTGTCTAGTTGAGCTTAACCGTATAAGTTATGTACTTCCAACGTTTCAATTATAATATATTGAAAAACTTGAGTTTCCATATTTCATCTACTATTTAATAATGTTAGGGATAATATGAAAAAATATGCTTAATATTATCGGTAACATTGTAATGAAGATCTGATAACATAATGACTTGTAGATAAGTAAATTAGTTTAGTATAAATCATGGAGCGGTTTCGCTGTCTTTCTACCGCGTGCCCCAAGGTGCACCTGATCTCGTCGAGCTTGGCGACGCCCCGGAACCTCTCGATCTTCGCGTCCGGGGCGGCGCCGGCCATGGCGATTCGACTGCAGACGCTTCGAGAAGAGGAGAATTGAATGACTGGAGGCGGTGGTGGTGTGTGTGAGACAGAGATGGAGAGCGCGTGCCCATATGTTGCGGCCGACGGAATGTGCTAACGTAACGGTTGACGGCGTCAGACGCGTGGCAGGCGACTTTATAATTTCACCTTATTTTTGTTTTGCCATTTTAGAAAAGGCCAACATCGATGTCGTTCTAAATTTGTTTGATCACTACTTCACTGTATATTTTCCTAGTTTTTGACACGAGAAGCAATAAAGAACGTGGGCGTGCCAGTGTATCCATATACACAAATAAAAGATGTAGGGACATGCACTTTATTAATCTCATGATGAGAAACAAAATTACAATATCCCAAACGATGCGCTCGATGGCCTGCTGGCGCGGCCAATATGACTTCTGCGATGTGGTGTTCCGGTTCACGGGCCTCGGAAGGCTCCCGCTTAATTACGTCCACGGGACAAGCCCACAGACCACCTCCGATTAAGCTGCTGCAATGGTCGTCGTCTTCGAGTCTTGTCTTCTTCGGGTAGATGGTGATGAAGTGATGAAATGGAAAGGTGGAACGGTACATCTGTCGCTCCAGCGATGCTTAGCCGTAGCTCTCCGGCTTGTCGATATCTGATGATGAAGATGTGGGCGGCCTTCGCCTCGTCGGTACTCGGCCTGGTGGTGTCCGCCTCGTCGGAGTCGGACTGTGACTTGGCTTTGCCTCGTCGGCTCAGCAAGTGGTTGTGTTTGATTTCATCGGAGAAAGACATGTCGGTCGAGTATAGCTTCGCATCGTCGGTGCAAGGACGATATCGGTGATGATGTTGGTGTTGATATCGAAGTAGACTCAATGATGACCAGCGAGCTTAGGTGGTGTAGGTGCCCGGCCGCCACCTTGTCGCCACAACTATGCCGGCAACCGTGATGTCGTCGCCGCGGAGGTGTAGGATGCGCCGGGCTGCTCACAGCTGGCAACCCCGATGATGACATCGTAGTCGTGTAGATGGTGCCGGGCTGCATGTCTGTATCATTTTGGGCATTCCACCGAGTGTTCATTCAAGTTCAGTCCATCCGTATACGTGATAGCTACCGGCCGTGTACTTTATACACACTACTACTAGTACCAAGTTGTAGCACCGTAGTACTACGTCGTTGTACATAGAGTTGCCAGATGAGAAGGGGAAGATCTGAAGCCGGCCGTTCAAGACGATTGATGCGTACGTTTTTAGTGCACGATCGATATTAATTCCAAGACGATCGATGTCGTAGTTGCAGGCAATCGATCGACACTTGTTGTTGTAATTAAGCTTGTGACTGCCAAGTTGCCCTGTTCATCAAATTGCAAGTGGGATGGGATTGGGACATCCACCTCCCACCTCGTATAAGACTCCACTTAATTATCCCATCGTCCCAATCCCATTTATTCCAAAAAGTCAGAATTGTATTGGGATTTAACGGGATGTCCCGCTTGTCCCAAAAAAATCCCACCCAAATAAGCTGTACGCTTGCTCTCTCTTCCTCTCTGGGAAAGCGTCGCCGTTGGAGCTCCAGGACGCCCCCGACGAATCGGAGACGACCACGAGCTTCCCCCAGGCCTCCGCTCCCTCCTCCCCAAGTCACGCGAGCCGGACCGCGTGCGGCGCCACGGCGACGAGATTCTGCAGCAGCCGGTGGTCAGACATGAACACAATCGGGAGCTTGCGGACGACGGCGCCGTTCCAGAGCACGAGCACGAACACAATCGGGAGCTTGCGGTCGACGGCGCCATTCCAGAGCTGGCACGCACACGCGCCAGAGCACGAGGCGGCGGACCGTGCCGACGAGGAGCAGCGGAAGCCGGTCTACGACGGAGTGCCGCACGTTGCCCAGCGGGTTCCCGTCCCTGTTGGTGAGGTCCGTCGGAACGCGACGAGCAGGGCCGCGTCGACTGGGTGCAGCAAGTAGAGCACGCACCAGGCGGCGAGGAGCGCGCGGAGAGCGGCGAAGGCGAACGGTTGCGCGAGGAGGGAGGCGGCGAGGGAAAGCGCGACGAGGATGGAGGAGTTGACGCGGAAGAAGACGAGGTTCCCGCGGGACTCCGGGCGGGAGAGCGCCGCGCGGTCCAGGAGCCCAGCCCAGGGCCGGGCGCCGGAGAGGGAGGCGAAGAGGCGGGCGAGCTAGGCGCGCGGGTCGCCGGCTGAGGAGGTGGTGTCCGGAGCGGGGAGGACGATGATGGTCGTTGCCTCGTTGGTCCTGGAGCTTGAGGACGCACAGCTCGTAAAGGGAGAAGATGACAGTGTGGAGCTTGAAGAATCGGATAGGATAAGATTTCTGGGACAGTTGGGCTTCCGTTGGGTTGGGTGGGGCTCCTCCCAGTTGACCCGTACGGGATTAGTGGAATTCTTGAGCGGGATTAGCGGGTAGTTTGAGGTGGGATGGGAGATGGGATTATTGGCACACCCATCCCACTTGCAATCTTACCTGTTCACGTCCAAGGATAGAGATACGTATTTTGGAATCTCTAAAAATTATAAGAAAAACTAGACATGTACATATAGGTGTGTAGTATGTCATAGATTTTCAACCATGGTGTACATAAAAAATACAAACGCGTATGACAGAAACTGAGTTGTTATTTTTTCTATTTTGAACCACCAATTCGCAATTTTCTTCTAGTGCCTGAAAATTAAGGTACTACATAATAAATTTGATGTATATGTGCATCAAACATCTATATGTATCCATGTATGGAATGTATTTCGTTACATTGAGATATATCACATTTTAAAAACATTGTTTAATTTCCAAGTTTTTTAGCGGATACATGGGCTACAAGTGACCCGGAGCCAAATTGCCGCTCTCTGATTAATATACTAGTACCCTAATACGGAGTAAGGCCCACCAACTATGCTGCTCCTGCATGAATTAAATTAGAGAAAATACAAACCAAGGTGACGACCGAGATGAACGAAAAATTGCCGGCACCTTTTTCAGCGGATGATGTCCGAAAAAGGTGCCGCTCTCTGATTTTTCAGCGGATGATGTCCGAAAAAGGCTACAAGTGACCCGGAGCCAAATTGCCGCTCTCTGATTAATATACTACTCCCTCCGTTCCAAAATAGATGACTTCTATTTTTCCAAAAGTGGATGTATTTACGTGTATAGATATATCCTCTTTTGGACAAATTAAAGTAATCTATTTTGGAACGGAGGGAGTACTCTATTACGGAGTCAGGCCCACCAACTATGTTGCTCCTGCATGAATTAGGTTAGACTGGCCAGACCCAGGCACCCAGCCCAGTTTATCTCAAAAAACAGAACAAAAAAAACCAGTAGTATTTCATGGTAGAGCCCGAAACAATTCCTTAATACCAAGTAAAACCCAAATTCAGTCTCATGCTCCGGGTATATCTTCTAAATTAATGAAATCGGATTTGAACATTCAGGGCCTCGTTGAAATTTCAAAATCTGTTTCAGAATTAATTTGGGTGAGAATTCACTGATTTTGACAGACTTTAAAAAATTAATTTATTTGATAAAATCCTCGTTGCTTATATTTTAATTTTAATTTTTAAACAGCATGACACGCAGTTGCATCGAGGTGAGCTGGTAAAGATGTTGGGGCACCTGGCATGCATCGAGGTGAGCTTCCTGCCTGGTGCCTGCAGAACCAGATCGATCATGGACGCAGTCTTGTGTGTTCTTGATAACTGTCATCGTACAGCGACAAGGACAGGTAAGTCTACTCCTTACAAGGTCAGCATGGACATAGTAGAAAGAGAGGTTGGTCAATTGTATGCATATATAATATATTACTGCGGACGCGATACTAGTTAGATTTGCTCTCACTGTTCAAAGTCTGCAGCTGAGCTGAGGACCAACTCTCCAAAGCAGGCATCCTGGCTAGGAACAAGAATTGGTTGGAGAACAGGTCACGTTAGCTAATTTGACCAACATTTAACCTAATATAATTTGCATCATAACGATAGAGAGAAGCTTCTTTGAATTGATTTGAACCTCGACATCACAGACTCAGTATATCACAGAGAAAGAAATGAATGTTCGACCAACTGATGAAACTGAACCAACATTGTTGTCTTGACTGAAAGAGAGAAAAGAATTGAGACCGCAATACGTGTGATTTGTGAAAAAAAAAAGGGAATAGAAAGGTGACATTCAATTGAATAAGAGATAGATGCACTGAATAAATGAGATGAGCATGGAAGGAAGGAAGGCGGTAGGAAGGAGCCCTATAGGCATTAGGAGAAAAACAAACAACACTAATACATGTTTTTTCGACGAAGAAGGCTGTAAATATAAGACGAAGAAGACTGTAAATAAATTGAAGAATCGCCATGACCATCTAAGACATTTTCGAGCAACGGTTGCATCCATAGACGCTACAGACAAACAAATATTCATTTCACCTCTTTTCTTTTGGGACATGTATGCCATGCACCTGGACTTACATCCGCAGGAATGTAGGCCATCTGCTGTTGCATCATCCTCCACTCACTTTTACTACTGCTAATATCCAGGAAACTTCCCCTTTGTGTGGTCTTTTTATTTCCTATTCCATATCCTTCCCTGGCCATTAAAAATGTTTACCACTCTTTGTCTTTCGTTAAAAACGAATATTTAAACAACTCCTGTTGTTTTAGAATAACAAGTCCATTTCTTAGATAGTAGGATGGGTCAAGCACATTACTGCAAAACCATGTATATGTGTCCTCCGCACAATGGTACACGAGTTAATTTGACTAGCTCGTCCTGCTTGCTTCCCTTTTAATCACAAGAGTGTGCGCGGAAGTAGTCGCTAAACACAAATCTCCCGCTGAAACATGCTTGATCTTAAAGGGTTCAGAATAAATACCTCTCATCTCATCTGTATCCTCGTATGTATACAAAACCATGATATATTATCAAAGCCGATACATGACAAGAAGGTCAAAACATCAACATGCAAAGTACAACTACTCGAAATTAGAGAAAAACTTCCTTGCATTTATACGTAAGGAAGGTATGTACAATACAGAGATAGAAGTGCATCAATGTTGGATCAACGGATGAAACTGAAGTATAAAAGAAGAAGGAAAATTGTTATGTTGTCTGGAATTAGAGATCAAAGCATTAAGACTGCATATGAGATCTTGGATGAATATGAAAACTGAAGAAATGAGACTACGAGATGATGGTATGTGTACTAGGGAAGGAAGGACCGTTGGTGTCATTACATCCATAATTCATCCACAACAACTACAACATGATTACCACCAACCTGTCCCATATCTTCTCCAGAATTATACTACATTATTAACTTTGGAGGATCCAGAATTATACACACTAAAAGAACTCCTCAATTCCAGACCAAACAAATGCTACTACTACAACAAGATGGTTAGTTAGAGGCGACACAAACAAAAAAAAACATTCCGTTATTCAGCGCGCTCACACACATACATGCAGCAGCCCTGCCCTGCCCTGGTTATCCATTATTACATCAACATATGAACAGCTATAATACACCTAGCTACCTATCAGCTGGAGCCACCGGAACAGCCTCCGAGCCCTTGGGCTTCGTCGCCACCGCTTCAGCGAGAGATGGACAGCTGCGCGGGCGCGAGTGGAATGAGTCACTCACAGTACGCCTCACCTTCCTGGCCGTCACATTCCTCTTGGCGGAGGAAGGAGAACGTGCCGCCTCAGGAAGGTGCGTGTCGATCTTCGACAGGCTCCGCAGCGTCTTCAGCTGTTTTCTTGGCGTGCCATTGCTTAAGCCCATGTGCACCATGCCGTCATCACTCAGGTAACCATTCTCCAGGCAGTCCCCCATGGCCAGGTCATCGTATTCCTCGTCAGACCTGTTGCAATCCTCGTCGACAGAACCTTCCATCTGCTAACCATATAATGAACACATATGTTTAACAATCGATTCCCACACTTTGACAATCATTTTCTCCAATAAAGAGAAGCAGTTTGTTAAGCATGTAGACACTGCAATGGAGTTCACAAAATACAGAGCCTAAAGACCTAAAGAGGGAAGAACTACCTTTCAGCTAGTTGCACAAGATCAACTTCAGATAATTCACTATTCATTAGTTTGGTTACATTTACTCTTTAGGACATCAACCTCCAAAAGAAAATCCAAAAAGCAGAATGCACTCAAATAACCCGATCACAATATTTCACTATATTCAGTGGTGGACATCTGGTGTTGATATCTAAGCATTTTGCAACTCATTACAGGCTTACAGCAAATCTTAAAATTAAGGTAATGAATATACTGCCCAGTCTCACCTCATCATGGTTCTCCTCGTGATCTTCTTCACTTAGATCCTCGTCACTCCCTGAATTTGGTGGAACGTCAGCTTCTTCTTCGTCGTCGTCATCACTGCCAGACGCGGCTGTTGACTCTTTAATCTAGCCTCGACAAAACAAAAATAAATCAGCAATTAAGACACCAATTTCGCGGTACAACAATAAATCAGCCGATGACTCTTTATTTTCGATCTAACAAATTAGATGATGTTATCTATCTCCAGCGACACAACAGTTGTAGCAAAATCAGAGAAGTTCGTGTTACCAGGAACGAAGTGAAATTGCATACCTCTTTACAATGTCCATCCAACTTCCTAGGGGAACCAGATGAAGATGCGACATGGCTGCTACTGCCTTCGTTACCATGGGTCCATGAGTCATCGATGCTCCCCGCTTGACTCGTGCAGCCTGTGTCTGTAGGCCAGGCGCTTATTCCAAAGGAGCCAAACTGGAGATTGACCGACTCCGTCCTTCCGATATTTAGAGGTCCATATATCGGGTTTCCTAGAGATCTCTGGTTGCCATCTTTGGAACTGCTCTTCCCATCTCCACCAACGGATTCAACGGGCCAAGCCTTGGAAACAGATCCATCCACATTGATTATGGCCATGAGCTTTCTCGAGGATCCTAGGCGTTGGATTAATTTGAACATCCCCTTGGAACTCATGGAGTTAGCAACAGACTGGTTTTTGTACTCGTCGTTTACAGCAGCTACAGTGTTTGTATCAGGGTCATACAACTGATCTCCAGCAGCTCGCCTGCGGAGGGAGCTAAAGACAGTGGCATGGATGGAAGCCACACTCCGGTCAACATTAGTGTTGTTTACCTTGGGAACTAGGTATTTGTCAGCTCGGCTACAGAGGTACTCTTGGATGGTTCTGATATTGTTGATGTATTTGACATACTTGTTTTTTGTTGGGTCAAGTGTCATGTACTTTGCACGTACAGCAAACCTCTCCGTGTGCTTGCCCTCACTGGATATGTAGATCATGAAAGGAATTATCGATGGATGTTTCTTCATTAACCCCATCTGAAATATAGTATACATTCGTCGTAAATGAGAACACCTCAAGGGCAAGAACAGAATACTGAGAAAATACTTTTGTTTTAAGAAAACGTACCACAAAGTTAAGGCTCAGGTGAACACCCTCGACAACAACTGATTCTTTACGATCTTCCCACGCGGTAATCAGTCGATCCAAACTATCGATCACCATCTCACTCTGCGCTTTATAACCTTCTATAGCCATTTGTTTCTTCCCAATTGGTTTTCCGTCAACTTTGTCAGTCTGAACCCCGCTTCTCTCAGAATCCATACCCGGGTTGCTTGACATGCCAGAGTGTTTTTTCGCTTTTCGCCTAGCTTTTGCTTCAGAAACTGCTACCGGATCAAGGCACTCACCTGCATGATAGGTCGATGCCCAAAGAAGGGGGTTTTCTTTCTCGTCAGCAAAGCCCCGCATCATGTGACGTATGGAGTCTGTGGAAACTATGGTCGTTATCCCTAATCTGCTCCCTGTTGATACATCAGAATGGTTATAATCTTAAAATCAGAAAGAAAATAGATTAAATTGGTTGCACAAGGCGTGCTCTAGTTCTGAAGAAACGGTTCAGTTTCTCTGCTTATAGGTCAAATGTTCAATATAGCAGGTAATTAAGAAGGAATTTAATCCTTGATATTCTCATCCAAATTTGAAAGCAAATAAAGGTAAAACTGGGTGCACAAGGCATGCTCTGGTTTTGAAGAAATAGTCTAGTGTCTCTGCTTGTAGGGAAATGTTCAATATCCCATCTAAATCAAGCAAGGGTCTCCTAGTGGTGGCAATGACAGGCTGCCTAAATGTTACTATTGTTTATGTAATTACATAATCTGGTCTAGGAAATATTTGACCATTAAATACAGTGATAAAGCAAAAAAAAAGGGTTGGGGTGTGTACCAGCAAAGTGGAAAGAGTAGACTTGCCGCAACCACTAGTTCCGCAGAGGAGAACCGTGACAGACTCCTTTTTTTCTCGGATCCTACGGTGAGATGAAAGAATCAATGACGCAGAAGCTGAGGCATTAAATCTACAGCTTTGAAGGTTGGTTCCCCTGACATGCATGTGTGGAAATGCACAGGCAGTAGAATGTTTGAAATGGTAGACATATGAATTACAGAAGTTGCATCGTTAACAAGGAAAATTCAGTTACTGATTTTAGCTCCGACAGATTACAGCAACCATTTTACCACTTGCTAATATATGTGATATACATTATATATATGTGGTGTTCCCTCGTGGCGCCCAAATTTAAGCTTGGTATAGAAATGTACTAAGAAGTTGGGAAATCTTAATAGTAACAAGTTTAGTCGGGCTGACGGTAATGTGATGTGCAGTCCACCCCTGCAGTTGATTAATTTGGCAGACATGTACTGTGCTCTGCATAGGTCCTAAATGGACATCTTTACTTTGTAAACCATGTTAAGGAAGCAGAGGATGATCAGGCAGGTGTACATGTACTGTATTTTGACATCCATGTAGTTTGTGAAGCATGTTAACAACAAACTAGGGGATCATTATTCACCAGATTGGCGATCGCTATTCAGCAATAAGACAGAGAACAAAAACAAAGAAGGTGTCTTGACCTGCAGGCGAGCATGAGATCGTTCCTCTGGTTGGGCGCGAGGTACTTGTAGAGGGCGAGGGCCTGGCAGACGAGCTGGAGGAAGAGGCCCCTGGGGACGAGGACGGTGGTGCGGCGCTTGTAGAGCTCGAACTGGAACTGGCGCGGGCTGGTGGCGGCGTCCGGGAGCTCGTACCGCTGCACGCCGCCGCCCGCGCCGCCGCCGGACATGGCCATGAGCATGTCCATCTCCGACGATGGGTCTTTGCCCCGGATCACATCGAACACCCTCCGGCTAATCTGAATCGAGACCAACTGAGATTCAGATGGGATCGAATCGAAGAGGGAGGGATTGGGGAAGAAGAAGGGGAAGGACCTCGAAGGCGTGGCGTGGCTTGCATCCCATGAGCTGGAGGGTGCTGTGGAGGAGGGATCGGGTGTAGCGGAAGGAGGAGCCATTGTTGTCGTCCACCACCACAATGTAGAGCAGCTTCGCATGGCCGGCCATGGCGGTCGCGGCGGCCGGGGGAGACAGCCGGGCAGAAGAAAAGGCTCGATCTTTCTTTGGTCGTCTCGCCTGGTCGGTGGTTCGGGACACGACGACACGACACGGCACACGGCGGTGTACTACGAATTGGCTTTAGGTGAGAAACCCGCTTAACTTTCTATCTGCTCTACTATTGGCTTTACTTTCTACTAGTAATAAAACATTCATAAAGCGCAAGCAAGCATCTTGGAAAGAACTAATCTTCTCACTCCCATCAAAAGCTGAGGCATATTTTAAGACATTAGAGCATTCATATTTCGCAACTAGTTACCCCGGCACGGTGCCCTAACCTGGATTTTCAAAATAAATCATGCAAATAGATTTTGCACATGTCACATATGTTCATATTTTTTGTATGAAAATTTGTGGGTGCACAAAAACAATATTATCTATGTCCATGATTTATTTTGCATTTTTTTAAAAGAGCAACTAACATTTTGCAAAATACAAGAAAATTGCCTCGGTAGAAACAGGAGAGGAGTATGTGCTCGCCGAGCTATAATTTGAGGAAGGAAGTAGATTCATGTAGCCGGAGATTTTACAAATGCAAGAATCTTGTGACCAGTACTACATATTCTTACACAACTTATAAGACGAATTCAACGGTACCATTTATAAATTCTCGATCCACATAGTTTACCAACAATTCAGCATTAGTTTGAATCCTCCTAGTACTATGGCTTGAATGAGTCCCTGTAGCGTTTCTCGGATGCAATGAAAGAAAGAAAAGGTCCATCCCCTTTGAATAGCACAACAAAGACCGGCTAATAATCTTCATCTAGGATAGGATGCTTTCTCCAACTGATGTGTTGCTCTGCTACTTGTTGGACATTATAACAAATCGTCATCAAACTAGCAGCCAGCTTGTGTTGAAACAATTATCATTTCGCACTCCATGAGAGAAATTCTGTTTCTTTTTTGTTGTTACTTTAGATGAAGTAGAGTGGACAGCACTGGGTAGTACTATCATCATCGTCGATGGATTACATCCTTATCTTAGTCGTGTGTGTCTCCACTTGAGATTGATTCCTCCTCTGCTGCTGCCTAATTTCTTTGGTGTGATCGTACGGTTTTGGGTTCCCACTGATCGATGTGCAAGTCCAGCTCCGACGCACTGGCATCCACCCCTGCATCTCGTTCTCGCCGCCGTTCCCCTTCCTCCGCCGGCGCCGCCACCGCATCCACCTCCACCTCCTTCGCCACGGCCTCCACCTCCTCAGGACCACGGCACACCGCCACCACCACCACCACCTCCTCGACCTCCTCCACCTCCAGCCGCTCGAGCCTGGCCGCCGCCCGCGCGTCCCTGCCGACCCCGCCGCTCCTCTACCCCTTCCACGAGCTCGCCGCCGCCACCAACAACTTCCTCGCCAAGCGCTCCCCTCACGCCACCTACTGGCGCTGCACCCTCCGCGGCCGCGACGCCGCGCTCTTCCAGCTCCGCGCGCTCCCGGGCCTCACCCGCGACGACGCCTCCGCCGCGCTCGCCCGCACCGCCCGCTACCACCACGCCAGCCTCGCGCCCCTGCTCGGCGCCTGCCTCGCCGGGCCCCACGCCTACCTCGCCTACACCCTCCCGCCCGGCGCCGCCACGCTCGCCGCCTGTCTCCAGCTCCAGCCCTCCTCCCGCGCCGGCGCCGGCAACAAAGACAAAGGCGGCGGCTTTGTCAGCCTCGGCGCGTGGCTGTCCCGGGTGCAGGTCGCCGCGGACGTCGCGCAGGGGCTGGAGTACGTGCACACCCAGGCCGGCGCCGCTCACGGCCGCGTCTCCCCCTCCGCCGTCCTCCTCGTCCCGACCAGCCCCAGGGCCTCCGCGCGACGCTCACCCACTTCGGCGCCGACCAGTTCGCCCAGCCCGACGACACCGCCGGCGCCGAACAGTCTGACGACGTGCGCGCGTTCGGGGTGCTGCTGCTGCAGCTGCTCTCTGGCCAACCAGAAGCATCCAGGCACCGCTTCGACAGGGCCACCAAGGAGTTCGCGAGCGTGTCGGTGGTGGACACGGCGGCGGAGGCGGTCCGGACGGGGCGGGTCAGGAACTGGGTCGACAGGAGGCTCAAGGACTCGTTCCCTGTCGCCGCCGCCGAGAAACTCGTGGAGGTCGCTCTCCGGTGCGCGTCGCCGCCGGCGGACGCGGGGCAGAGGCCTGAGATGTCGTGGGTGGCCGGGAAGGTGTCCAAGGTGTACGTGGAGTCCCGCGCGTGGGAACGCCAGCTGCAGCAGCCTCACGACGGTGCCTCCTCCGTCTCTCTCGCGCCGCGCTAGCTACAAATGATAGCATAGCAGCAGCTCAAGGCCTGAAGCAACACCCACATTTATTTATTTATTTTCGTTTTGTTTCATTGATGAAACAGAGAAATTCTTGCGGAATGTGATCGAATCGGGAAGAATTTGAAGAAGAAAATTTACTCAATCAGATAAACTCTGTCACAACTAAGCAACACCCACATTGTTTTGTTTCGTTGATGAGATAGACAAATTCTTGCGGAATGTTTGTTCGAGTTGTGAAGAATCTGAAGAAGAAAATTATCTCAGTCAGACAAACTCTGTTATAATTCGATCCCACTACAAAAGATTGCATTTGAATCGCCAAACTTTGTTCAACTGCATGAGAGTGTCCATGCCTCCTGATCCTGGAGGAACACGATTTTGGCACACACAAAACACATATGGCAAAATCATGTAAATGCCAAAAGTTTTGAATAGCGTGCTATAAATCTAGCCATTTTTATATTTAAGTAAACAGTGGTTAGAGCGCTATATGGACATCCAGGAATGAATGCTGCCATAAGATGTGTGCTCATGAGGCATGCACAATCTAAAGTTAGGGCATACGAGGAATGCAATCTACACAAATAATGGTGACAAAGTATATCACAAAAATTACAGCCATAAGAGCATCTACACTAATCATAGTGACAAAGTATATCACAAAAATTACAGCCATAAGAGCATCTCCACTAGCGGTACCGGACGGAAAGCGCGCCCACTCGCGGTGTCCATATCCCGATTACGTCCAGTGCAGCCCAATATTTCGTCCGGTCCTTCCAGTATTCCGGGGATCCATTTTTGTTTTTCATCTCTCCTTCAAATTATCATGTAATCGAACAAACTTCCGTGATCCACTCACAAAAAAGTTAAAATCTGAAAAGATTCTGATTGGGCTCACCAGTTTGAAGAGTAAATTAAAAGACAAAAAAACAGTTTGTAATGATCCTCTCTGAGGGGCTGCGACAGTACTAGAAAGCTAGGTATGTCATGGCAGATTAACAGTACAAGTCAGCTGCTACACAAAAGTGATCCTCTCGGCCGATAAGTTAACTTTGGTAAACAAAAGACAGCTGCTAAAAACATGTTTCGTCACATTCACCTCCGGCCACTGCTGCTGTAGTAATGCATGTCACGCCAATCCCTCTCCCGCTCTCTTTCCCTGTCTCTCGAGTGGCGCTCTGAGCTCGAGCTGTGCTGCCTGCTCGAGTACCCGTGCGGGGTCCAGGTAGCCTCCTCGCCAGGGGGCGGCGGCGGGTTATCGTAGTACCCCGAGGACGAGGAGCTCCTCCGTCCTGATCTGTCCGAGTGAGACCTCACCAGACCCGGGGTCCCCCCAGTACGCCGTGCTCGTAGGGATGGTGCCTCGATGACGACGAGTAGTGATCCGCGCCACCCCTGTCCCTTGAATCCGATGATGGGTGGTGGTGGTGGTGACGGCCCGAGGAGGACTGGGGCGGTGGGGTGCTGCCCCACAGCCAGGGGTCGCCATTCTCTGGGACTGGTGCGTTTATCCCGGGGAACTCCACCGTCATCTTCTTGCGAGGTGGCGGAGATGGGGAGCCTTTCTCTGGGAGCTCTCCCTCCTCATTCTCGGCCTTCGTCTCCCCGTCCACGAATATGGTGATGCCAGAAGGTTTATCTTCGTCTTCCACCTCGTCTAGCAAATCACAATCACGAATATGAAATGTTTAAACATACATTAAAAGGTTGTCCGTTATTTTTCATTAAAAAATGGTAGGCTCTTTTTAATTAAGGGGTGGAAACTGAAGGGCTCTGCTTACCTAGGTAACCTGGAGGATAACCCAATTCGCGCATTCTGTGTAGCCAAGGAGGCGGATCACCTTCCTGCATGGAGTACCATAACTCTCAGTAAAACATCTTGGAAGTTATCTTAATTGATGCAGTGTTGTTACTTATTTCTAAGCCAACAGGCCGGTCCTCAAAACAGGATTACTTCCATTGCAGAAAATTGAGTTGCAGATAATAACTAATCCATTGTTCCAACTATTGAGTACGAGATTCTTGTAAGTCATGGCACGTGGCAATAAGATGGCCAAACAAAAAGTGCTATTGCCACATGAGAACATCAAAGGCGATAAGCGGATGTGAAACTTTGTTTCGAGAATTTGTATGGAATCTAATTAATCATGGGAATAAGACACTTGGATTGATAAATATTTCTGCTTGTTTATCTATGATACAGAAATTCAAAGGAATGAATGTTAACAGAGGCTGTTCCAGCTATGATGGCTGATGTATTTAATGCAATCAACTATTTGATTTCAACTCATGCATGCACGTATGGAGTTTCACTTCGTTTAGCTAACAGGTAAAAGTAAAAAGATAGGCCCTTCGATCTCACAATTTATCCGTAGACTGGTATATGCTATAGAAAAAGAAAACAACCCAGAAGACCTAACAAAATCAACGTGAATCAAGCTTTAACTGCAGAAAATCCATCCCTTACCCTGAGCCCCAAGCATTCTCTAGTCTCAGATCCCAGGACTCCTGCTTTCAGATCATCAAATTTGCCTGGAGTTTTCTGGTAGTACCGGTTTTGTCCACGATTAGCATTAGATAGGTTCCTCTTCGAGTTGTGCTGTTTGCGAGCGTTGCTAATTGCGACATGATCACGAGGCTTTGGGCAGTCCTTCAGAGCATGGCTATATGAACCACAGTTGAAACAGCGAGAATCCTCCTTATCTTGCTTGCTGCAAAAGAAACAAGACAAGTCATGTTGCAGATCCACATTAAGGTATAATCCTATAATCACACATTAACTATGAGAAACATCATCTGAAGACAAGAAACGCCAAATGAAAGTAAAGGACGAAAAAGATGATCAAACGTAGCATAAGGAACTATTGCCAGAAAGACAGTGGAAGGCTACCAAAGGTTAAAGTTTACCAAAAGAGTAGATCTGAACTTTGAAGTCATTTTCAGACAGTGGAGCTAAATATTTTATTTTGTTACTTTAGAGAAAACCAACAGTAACTTTAAAAATGCATACCAGCTCCCATGATCTACTCATAATACAGAATATACTGGTATCAGGACAATGCCAATAAGAAAGTTTTGCAAGCTGCCAAAGTTAATATATGTACCTAGTGGGCAAAGATTATTTGCAGAGTACATTTTGGTGGTCAAGATATGCCATATGAATAAACCGTGAAACAGTACAATCATCAAGGCAAAAATTCAAGACTATGCTAATTTACTACTACGACAGCCGTCGCAGCCCAATTCTGAAGAGGAGACAACAAGGGGAATAACAGGCTCAAAGGTGTTTCTAACTCATAGGGCTTAGGTGATGGCAAGCAACATAACTAAGGTAGGTTAGTACATGCACAGAATTAATAGTAACACCTACCTTTCAGCGTTTGATGAATCACCAAGGGGAGTTGAACCCAATGTAAATTCTCGATTGTACAGTGGCACCGCACCATCATCCACAGCAACATTGTCCCGTGCTTGATAATCCACACAAAATGACTTCACAATGAGGGGAAAATGAAACAAGAGCTATCATTGTCAGATTTCAATCAACTGGAACTCAAGAGGTATCAAAGATAAGGAAGTCTCTCTGAACCAAATGGAGCATTGACTTCAGACTGAGCCTAGTAGAGATCAAAATGGCGTGTACATACCACGGAATATCTCTCTGAACCAACATGCAATGCTGGATAATAAGTCTCTTCGCCACATTCCAAGATTTCCTCCACAGATTCCTGTCATTTTCATAACAGAAATAAACAGTAAATATCAAGTAAGATGTATATTAGAAGAGAAGCAGGTGCCCATATCATATCAATCGGAACTATCTCTCGGAGCATCAGCATTTTTATAAAGGATATCTTAGTCCTATTTTAGTCTACCGTAACCTATTAAAATTTACCCACCACAAGTCAATATCTTCTTCTATTAGCCAAGGCAAACAATGAAGCAATAACAATAGCACCAAAAAAACATCAAAACAAACTACACAGGAGGGGGCTCTACTGAGGGCACATGAAAGATATTTATTAGAAGAGAAGCAGGTGCCCATATCATATCAATCGAAAATGCTCACATTTACAGCGTTGACAAAGAGCTGCTGGACATAGAAAGATCATAATATAACCACCATATCTGCAAAAGTCACAGTGGTAAGTAACAGTACCGTGAGAGAATGTTGCTTTCTAGCTTGCCACTCGGACCATTGTTGCATCAGTTCCATGAGCCTCCTTTTGCTTTCCCTGGGAAATTGAGAAAATAAACGGCACCACTTCAAAATAGAGCTTTAAGATGTTCCAGAAGGATGAATTGATTAACATATGTAATGTGCTGCCATAGATATAATTCATAATTAAAAAAACAGCTCGTGTTTAACCTTGTCAAGTTGTTGTAGACTACACGAACAGAAGGCTCAGCTGATTCCACTCTGGCTCTTTTAACTCCTCTTGGGGCTAAACACGTGATATCAAGGAACCGAAACATCTAGGAATGATCTGATTGGCAATAAGAATACATGTTTATGATCCTACCACCCTTTCGATGTTAATACAATCCAGAGGATTCACGGGAACTCTGAAATAGATGGGCTTCCGGATGCTTGCAGGAGTACATTACTGAAAGACAGAAGTAAGGACACATAAACAGTTCATTTGAGAGGATACGAGTTTCATCGATAAAGGCGCTGCTCGAAGCATGAATGGGAGCTGAAACACCATGTAGCGCAGCTGGTGCACTGGTCTGGGACTGCACAGGAGCATCATCAGACGGCTGACGCTTCACAACGACCACGTCGTCGTCGTCCGAGAGGTCCATATCTTCGACTTGCCCTTCTTCGAGGTCCATGATGATTTTGTCAGAAACCTTGGTACCATCCACGGCGCCGGGTCCGTCGTGTTGCGGCTTATGTTCAGACGATGCCAGAGCCTCCACTTCATTCACATCTGGGGCTTCAGCAGCCTGAAGTTTCAAATCCCCCTGCGCACCGGCTTCGCAAGCAACTTGTCCTTCTTCCAGGTCTATGATCTCATCAGAAGCCTTTGTACCATCGGCGGGCTGCTGTTCAGACGACGACGCCAGAGGCTCCACTCCATTCACAACCATGGCTTCAGCCTGAAGGTTTAAACCTCCCTGCATGTACTCGGCATCGGCTTCGTCGCTGGCAACCTGACCTTCCTCGAGATCTATGATCTCGACGGGAGTCCTTGGCGCTAGGCGTGGCCTGTGGCTGATGTTCAGACGACGCCAGAGGCTCCACTCCATTGGCACCCGCTGGTTCGGTCTGCTCCTCCGCCTCCTTGGCGTCGGGCTCCTCGGATGCAAACTGGCCTTCTTCGAGGTCTATGATGTCTTGGGAAGAAGATTTGGTGGTACTGCTGTCATCCATGGTGCTAGGCCCGTCTTGTGGTTGCTATCTTGTTGGTGGGGGGTTGCGCTACAGATTCAGAATCCGCATCTAGCCATCAGCGGCAGGGAGCATTAATTCAATCCGCAGAGGCAGGGGCAGATCTGGGCGGAAGAAATCGTGGAGGTGAGTAGGGTTTAAACCAAGGAAGAAATCGACTGGATCTTGGGGGCGAACAGGCGGACGCATACCTCGGAACGGAAGAGTGGAGGGGAACGGCGATGGTCGACGGCGCAAGCGGTGGGTAGAGCAGCAGGCGGTTGAGGTAGAAGAAGAAGAGGAACGGCTGCAACGGCCGGCGACGGGCGTGAGAGTCTACGGCGGAGCGGCGGCGTTGGGTCGGAGCTCTCACCCAACGGCGATGTGTTCGATACAGTAACTTTTTTTTTCTTTAACTCATACACAAACTTGAAAGGAGTGGAGGTTTTTTGTTTCCCCACTTCTCCTACTGCTTACAAAAATTCGAAAACCATATTTATGAGTTTCAAAAAAATATAAAACAAGATATGGATGTAGCCAACGGTGTATCCCACCAACATGCAAAAACTATACTTTGTATTTTGAGATACACAGAATGACAAAAGTGTGGATCTGTGTGTGTGTATTTTGCAATCTCTAATTTTATTTGATTTTGCCGCTTTTGTGTAACCCATAACACAAACTATTTAAAATCGATATTTGGCACGTTTTTACAACACAACGTTGGCTACCTCCTGGATTATTTTCAGAATAGTTTGAAACTCAGAAATACGATTTCAGAATTTTTAAACTAGCCAGAGCACCGGGAGCCAAAAGTACTTTCCGACTTGGAAGTATTATGTATATCATGGAACGCGCTCAAAAGGCCTCGGGTTTGTGACTTTTAATCTAGCAGATCCCGTAATAGTGACAACCACGTAAAATAACAGTCATTTTAAGGTTGTAGGAGGTAAAACGTCGTGCCTCGCCAGATCCCTTAAACGCGGTTGCCCGTAGTACTTTTTTTTACGGTAAATGCAAAACCCAGGTCATTTTTAGTAGACGCCGGACTAGAAAGAAAACTAGAGAAGTACTAAAACTGAAATAGATGCGTTTTGGTTTAAGGGGGATCTAGCGGAACTAGAGATGAAGCGGTACTTGATATGACGAATGCGTAAAACTTCATAAGGCAAGTCACCCAGTGCCAGCAGACACACCAGTGTTGGCCGACACAATTCAGCAAATGAATAGAGGGGAAAGTTGGCGCATACTCAGTGGCCAAGGCGGAGTCGGCCTAACTCAAGGGAGGGTGTTCTTCCTCGACACGGCTGGAAGATTGGACCGCGTTCAAAGGCTTGAGTTGGCCCGCTAAGGCTTAATCACCTCTATCCATGTGACCTCGACAATTAGTTTGGAATGGCAGGTGAGATCTTGCAAGGAGAAATCATTGAAGAGCAAAACAAAGAGTGGCGCCACAAGGAAGACATGCACGACTGCTTGATGGATGGTTCTTATCTCTTCGGGTTGGCATGTCCGAGATCTTTGTTGTCGTGTTTTTGTATGTGGTGATCAATTTGTCAAGAGCATGCGATCTAGCGGTTGGGAGAGTCGGTCGATCTGCCTTGGCGATCGGGGAGTCGCATGCCCTGGAAATAGTCCGTATTTGGTTTTGTTGTATCGGTTTTTGCATGATTTTCTGTAATTAACCGGGCAATAATTTTCTTCTTAATTAGATGGGAAAACTTTTCCCCGATAAAAAAATACTTTGTCTTTGTTCCTGGTAGTAGTACAGTATTAGTTTGACGGAGAGAAATGTACTTCGTTGGTAACACAGTTGGTTGAGCTGATGGGTTCGACCTGGTTTAATTTGATTTTGAAGCCGTCCCTCAAACGTATTGATTTGATTTGATTGTACGCAGGAACGAACGAACTAGGAACCTAAGGTTGACATGAACCATCAGGGTCTGTCGATAGCCCTATGGATGTGTTGTGATGGATGCCCAATACTACTAGAGAGTACTATGATTGATACTAATTTAAATTGCATGATCGAAAGTGGACGTTTGACTATATCTGCAGTGTTGACCTGTACACAATCTGACGGAACGAATCTCCTCAAGTGATTAGTGTGGACTTTGAAACTCAGAATTCAAAACTTGATGCCCAACTGAAAGCGGCGGTGCTGGATTGGAAGGTCCAATTACGTCGATCTCCACACACACAAGTAATAGTGCGATCGATCCACCGATGGATACGATGTTAGAAACGTGCACGCATGCATGCATCTCTACCTACATGCTGCCGCGACAGTAGTTTTGTGTTGAAAACCCTGCCGTGGCAGCAGGCGAAATAATTTGCTTGACGTATATATTAGCATGCATCCATCTTTCACAAGAAATAATTAATTAGCAGCGTTGAGATAGTCTGGCTGTGAGATGGATGGATGGATAACCAACTTTTGCACTGCATCCAGCGTTGAGATATTTTGTGCATGCATGGTACTAGTAGTAGCGTTCGCACACCTGTTTGATGCCATTTCTAGATACTGCATTATTTCCTTTTCTAGTGTAAAATAAAAAAAGTCAGCAGCTACATACATAGGCAACAGGTCGACATGCACACAGACACTGAGAGAAAAGGACTTGGCGGGCCTACTCATCCAATTATTTGATCGACGCCTCTATCGCAGTACATATTGTCTGTCATGTGCAGCGACTATCTGCCACCATAGCTGGCTTAACGGATCGACCGTTAACTAAAAAATATCTACTACTCCCTCCGTTCGAAAAAGGATGTCACAAAAATGAACTATAGGTAGACCATTTTTGTGACATCCTTTTTCGAACAGAGGGAGTAGAATAAAATGGACGGGTGGAACCCCTTGACTACTTTCACGGATATCACGGTTTACTTTGATCTTCAGATAGACTTTCAAAGCCATGCATGCAAGTAGCTCCAAATTACTCCCTTGCTTGCATTTGTCATGTAAGTGCACAAATTCGTCATGTATCCCTTGCTTACAGTGTGAAATGATGAACTAGCTCGGACGACGTGCAAGGACGGTGAAAAGCATTCATTTCTCACTCCATTCCAGATTAATTACGTAGTAGTTTGGGACGAAGGGAGCAATAATAGTTACATACACAAGATGACCCTAGTCAAATAGAGGATGTAAACATGATCGTATTGGCGTTTCTAAAAACATCCAAAATTCATTTAAATGGGATAAATAAGTTAGAAATTCTTAATATTTGCTAAATTATTTTTAATCCCACTCGATTCCACTGATTCAGCGGGACCCATTGTTGCAGTATCTCAAGGGTATTTTCACCTCCGATGGTCGGAACCATCTGTATGAGCTACAAAAAAAAATTTGATCCCAGCTGATTGAACACATCCTGAACTTTGATTTGATCGATGGACATGTTAAACGACACGCCCCATTGACCTGCTCCTCTCAGCTGCTGCTAATTAGCCAGTGGGTGCCACACGTTAATATATATGTAGTGATGCCCAAAAGAGATAAGCAAACCAGGTTACAGTAACATATACGGCGCTGCTATACGTACGATAATTTTCGTCAGATACACCTTCGATCCGGCATGGTGGGGAAACGATTAGTTAGCACAACATCGTAGTAGTACTAGGTGGAGGAAGAGTGTTGTACAGAAATCGGACGTGAATTGTCGTACGCAAAGCAATTTGGTAACATATATCAGCTGTTAATTGATGGGATCGACCTCCATGGAGGAAAGGCATGAGCAGCCGCAGTTCACTAATGTTGTGTTCAGTTGTTATCTTCAAGTGCGACGAGACAAATTCACGAAGCTAGAAATGATCGCTGGATACTACTGTATTTGCAAATGAGCTATATCCATCCTTGTTGGGAGTGATGAAACTAGCTAGCTCGCATGACGTACGAGCTTATTTACCTGGTCAACAACACACGTACGTACGTATGTGCGTATATTGATCCTATTCTATGTATGTATACATTGACTCGATATATATATATCGAGAATACTAATTGGTCTGGTCGCATCAGAGCAGTAACTTATTTTTCAGTCGGTGGTCGATGGACTGGTTAAGTGGACTACGTCTCCCCTAATTGCCAAGGCTACTAATTAGAATAGCATGTGTTCCGCGCATCAATTTTATAATCCAGGTTACAATAGCAGAGAGAAGAAATCAGAGACCGAGATGTCGCGGATAGATATGTAATATCTTGATTGATGAGACATAATGCATCACAAGTTTCCAATAATTGGTGCCATTTTTCATGAAATACACTTATAGATCACGAGCTCTGGTGCTCCCATTTTTTCGAAAAAAATAAATAAAAAATATTAGTTTTGCCTCTAAAAGATCTAAAGAGAAGCATAAAGGTACATATACGTATATATTATGTACTGACCAACTTTACAGAGGAATATATTTTCATACGTGATGTGCACAAACAATTCAAATGTAGCAAGTAAAATGAGTTTTTTCTTCACCTTTTTCAGAATCATGATTTGTGATTTTTGTGTAGCGTACGATGCAACGTATTATCAAGCAAAACTAAACAGATGTGTAGATAACATGTGTATGTATCCCCTCAATTGTTTTTGAAACTCGAAATACCATTTTTCAGTATGCAGACGAGTATAATTTTTATAAATATCAGAATATCACTGAAACTCCGGAGCAAAATAAATTCCTCTCTCTATTTTAAGCTGTTCTTTTTCACCATAAAAAGAACATGATTTAAGCTAGATGTAGCTAGGCCCACATGCAGCACAAGCAGAGTAGGTTAGCGTGAAAATAAGGAAGGTGCGTGGTGGGCACATGCAGGCCACACGTACGTGCGTGCAACATACATAGAAGCAGTCAGATATATACGATGTTCATGTTAGAACTTTCAAATGGAAGTATTTGTGGTATATATATCGATGATCCGATCATTCTTTCCCGATCGATCGATTACAGAGGCTAGGTGTACCTGTATCATTTCATCATTTGTACTCACTCCGTTCCATTTTAATTGACTTACAGCAAGTCAATTAAAATGGAACGGAGTGAGTATACTTAATAATTCATCACGTGTGTGCATAGTATAACGCACGCACGTACCGACTGACGTACAAGGAGCAGCTGTTGGCATGTAGCCGCAACTTGTAGCAAGAGGAAAATCTGATCGGTGGATACTAACTCAAGCAACGACAAGCAGAACAGAGCAGAGCAGAGGAGCGAGCTTAGCAGTGAGGGAACAAGATTGGGGCCGTGTTGGCGGCGGCGGCGGCGAATATCGACTGGCCGTCATAGTGATGCTCGTAACCGAGCATGGTCGGCTGCTCGTCGGAAGACACCCGGAGGAGCTCGTCCAGGTAGTCCGCGCCCAGGTCCTCCAGCTCCACCACGGAAGCGGACTCCGTCGACGATTGCACAGCACCTGCCTGCTCCTCCTGTCTCGCGGCGGGCATCATCTCTGTGGGCGCCATGGCCGTCGCCGTCCGCTTGACCTTGTTGGGCGAGCGCTTCCGGATGGAGTGGCGACGCTTGAGCGCGAGCACGGGGGAGCCTCCGGTGGCGCCGAGCGCGAGCGTGCGCAGCGACTCCTGCACGCGGTCGACGGGGTAGTTGAGGACGGCGGCGGCGCCGCGCACGGAGAAGGCGGCCTGGTCGTAGGCCATGGCGGCCGCCTCGGGGGTGTTGAAGGTGCCGAGCCACACGCGGGCACCTTTCCGGGTGGAGTCCCGGATCTCGGCCGCGAACTTGCCCCACGGCCGCTTCCGCACGCCGATGAGGCCCTTGGGGACGTCTTGCTGCTGGGCACGGCGCTTGCTGGGCGGTGCAGCAGCGGCTGCCATGCCCTGCGGCTGCTGGTTGTGGTCGGAAGAGGAGGAGTAGGATGAGCTGGAGGTGGATGCCGAGGAGGAGGAGGAAGAAGAAGTTTCCAAGTCCAAGTCCAGGTAATGGCCCATGCCATCGCCCATCTCCATGAGGATGTTGAGCAGCTGCATGTCGTCGCTGTCGCCCGTGTCGAACGCCGACGACGAGTAGGGCGCCGGCTGTCTGCAGCTGTAGCTGTAGCTGCCGCCGTGGTCACCACGGATCAAATGGTGCTGATCCATGAGTGGATGAGAGATGAAGAAGAGAGAAGCTTAGCTTGCGAGATTTTGGGAGGAGTCGAAGTGTTGGGATGAGCAATGCTGGCATCTGAGGACCCAAAGCTTTTATAAGCAACCGGCGCATTCCACCTGCTTAATTAGAAACGGGATTTGACTAGTCTCCAACGGTGTGGGTCCCACCGCATCCGAGGACCCGAAATGTGGGCGCCATTGGAACGGAACGGAACGGAACGGATGGGAGCTGATGGAGTAACAACGCACGTGACAGGGACACCCCTAGCTGCTGACATAGGGCGGCGGTGTACGACAAGGCTCCTCGACGTCACCCAACCCTCATCCTCTGCTCCACACCAACATACCTTGGCTGTGCACACAAGATCCTGATGCATACAACTGAATGAGCACCCCACTTGTCATTGTTTAAAACATGCATCCTTAATCATCATTTACTAATGATACTATATGCAGATGCAGTGACCATCCATGGATCGATGAACACTCTCCTTGCTTAGCATATTTTTGTATGGAATTCTTTGTTTCCTTAATCACCATCTACTAATACACCCTCTGTTCTAAAAGGGTTATCTAAAATTTGGTACAAAGTTAATCTCTAACAACCTTTTTTCGACGGAGGGAGTCCTATATATATATGTGTTGTGATGATCTAGCACGGGATAGATCGAGGAAGGAAACATGTGGAACCACCATCATTTGTACTCCCTCCGTTCACAATAGGATGTCTCAACTTTGCCCAAATGTGGATATATCTAGACATGAACATGTCTAGATATATCCACTTTTGGGCAAACTTGAGACATCCTTTTGTGAACGGAGGGAATAGTATTCTGGCGGCAAATATATATACTACCATGCACCGTGACCACAATTGGTACCCGCAGCCTCTTTTTGCCTATTTGGAATTAAAAATAAGTGATCAACCTATGACCTAAACAGCTCACCTAAACTAATTTATCACTGGATCCTCTGACGCACGCTAGTTTATACCTGCCTCGCTCTCCATCGCTCCGGATACACATGCATATGCATGCTAAACATCAATTTCCTTGCTGGGTAAACTTGATTCATACATGCTAACCTCAAGCAACTACATGCCTGTGTTTGCTTGATGGTTGACTTCCCTTCTTTCTTCAAGGAATTTCATAGAGACCCTTTTAACATAATGCAACGGGCATGATCCTAAATTATAAATCTCAATCTGCCCAAAAGATACAAGGCTCTTGAAACATTGAAATGTGCCTTGACCAAAGAAAAAAAAATATGGGAAGCAAAGATCATACATGTAAATCACATCCGAATGTATCCATAAAAACAAAATTGATTTTTAAACTTCAAATTAGCATTTTCTAAAAAATTCAGAATGCGAGCTCCATGTAGCCAGAGCCAAATCGGCACACTCGATCGAATGACAACTTTACATCAACCTAAAGTTCACATGTTTATTCAAGTGATATCGCCAATATGTCACGAAATTTACATGTTTGGGGTTCAATGGTTGATCAAAGGTGAATTTCGGAATGTGTGGGCACCTTGGTTACATTATCACAAAATTGTTAGCGCAATATTATACCTGTTTTATAAAAAACTGGTGAAATTTATAGAAAATAAATACCATAAAGATTTGTTTAGGATGATGTAGTGGCAATTTTCGTCACCATAATGCCTTTTTTTATGTATCGAGTGGTTTCCAACAATTTCAAAAAATATATTTCTGATGAACAAACAAGTGTGTACTACAATAGTGTAGTCTAAATCTAGTTAAACTTATTAGCTTCCAAAAAATGAACTTATTTATACACAAGGTTTCAATTATTAGCTACACTCACTCCGTTTCTAAATGTAAGATGTATTAGCCTTTTTTGATTCACATGTATGTAGACATGTTTTAGTTCAATATTCGCATAAACCTTACACTAAAACATGTTCTAGATACTTGTGGGTCAAAAAAGACTAAAACATCTTACATCTAGGAACGGAAGAAATACCTACATATGCCCCTACGCTCATTCTCAACTGCCCAAAAGGTGGTGCGTGCATGTGAGCGGCCGGTTAGTATGCCACCGAGATGCCAAGTATAATACTGATGTACATCTGCTAGTGTTGCTGCTGATATTATATATCTTCCTTAATTAGTGGACAATTGCAACTTGCAAATAGTAGTAGTGATTGATCTAGGGACCAAAACCGGTCTGTTTGCCTTTAGTTTCTCACTAACTTTTCATGCTATAGGGAAGTGATGTGGACCGGCCGGCCAAAAGTATGGAAGGAGGATATGTTTCAATATTATTCAGCAAAAGGTCGACTCCAGATACTAGCTCATACTACTTGTTTTTTCCAAAATTTCTTACTTGGAACGTAAGACGATTATTTTCTTGTCTCGTGTAGCCATCACGAATCTCACGACCCATGACTTTTGATCGATGAAAATTACCGTGGTGTTTTAAACTTGTAGGATGATTCAAGATGACATATACACCCCCTGTAAGTAATTCAACCTTCATTTTATATACGGAAATTCGCTAGCTACTTTTTATTTTTTTTTATCTTTCAAAGTATTTGAACGACCATCGTGTGGGGGAATGGAGACGATGAAGTTTCTTCCCGAGCTCGTTTCCGAGACTCAGACAAAACACCACTCCATTTATTGCAGCCGTTGGGAGTTGGCATTTCGCCTTGGTATGGCTAGTGTACAGACAAATATAAGATTTGGCAATAGTACACGAACTGAGAATGCAAATATCTCGATGCATATATATGAGGATGATTGGTGGTGTGTGCCGTCGTGAGTCATGACTCAATCTGTGTATGTTGGTTCGAGGAAGCAGCAGCAGCAGGAAGCATCGGAGAGGTGAGCGTTGGTGATCCTAGCTTGCATCTGCATCTGCTAGCTAGAGCTAAAATTAAAGAGAGAGAGAGATGAAGTAGTGGTCGATGGAGAGGTGAGTAGGAAGGTGGCGTGCTGCTTCGCGCGGAGCAGCCATGGAAGCATTCTCATATTCATGCATGAACACCACCTGATGATCCATGGAACGATCGATGAGCCGATGGAGACTGAAGTTTAAAGCTTACGAGGAACAGTTCACTGTCCACCCATCCATCGTCCAAAACAAGGAAAAGCCAACAATATGGGAGGAAGAAGAAAATGGATCCATCCATCGATGCCAGGTGCAGTGTGCATGCACTACTACTTATATATTGTCTCAGACCAGGACCGCTCAGTTGTTTTGGTTCATTCATCGATTCGACCTGTAATTGTTGTGGTGTGGGTTCTACAAATGGAAATCCAACCGAATTATTAGTATCCCATACTAGTATGTAAATGGAACCAAGTTAAAGAAAGGACACTCGGTAAAATACCCAAATAAAAATAAAATAAAGTTACACTCGGCAAAGAAAGGACACTAGGTAAAATACCAAAAAATACACTTGTCAAAGATTTGCATTTAGCAAGGACGGCAAAAAAAAAAAACACTTGCCAAAGATGATGGACAGGCCCCCCACCCACACACGCACCCAGGGGCGAAGCCAGGAAATAAGGTCGCCGGGGTCAAAACAAATGTGTAGAAAGCTTCAGTAGTCGTGCGCCATATAAAGTCCGCCAACAATGCCGGACGAGTGCTATGCGGGGAGCCCGCATGAGCTGCCGCGTACGGGGGCCCTCTTCCTGCTCGTGCCCCAATACGCCCTCCAATAGTTCATTTTATTGCCAAAATTAAACATTTTGGCAAATACAAATCAAAGCATTCATATGTTTCATAGTTTTGAACAAATAAAAATAGTTTCACAACAACTAAATATAAAGATAAAATTATTCCGTGAAGCCATATAATCGGTCGAACACCTTGCGGGCAATGAGCTACTGGCTGGAGGAGGACCGACGGGCAATGTCGTGACAGGCGAACGATGGGCGCGGCGGTGCTTGGGAGCGGCGGCCAGAGGACGGCGAGCAAAGACGGGGGATGAAGAGGTTGGCGAAAACAAGATTTTCTTTTTCAATTTCAAGAAATACTCCACTTAAGTTTTTGCTACCTTTCAAATTAGCAAGAGATCGCTAGTACCGAAATACGTACAAATATATATATATGAAATTATGGTACAAGTTTCTTCTTATTAGATTACGTGATATTGTGCTTGGGAGCCAATTGAGGACTAATCAAGATTGTCAAATCCACGTGATCCCTAATTACGCAAAATTACCCAATAGGTCAATACCCTCCCAAATAGCCAAAACTCCGAACAAACAATAAATCAACACATCAGAAAACCCTAAGATAATTCAACAATTAGGTATTGTGATTTGTGAATATTTAATCTCCTTCAGAATAATGAGATGGAAATGTTGTAGGGGCGCTTACAGATTTGCAGTAGAGGGGAGTGCAGTCCGTGGCTATGATGGACGGCCGTCAGCGATCCACACGAGTAGACATGTGCTGACCGCATGACTTCAAGGAAATGGGAAAAAAAGAATAGGAGGCGGCGACGAAGCGAGCGCAATACTCGAGCCATTATTTCCTTTGGGGATTGGCCGATTCAGCCAACCGTGAACTGTTAGCCCTGCGTGTACTGCGTATGAAACTATGAAGTGGTGGGCTTGCACACAGGAATGGAGCCGGACGGGCTGGGGTCAAAATCTTATTTTACAGGGGTCATTTTTTTGTACTCCCTCCGTATCAAAATATAAGACTTTCTATCATTTTTCTGCACACATGTATCTGGACATGTTTTAGTGCAAGGTTCATGTCTAGATACATGTGTGCAGAAAAAGGGTAGAAAGTCTTATATTTTGATACGGAGGAAGTACTTGGCTACACCTACGAGAGTTTCAGTCCAAGTCATCGGGGTCAATTGACCCCAGTCATATACTGTAGCTCCGCCCCTGCACGCACCATGGTTGACGCACGTCACATCCTATATGCCGAGCGTCTCAACGTTTGCCCTTTTCCCGCTAGTTTTTTCCACCGGCAAAATTTTATGCCTATTTTTAATTATTTTCCTAGTGTTTTCTATAAAACACTCAACAAATTATTCATTTTTTCTTGCCAGTTCCCCTTGTCGCAATTTTTTCCCACCTAGAAACTTTCTCGAGTGACCTGCATCATCTACCCAGCAAAACAAAGATGATGTGGTAGCTAATTAATGAGTGGAGATACAAATAGAGTGACAAATAGTAAGACAATATTTCTTGCCCACTAATCTCCTGCTTTGATCACGGTGCCATACCTTAGGATCCCTATAATAAACAAAAATGAAGGAAGTATTTACCATCACATAGCGCTTCCCAAAAATGAGTCTACAAGTGTATAAATAAGACCATCTATGATACTGTTTTTATGTTGATTTACAGTATGGAGGTAATAACATATACCTGTAACCAGTGGCGCGGATCCTACCTGGGCACTTGCCCGGGCTTCCGGCCGGCCGGTCGTAATGCATCTTCATAGCAAATTGATTAATAATTATCATTTTATGCCCTTAAATTTACTGTTTGCGCGGGTTTTGAAATATCTCTAGGTCCGCTTGTACCATATGCATATTACAGTGTAGGTTACTCTCATTATGATAACCTACTATTGTATTTCAAAAATACGATGAATTATGTCCAGGTGTACCGTTTGTATGAATGACATGTGCGCACATATATCTACCTAGCTACTTAGCTAGCTTCGTACGTTGAACTACGATCTTGGGTCTCGATGAATGTAGCCAAGAACTAGAAGGAAAAAACGCGCGATTGCCGCGTCTGCTCTACTACAACCGATGTTTGATACAAACAAGTTTTTAGCGAAACATATGTGAAACAGTACCAATAATGGAGAAAATAGTGCCACTGGCTGCTCACTCTCTTGCAACACGATCACTTAGCCATCCTCACATAGACATAGAGAAGTAGAGAACGAAACACAATTATGTCAGCTGTTGAAAGGATGGAACTACACCACTTAACAGAGAGAGCATAACCCATATTTCAGTTAGACGATGAGTATACGACCACAGTTATGAAATTTCATGAAAGTACAATTGTGTACATGATTCTATGAAGATTTTTAAAAAATTGAACAAAGTTCCAACAATCTGTAGACAATGTACGATATGATGAACTTTGCAAACCGAAGAGACAGATTGGCCATTGAGGTCTTACAATAAAGTTTATTGATTTTTTATAATGAAATCAAGTAGACTATTCTAACATAAAATATCCCAAAATCAGTAATAGTTGGCTTAATTATGTCATGGATAAATACCCACATCATCTTTCATCGGTAGTTAGGCGGCATCAAACAACGAGACGTCTAACTCATCCTTCCACACCCATTCACCATTGACTTGTCGCTCATGGTCTCAACCGCAACTGCCACCTCCACCGAGTCGAGGAACGCTAACAGCAACAGCGGCGGTGGCTGATGCGAGAGGAAACTTAGGTGTTCACGTGCAATTACTGCGAGAGATGTAGGAACTCCTTCAGGTCACTCGCGTTTGGTGGCCACCAGAATATGTACCGGGGGGAGCGCACGTGGCGTGAAAATTGACAATAGAATTGTGGCGCGACATCTGGGACGGAAATGCCATGTAGTTTTAGGAGCTTCATGGAGTCATAGTTCTGTGCGGAGAAACGTGCAAAATTTGCGACGGAACGGCTGTTTTCGGTAGAATTTTCTACAGCCTGAGGGAAGCATAGGAAGAGAAATGTTTATCACGTGGCACCGGCTACATGACACTATGGTGGGCGCTGGTGGCAGAGAAAGTATAATGGAGAGAGTTGTCGGAAGGTGCCAGCAGCTCCAAACTCATCGCACCTCTACGTGTAAATATTGTACGTAATCGAATTTTTCTGTAAGAAAAGTATTTATATTTTGCGCTACACTGGGAATGCCATTTTTTCGACCAAAAATTTGACAGATACCTACGAAACATGTGTATATATCTAACATAATTTTTCTCAAACTTAATATTAAGTTGTGTGGGGTCCGCCATGGTGTGGTGTCATTACTTCATTGGTATTATGCTGTGAACTATAAAGTAAAAGCTGAGTGGGGTCCGCCGTGGTGTGGTGTCATTACTTTATTGGTGGACATCTAGGAGCAAGGAGAGAGCAGCAATTCTAGGGAGCTTAGTAGTAGTAGAGATGAGTCAAAGGACTAATTGGACAGAGAATATTGTTGACTGCTGAAGGACCTGCCGGATGAAACGGAGGAGTAAATGAGATCACAGGGAGTACTATTGAATATCCTAAAGCCATTTTGATAAATTAACACAAAACCATGTTGATAAATTAACCTGCATTAACTCATGGAAGCTGCTAGGAGATGTATATAGAGAGAGAAGAAGAAGGAGGAGGAGGTTCGTGGACTAGTGATATATTGGCCGTAGCGGCCGGAGATGGATGTAGCAGCAGCTGATGCACCTGCAGATGTTGGGTCCAGGTGCATGCATGGCATCTTGCCTCTTGCGGCCGGCACCATGAGCATCAGTCCAATTCAAAGCCCCGCAAGTGGAACTAGTATATGCGAGCTAGTGGCCGTTATACCCGGATGCATCTGTAGCACGAAAGCCCCTCTCATCCTACATATATTTGTTGGTCAGTGTTGGCTGTCTATCTCTTGGTCTTATTTTGTCATCGCTTCCACCGGAGCTCTTTCCCGCCTCCTTCCTCTCATCCCACATCTTCGTTTTCATATATATATATATGCTTGTTCCAGTCTCCTGGTTCTTCCAAAAATATGATTGTTGCAGTCTCAGTGATATGCATGATCTCTTCATAAGCAATTACTTGCCTGCCCTGCATTGATTTATATAGTTGATCAACATTTTATTTGATATGATTAATTAACTTATCTCTTTTTTTGTAGTAGTAGTATAGATGGATTTGCATGACCAAATTACTCCACAAACATACATAACTGCGAGGGAGGATCGTACGTAAGCTTCCCTGACTGAACCCGTTGAGTTATGAATGGATGGAAAGCAACAGGCTAGAGATTTGGTCAGACGGACATTGACCATGACCACTTCTTCAACCAAGTAGCTAATTCTTGTTCTCTCTACTCCTTTGGTGTTGGTCTTCAGATCGATACAGACTTTGAACAATCTACAGCTGTAGCCAACACAAGCACATAACAAAATTTTAATTAATACTTGGGTCCGTGCGCGTATATGCCCGGCCGCAAAAACGTACATTGACTAACCTCTCTCGAGAATCTTTTTTTACTCAACCTCTCTGAAGGATCTGAATCTGTCGCTAACACACGCCTATAGGCTCCCTCCAAAAGTTCAACTATGTAGTATTCCATCTTCTTATCCATGCTAATTAAGTGGTAGTGCAATTTAGTTCACGGATGAAGTTTATTGATCCAGAAAGCCAGCGATGAGTGAATGAATGCGACACCAGAGATGCGGCAGCCCGGAAGCTTCCTAATAAATGAAGTTGACATTATATTATATGCTACATTCACCTTTTCTACATATTTTCGGACTTGTCAATATACTAGGACAACACCTAACTGTGTGTTGCGTTACTTCGGATTTAGATAACCTATTACTTCTCTATGGTTTCATTTCATTAGCCCAAACATGTAATTTTTCCCATTTTTCCTTCTGCCTCTCCCCAATCACTATTAGTTAATCTATAACTCGCTCTTATGAAATTTGATCTTTATCCTCGATAACTGCTAAAAAATAATCAAAACGTGACACACATAGAGACGAGCGAGCAAAATCTAGGCATTGCGGCAAGTTTCAAATAATAAAACGAGTGAACATGTACAAATACGGCAACACTACCTCACCACGATACCATCTGAAAAAAGCCTAGATGTATATCATGTCGTATTCTGCAGACGTGACAAAACTCGACTCAAATATCTTGTATTTTTGGTGTGCGAAATGAAGAAATCTGGCATCTTAAGTTCTAGTGAACAATGCAAAATTTGAAACCTTCAAAATCTGCCGGACTTGTCGTTTTTATAGCACAAAATATGAGTTATTTTAATTTGAGATTTTGCATGTTGATAGAATGCATCACTGTATACATCCAAAAAAAATAAATTTATTTTGAAACTTTAAGATATTTGAAAAGAAAAAATGGCACCATGGAACCCAGTCTCCATTTGTGGTTGTTGCCCGGGTACATGTACAAATTCTGTTGAACAAAATAGTATACATCATATGTACCCCAAATCTAGCTTAACTTATTTATACGCAAGACGTTGCAATTATTAGCCACCTACATATCTACGCTCACTCTCACTGCCAAAATGGTGGGGCATGCATGTGGGCTGGCCGCTTAGCACGCAAGAGGCCAGATATAAAATAGTCCTACGCATCTGCTAGTGTTGCTAGCTGCTGATGATATATCTTCCTTAATTAGTTGAGAATTGCAAGTTGCCAATACAGTACTAGTAGTGATTGATCGAGGGAGCAACCGAGGCCGGTTTAACTTTGGCCTTACTAACTTTTCATACTACAGTGAGCTGATGTGGACCTGCGAAAAGTTTGGAGCGACGAAAGATTTCAATATTATAAAACAAAGCTCGATCGATCCCAGAGATAGTACTCCAACATTTTCTACTTGGAGACGGTTATTCAGTTGTCACCACCGTGAGTCACAGTCTCGCAGACCAATGACTTTTGATGAACCTTGTCAATTAAAAAAATGAATTTGATGAAAATGACCGTGGTATTCAAACTTGAAAGCTGATTACAACTTCGTATGTAATTAAACATTTTCTACGCATTCCTTTTCTCCGCATTTTTCCACTCTTCAAGTACCTGAGAATGGGCCCCGATGCTGATTAAGTATCTCCTTGGAACCGCTACTGTTCTTGGGCCCCAATGGGTTTAGGGTTCTCAGGTAAAACCATTTACTGGAACCAACCGTTAGGCGTTGGCATTATTTTGACGCCATTAACTGAGAGTGCAAATATGTTGATCTGTACTATATATATACAAGATTGTGAGTACTGTATGTGTCATCATCAGTCATGTATGAGTGGCATGACCCTATCTGGGTTATGTTGGTTCGAGGAAGCAGCAGGCTGCATCAAGGCTAGTGTTTTGTGATGGCTGCTTGCATCTGCATGGCGTCGATCGCTACCTAAAATGAAAGAGAGTGTAAGGAGGAAGGTAGAGTGATGCTTCGCGCGGGAGCAGCCATGCATGCACACTTACTCTGGTACCTGGTGATGGATATATCCATGAGCCGATGGAGTTGTTTACGTCGACGACACTGACGGAACGGAACGGGATATATATTATGGGCGACATACTGTTGGAATTTACTAGTATTTACTAGCCCAAGATAAATTCAGAAATTCTCATTGGCACATTATTATATTTTGTTAATTGGGAAAATTAATGAGTCATTGAATAATTAGTAACGGTCACGTTTATTACGGCCGTTTCTAATTCATTCATTGATTAATTAGTAACGGTCATGTTTATTACGGCCGTTTCTAATTCATTAACATACACGGTTAATACAGCCGTTTCTGATTCATAAACACGTTTATTGTGACCGTTTTTAATTCATAAACGGACGTGTTTAATACGGCAGTTTCTAAATCATAAACGGACGCGTTTATGAGGGCTGCTTTGACTCCCAACCTACAATATATAAAACCAAACCAAGCCAATTCTGGAAAATAGACACAATAGATGGTCTCTCGTCGTTCCAGTTCCAGAACCTTGCGCCGCCGTCTTCCAAGTCTTCTCCATCCCGTCTTCCGGCGTGCACCGGTTGAAGGGACAGTAGGCCTCCGGAACCCCGCCTCTTGTGATTCTGTACGGGAGAGGGGCGATCAGGTTTTTGGGGAGCGCACTCGCGCGACTACTGGCATCGAGTTCTTCCCCAACGACGACTTCTTCCCGGACATCGGCAGCCTCTTCATCGATGACATGGGTGACAACATCAACGCCAACGGTTCTGCCGCTACTGCTGCACCGTATGTCTTCTTCATCTTTTGTTTGATATGCTGCTAGAGCTACTGCTTGTTATAGTTGCTCTAGATTCGTTCTGCTTATCTACTGTTTTAGTAGACCGCATGATTAGTTTAATTCCTATTATTCTAGTCATGATTTGTTTACTGTTTTCGCGAATTAAATCTTATGCAAAATTGCTTATTTTTCAACAATCCAAAAACCTGAATATAGGCAATTTGTATCGCCTGGCTTTCTCGCGTCAACGAAGCCGTTTCCCTTCAAAGGGGTGTTGTACAAACGGTGGCGCATGAGAGCAGTTTACTGGTTTCAGAACAGTAACTGCTATGCCGCCACCAAAGGCAAGCCTGAGGGCGAGCTTACTCCTGAACAACAGGAGGCATATGAGAGGCTCGATACTCTTTTCAAGAGTGCCCTCCTCAGTATTCTTGACGACTCCATTGTGGACTCGTACATGTCGTTTGATAACGGCAAGGACATGTGGGATGCGCTCGAGGCCAAATTTGGGCCTCGGACGCTGGCAGCGAGTTGTACGTCATGGAGCAATTCTATGACTACAAGATGACTGATGAGCGTTCTGTTGTACAACAGGCTCATGAGATACAGTCACTCGCTAAAGAACTTGAGCACTTCAAGTGTAATTTACCGGACAAGTTTGTTGCCGGTGGCATTATCGCCAAGCTTCCACCTTCGTGGAGCAACTTTGCTACTTCTCTGAAACACAAGAGACAAGAGTTTTCCGTTTCGGATCTCATTGGGTCGCTTGATGTGGAAGAGAAGGCGAGAGCGAAGGATACACGTGCTCGAGTTGCTGAGGCTGGTTCTAGTGCCAATATGGTACAGAAGAAGAATTACCAGCAGCCCCACAAGCCCAAATTTAACAAGAGCAACTCTGGGGGTAAAGGCAAGTCTGATGGAAGGTTCAAGCCTTCACAGCCTACCAACTTTAAGAAGAGCAACAACAAGAAGCCGAAGAAGGGATCATGCCATGTTGTGGTGATCCGAATCACTGGGCTCCTCGTTGTCCCAACCGCCATGAGCTGCGCGAACAAGAGAACAGCGGCAAGACTGCCAATGTTGTCATTGGTGACGTTGAGATGAAGGAATCTGGGTACGGTATATTTCCTACCATCCTTTCAGTTTGTCATTCTCCTGAATGGTTGATTGACACTGGTGCCAATGTACATGTTTGTGCTGATGCTTCCATGTTTTCTTCTTACCAGGTCACAGGGACTTCTCCCGTGCTGATGGGGAACGGGTCACATGCTTCTGTTCGTGGTGTTGGCACGGTCGATCTGAAGTTTACTTCGGGAAAGATCGTGCGCTGAAGAACGTTCATCATGTGCCCTCCATCAATAAAAATCTCGTTAGCGGTTCGCTCTGTGTCGAGATGGTTATAAGTTGGTTTTCGAGTCCAATAAAGTTGTAATATCTAAGTATGGACAATTTGTTGGTAAAGGCTATGAGTGCGGAGGCTTGTTCCGCCTATCTTGTCAGACTTTTGCACTAAAGTTATTAATCATATTTGCCATGAAATTGAGTATAATGTCTGGCATTCACGACTTTGTCATATTAACTTTGGTAGCATGACGCGGCTAGCTAGTTTGGATTTAATTCCGAAATTCACTACTGTCAAAGGTTCCAAGTGTCAAGTATGTGTGCAAGCTAAGCAACCTCGCAAGTCCCATACGACTGCTGAGGCAAGAGACTTGGCACCGCTGGAACTTATACATTCGATCTTTGTGAGATGAATGGCGTGTTGACAAAAGGCGGAAAGAAATATTTCATGACGCTTATTGATGACTCCACTAGATATTGTTATGTGTATCTTCTGAAAACAAAAGATGAGGCTTTAACTTCTTTAAAATCTATAAAGCTGAAGCAGAGAACCAACTTGATCGGAAAATTAAACGATTAAGGTCTGATCGTGGTGGAGAGTATTTTTCCAATGAGTTTGATTCGTTTTGTGCGGAACATGGTATAATCCATGAGAGGACGCCTCCCTACTCGCCTCAGTCAAATGGGTGGCCGAAAGAAAGAACCGAACTCTAACTGATTTGGTTAACGCCATGTTAGACACTTCGGGTCTCTCCAAGGCATGGTGGGGGGAGGCTTTATTGACAGCTTGTCATGTCCTAAACCGAGTTCCCATTAAGACGAAAACTGTTTCTCCATTTGAGGAATGGGAAAGGAAAAATACGAGACTCTCTTACTTTCGTACTTGGGGTTGTTTGGCGAAAGTCAATATACCAATTCCCAAGAAGCGCAAGCTTGGACCAAAAACGTGGATTGTGTTCTTCTGGGCTACGCTTTTCATAGCGTTGGTTATAGATTTTTGGTAGTAAAATCTGAGGTATCCGACGTTAATGTTGGTACGATTATGGAGTCGAAGGATGCGACTTTCTTTGAGGATATCTTTCCCATGAAGGATATGCCTAGCTCATCAAATCAGGAGATACCTAATACATCTAGTCAGGAATTGGTTGATATTCCTGATCCTACCATTTCGATAGAACACACTGATAATCCTGTGGAGGATGACAATGAAGTTCCTGTTAGGAGCAAGAGACAGAGGACTGCAAAGTCCTTTGGTGATGATTTCATTGTGTACCTTGTGGATGACACACCCAGTACCATTTCAGAAGCTATGCATCTCTTGATGCTGACTACTGGAAGGAAGCTGTCCGTAGCGAGATGGATTCCATCTTGGCTAACGGAACCTGGGAAGTCACTGATCGTCCTTATGGGTGTAAACCTGTAGGATGTAAGTGGGTGTTCAAGAAAAAGCTTAGGCCTGATGGTACTATTGAGAAGTACAAGGCGCGGCTTGTGGCCAAGGGTTATACCCAGAAAGAAGGTGAAGACTTCTTTGATACTTACTCACCTGTGGCTAGACTGACCACGATTCGTGTGCTACTTTCGTTGGCTGCCTCGCATGGTCTTCTCGTTCATCAAATGGACGTTAAGACAGCTTTCCTAAATGGAGAGTTAGACGAGGAAATTTACATGGATCAGCCCGATGGTTTTGTAGTACCTGGTCAGGAAGCAAAGGTGTGCAAGTTGTTGAAGTCTTTATATGGCCTAAGCAAGCTCCTAAGCAATGGCATGAAAAGTTTGAAAGAACTTTAACTGCTGCAGGTTTCATTGTAAACGAATCTGACAAGTGTGTGTACTATCGCTATGGTGGGGGCGAGGGAGTTATTCTCTGTCTGTATGTTGACATACTGATCTTTGGAACCAACCTTGATTGATTAAGGAGGTTAAGGATTTCTTATCTCGCTGTTTTGAGATGAAGGATCTAGGAGTAGCTGATGTTATCTTGAACATCAAGCTGCTGAGAGATGGTAATGGTGGGATTACACTGCTTCAGTCTCACTATGTGGAAAAGGTCTTGAGTCGTTCGGGTATGACGACTGTAAGCCTTCTCCGACACCATATGATCCTAGTGTGTTGCTTCGAAAGAATCAACAAGTGCTAGAGATCACTGAGATATTCTCAGATTATTGGCTCGCTTATGTATTTGGCTTGTGCCACGAGGCCTGACATCTCTTTTGCTGTAAGCAAGTTGAGCCGGTTTGTTTCTAATCCGGGAGATGATCATTGGCATGCTCTTGAGAGAGTTATGCGTTATTTAAAAGGCACTGCGAGCTATGGAATTCACTACTCGGGTATCCGAGGGTACTGGAGGGTTATAGTGATTCAAATTGGATATCTGATGCTGATGAGATTAAGGCCACGAGTGGTTATGTGTTTACACTCGGTGGTGGCGCTGTTTCCTGGAAGTCTTGCAAGCAGACCATCTTAACGAGGTCAACTATGGAAGCAGAACTCACAGCATTAGACACAGCCACTGTTGAAGCAGAGTGGCTTCGTGAGCTTTTGATGGACTTACCTGTGGTTGAAAAACCAATACCCGCTATCCTTATGAACTGTGATAATCAAACTGTGATAGTCAAGATTAAAAGTTCTAAGGATAATAAAGTCATCAAGGCATGTGAAGAGGAGATTGAAATCTGTCGAAAATTAAAAACTCCGGAGTTATTGCGTTGGATTATATCCAAACGTCTAAGAATTTGGCAGATCCCTTCACAAAGGGTTTATCACGTAATGTGATAGATAGTGCATCGAGGGAGATGGGTTTGAGACCCACGGTATGAGTTGTCCACAGTGGTAAACCACTCTATGTGATCGGAGATCCCGTGAATTAGAAGTGGGTGACAAGCTGTTGGACAGCTGAGAGGAGAGTATCCTTATATTTTATATCCCACTCCGTGAAGATGCAATACTCTCCTGATCTGCATGGCAGGTTGATATTTATCTTAATGTGTTCCAAGCGGCTTACTTTTATAAGCGGAGATGTTGTCCTGCAGAGCATCTCTTGAGGAATACACCTATATGAGTCTGACTGTTAAACGTCGCAGTCCGTGAGAGTTGGGTGCTCTTTAATAAACTCATGAAAGGTCTTGGAGTATGACGCATAAGCTCCACCCGCGGGGAAGCCTTGCGGCAGCCCAGTATCGGTCAAGGGCTTGTGTGAAACTAGTTCGCAGCAAACTTGTAGTTCAAGGCATAGTCCACTATCCAAGTTGTGATCTAGTGTAGCATAAGTTTCTAAGTGGAAGTTCAACTTAACAGTCTCCACTAAGCACCGGTATATAAACAATGTTTTGGAACTGAATGATGAGATATGAGCCAATGAGACTTTGTGGGGGATTGTTGGAATTTACTAGTATTTACTAGCCCAAGATAAATTCAGAAATTCTCATTGGCACATTATTATATTTTGTTAATTGGGAAAATTAATGAGTCATTGATAATTAGTAACGGTCACGTTTATTACGGCCGTTTCTAATTCATTCATTGATTAATTAGTAACGGTCATGTTTATTACGGCCGTTTCTAATTCATTAACAGACACGGTTAATACAGCCGTTTCTGATTCATAAACACGTTTATTGTGACCGTTTTTAATTCATAAACGGACGTGTTTAATACGGCAGTTTCTAAATCATAAACGGACGCGTTTATGAGGGCTGCTTTGACTCCCAACCTACAATATATAAAACCAAACCAAGCCAATTTGGAAAATAGACACAATAGATGGTCTCGTCGTTCCAGTTCCAGAACCTTGCGCCGCCGTCTTCCAAGTCTTCTCCATCCCGTCTTCCGGCGTGCACCGGTTGAAGGGACAGTAGGCCTCCGGAACCCCGCCTCTTGTGATTCTGTACGGGAGAGGGGCGATCAGGTTTTTGGGGAGCGCACTCGCGCGACTACTGGCATCGAGTTCTTCCCCAACGACGACTTCTTCCCGGACATCGGCAGCCTCTTCATCGACGACATGGGTGACAACATCAACGCCAACGGTTCTGCCGCTACTGCTGCACCGTATGTCTTCTTCATCTTTTGTTTGATATGCTGCTAGAGCTACTGCTTGTTATAGTTGCTCTAGATTCGTTCTGCTTATCTACTGTTTTAGTAGACCGCATGATTAGTTTAATTCCTATTATTCTAGTCATGATTTGTTTACTGTTTTCGCGAATTAAATCTTATGCAAAATTGCTTATTTCTTCAACACATACAACATCAAAAGACTGCGACAAAGTGCGTTTCAAGTTAGATCACTGTCTATCCCATTCCATAAGGAAGAAGAAAATGGATTGATGCTTACGGACCGATGCCAGGAGCAGTGCATGCACTACTTATGGTCTGATAACGACCGGCCCGTGGTGTCTGTTCATGCATCGATCAAACCTACAAATGTGGTGGACAAACTAGTTCATGGTTCTACAAATGGAAATTGCCCATGCACTAAATCACTGAATCTAGTACAAACAGGGGAGGACGTCAGCGCGCGTCTTCAACTCGCTACGGTGTTTGTAGTCGTCGATAGGTGGTCCATCTATTTGTAATTCTTTGTTAGTTTTGGGGTTCTTTGTACTGTTGATATGCTTATCAATATAATTTTGTACTTTTTCCAAATAAACACTTTTCACAAAAAAAAAACAACTCTGATCTAAAGAGGGTCAATAAATATGATTATCAATATACTTTTATACCTTTTCACAAAAAACCTCTGATCCAGTACAAAGAGGGTCAACAAATATTTTAGTTATTAAAATGTATCATTTTTGCCTTTTTGGTAAACGCGGCATTTTCTTGCCATTTCTAATGTCATTTAGTCACATTTTAATATATATTTTTTGTTCGAAAGGGAGATTTTATCACACCAATGTATTATGCACCAAGTAGGTATAGAAGGGGCAGTCGTACAGACACACCCGCTAGTACCTTGTTACGCCTAAGGACTTAGTCTTAGCGCGCTGGATTGGGGTATACCGGTATAGGACCATCCGCCATAGGTAAACGGGCTCATTCGATATATCGCAGACAAGCCCCTAATTAGTATCCTTAATGAGGCGTATGGCTTCATCCAAGCCATCGAGCATGTCGATCTTCCATGTTTGCCTCAGGTTTAACCCTCATTAAATCAAGTATTCACTGACTGGTGATCTTTCTGTTAGTTTGATCTACCAGCTTACCAGGAAAGCTAAAAATAACACTATGGGGAGGGGTTGTTTCGTGCCCCCTTGACCCAACTGACTTGCCCTGATCGGGGAGACTAAACCAACTAAGGTTGTTGGTGCCATGTCAAGACATATAAGGGAGGGGAGTATGGCAACACATGATCGCCTACTTAAGGTGATGCAGCTAATCTCACCAAAACTCCCTACTACCCAATACAATGTGGGGTGGGGAGTGTTTCTACGATGAGAAGACTAAACCTCGTCATCGCCGTGTCGGGACCGTGCTGGGTGTGATTGTAAGGGATCTCGACGCACAAGCATATCGACTACTTCGGCCCCATCCTCTACTCGAACCCCTTCGTCATGCCTGCTCCATGCAGGAGACCATGTCGACTTCAATTTCCCGTAAGAACCCCCAATCTATTCTTTGGATCGTCGTTAGGTGTTCTAAGTATGTGATCAATGCATGTTTAAGCTATCCATAATGATGAATTAACAATAACATGATGATACTCTACGAGAATCGGTTGCTAAGAGGGTGGTTGCATGTCCAGATTCAACCCTTGTCAAAGCGGAATATTCACTCATGGCGGTCTTTCCACAAGAAAATGAAAATTCCCTTTTCTCGTTAGAATTTAAATTTACGAATATAGTGTGCACAAATTACTGAAACCCGCATTCCCATTTTATTTATCCCATTGTATAGAGGACATGTGTGTGTATAGGTACGTACGTACTTGAACATCCATTGGGCCGTGATGCAGCCAAGATAGAGTCAAGTACAAATTGACCAGATGTTGAATGATGGACCAAGCTGTCACAGTCGATCGATATGGAATGAATATGGTTGACGGCTGCCTATAATACTCTCTTCCTTGCGAATTTTCCGTGATGCTCTTAGTTCGCAAAGTACGTAGAGAGCAGCCCGATGGTCTTGGTTCTTTAAACACTTGTAATCTTTTCCACAAATCGCACATATGCCAACTACTAGAGCGCTGGTTTGAATAAAGTTGGGGCCAAAGCGCAGTCTAACAGTCCAATATTTGTAAAGAAATAAAGCACCATCGATCTACTCCATAAAGTGAAGAATTAATGTGCTAGAAAATGGGAGGGTAGTGGAGCCAACTAAGAAGGCTATGTTGCAGAAAACAATTGTATGAATGTCTGCCTTATCTTTCATCATATACAAAAATGTAGTGACACGTATATATGGATGAACTAAGTGTTGGACACTAGTATCTCTTGTGTTGTTGCTCACTACGGGCATTGATTCATAGAAGCTTCTAGGATATGAAAACAGAAGAGAGGAAGGTTCGTGGATGCATTGGTAGATAGCCAACATGCACCTGCAGCAGATGTTGGTTGCAAGTCCAGGTGCATCCATGGCATCTTGCCTCCTGCTGCCGGCCGGCACCATGCACATCACTCCGATTCAACGCCCCAAAAGTATAATCTCTTACTCGATCTCTGCCCTGCCGAGCTAGCTAGCGGCCATTATACCCGGATGCAACTGTAGCTCGAAAGCCCCTTCATGGCCCCAGTGATTCCTTCTCTGCTCTCTATCACGTAGTATTACTTGTATATATATATATTTATGAGTGTTGCTTGTCTTTCTCTTGGTCTTAATTTGCCATCGCTGCCACCGGAGCTCTTTCCTGCCTCCTTCTTGTCCTCTCAGATATCTTTAGTTTTTCATGTCCATCTATCTCGTATTCATTTCTTCAGTCTCCTAGTCCTCCCGGGCTTGTTGCGGCCTCAATGCTTTGATCTAATTCAGTCAAGATAACAAAATGTTGATATATATATAATGTTCGCCCTTCATTGATTATATATAATTCATTGATCAACATCTTATTTTATTCATTTGTGTCTGCAAGATCAAATTACTCCACACCGTACCTACATGACTGCGAGCGGGGATCACGTATGGAAGCTTCTCTTAATCGGTTCAATTATGAATGGACTGAACGGAAAAAGTTTAAATGTTGGTCACACGGATATTGACCATGACCTCTTCTTCAACTAGCTATTAGCCAATTCTTCTTTCTTCTTCCTAAGATCGAGGCCTTCATGCTGGTTTGGTGTTGGTCCTGAGATGCAGACGTTGACAGTTATCGCACCTCCCACGAAGCTCACCTAGGCTAGCTGAATAATCAGAATCTGTTGGTCGCCAACACACGTATTGACATACATACTCTCCAAAAGGTACACCACATATAGTTTTTTTTAGAATGAACATATATTAATAATTATGTTCTTATCCACGTTTAGTGCTAATGCGATTTACTTGGCGGGTGCGAGCGAGCTTATATATGGATCCAGAAAGCAACGATGAGAGGATAAAAATGAAATCGGATCGAGATGCGGCAGGCCGGAAGCTTCCTAATGAAGTTGACAGAACATGCTTCGATTTTGCATTCACCCATTGCTATTCGGATTTAGCTAGTGTACCACGTACTGTTTTTTTTTTTTTCGAGGAAGATACAACATTTTCATTCACCCATTGCTGAAAGTCATTTGCCAGTGTCACCCATTGCTTTGATAATGTCCAACTCGTCGAGCTGGCTATATGTGGATTGGCTTGACCTTGTTTGTTAGTTGAATTCGTCTAATGTCTAATGAGTTGACACCGGCCTTGCACACGAACGAACCTAAGGTTGATGTAGATGTTCTGGTCGACATGCAAAGGTAGCCAGTAGAGTAATATTTTTGAAATGAACCGAGGGAAGTCGGCCCTGACTTTATTCAGTGTTGACTTAATCCTGATGTGGAACGAATCACAGAGACCAATCGAACTGTTGATCAATGTGGACTTTGAAACTCAGAACTGACTGAGAGGATAAATTACCCAAGCTGAAAGCGACAGTGTTGGCTGAAAGCTCTCTTCAGGAATATGCATGCAAATAAATCACGTACACACACAGAGAGATGTGTGAAAACGGTTCTGGAACATGCTTGCAAATAAATCACGGATTGGATTGATTCTGCTGCTGCAACTTGCTGCTACCGGGACTTAATTGAGCTGATGGAAAGGAATTGGAATTGGGCTCAGACGGCGATGGATCATCGCCCACTACCAATCCAATCCACTTCAATCGAATCCAACTTGCACTGCATCAATCACCAAGTACAGTATTGATCTATTAACAGATCACCCGTCACAGATATTATGTGCTAAATTCATTGATGTCTCCGCAGCTACTGATGGAACATTGTTATAAAAAAAACCGAAGGGCCTGGATCAATGATAATGCTAGTATTAGTGAGGCGGCAGGTAAAATTACAATGAAGGCCTTCAAATATATGCATATGACGCCAGAACAAAAAGGGAAGCTGCTGCTACGAGGAGTTGATTACCGTGGTGGGGATTTTTTTTCTTTTTGTTTTTCCTCTTTCAAGTTGTGTGCATCATGAATGTCGTTTGTGACGCTTTGTTGGTACTTAGTTCTCTCCTCCGCATCTTGTGGACCTCCGCCACGGAGGAACAAGTCACTTGGGGTAAGGCCGATGATGAATCCTGCACCGTAGTGAATGAAGATCCTCCACAAAGGCCTAAAAACTAGGAGGAAGAAGGGTCCTATAAGTACTCTGCTTCCAGGCATGGAGTGGCTCTAGTTGCCTCGATAACCCCAGCGCAACACAGTCGTCGTTGAGGAACTCCACTAGTTGTCGCAGCTTTCGGAGCACACACCACCGCATGCACTACAATCCTCGTCAAGCACCAGATCCAAGAGCAGTGATCCCCCTCTTCTTCGGCAAGGAGAGAGCAGAGAGAGCTCTAGATCTCCTCGATTTAGCGCTCTGCACTCTGCACCAGAGGTAGTGTCGTTCCTCGTCTTCATATCCATCCTCAGGAGCTCCACACGCAACCACACCACTTCCACCAAACGCCAGGAGTAAGATTTTGAGCACCGATGAAACAGTCCCCGACGACATAACACCAAAATGGCCCTGCGACTAATATAATATACAGGAGGGGGGTGCCTCTCCTCCCTCACCATCTCCAGCTGGTGAGGCCACCAAAGAAGGCTAAATTAGGAATCAGTTAGGATCATCCAGCTTTTTTGGATGTCTTCGGTTGTACTCCCTCGGTTCCTAATTGTAAAATGTTTTAGATATTGTAATTTGGACTACATATAGATTAAACTGAGTGAATATATACACTAAAATACATCTAGCTGCATAAGAATATGAGAAAACTGAATAAACAGATAAAAACATCTTATATTTAGGAATGGAAGGGAGTAGTCCCCATGTATGGTCCAAATAGAAGAGACATACTCAATCTTGAATATAGTACCCAAGTGGCGCTTTTGCACACAAGAGTATATGCTCCTGGTTTTTGAATTCTGATTTACACATATTTTGAGTGTCAAAAAATCTAGAGAAAAAATTGTACGCGAATATATTGACATTCTAAGTACTCACAAAGTCGTCTCATGGAAATCGTCATTTTTTGTGCCAGGTGTAAAAAAGAAGAAGAAAAATGATGCTTCAAAGGTCTTTTACGAGTCAATTATTTTTGCCTTTTTACATGAGTGAAAATAAACACTAAAACACGTCTAGCTGCATAAGAATCTGAGAAAACTGAAAAAGCTAAAAGCATCTTATATTTAAAATGGAGGGAGTAGTTCCCGATGGTCGAAATAGAAGAGACGTACTCAATCTTGAATATAGTAAATGAGAGGCCTTTTTGCACAGAAGAGTATATGCTCCTGGTTTTCGAACTCTGATTTAAACATATTTGAGTGTCAAAGCCGGAGAAAAATTGTACGCGTACATAGTGACATTCTAGTAGTCACAAAGTCGTCTCATGGATAATCGACTTTTTTGTGCCAAGTGTAAAAAAAGAAAAAAAAATGATGCCAAAAAGGTCTTTTACGAGACATTTATTTTTGTCTTTTTAAACGAGGCACAAAAACGGTGCGTTTTATTTTTTGTCTAAAAATTGAACAAATTGTACTTGCTACTACTTCAATCTAGCTAGATTTCAGAGTTGGTTATAAGTGGCGTGGAAAAAGGAAGGTGCGTGGTGGGCACATGCAGGCCACACGTACGTACGTGCCACTGTGCATGCGGGCATGTTGCTGCAACTCGCAGGTGCAACAAGACAGACAAGTAGACGAAGCTGGCAAAAAACTGATGGATCGGTTGATACTATTTGGAATAAACTCAATCATAGCTAGCAGTGAGGGAACACGATTGGCGCCGTTTTGGTGGTGGCGATGAACGACTCAAGGTCGTAGTGATCAAAGCCGATCATCGTCGTCGCTGGCGCCGTCGGCTCGTCGGAAGACACCCGGAGGAGCTCGTCCAGGTAGTCCGCGCCCAGGTCCTCCAGCTCCACAACCTGCCGCTGCTGTTGCTGCTGCACGGCACCGACAGAGCCGCCGCGTCGCCCTTCATCATCTTGGTGGCCGTCGTCGTCCGTTTGACCTTGTTGGGGGATCTTTTCCGGATTGAGTGACGCCGCTTGAGTGCCAGCACCGGCGACCCGCCGGTTGCACCGAGCGCGAGGCTGCGGACGGACTCCTCGACGCGGTCGACGGGTAGTTGAGGACGGCGGCGGCGCCGCGCACGGAGAAGGCGGCCTGATCGTAGGCCATGGCGGCCGCCTCGGGGGTGTTGAAGGTGCCGAGCCACACCCTGGCGCCCTTGCGCGTGGAGTCCCGGATCTCCGCGGCGAACTTGCCCCACGGCCGCTTCCGCACGCCGATGAGGCCTTTCATCGGCGGCGGTGCGGTAGCTGGTTGCTGGGCACGGCGCTTGCTTGGTGTAGGACTAGTAGTGGCGGTGGCTTGCATCCCGGCCTGGTGGTGGTCGGAGGATGAGGAGGTGGAGGATGAAGAGGAGGAGGCCTCCATGTCTAGGTCGTAATCCGTGTAATGGTCAGCACCCATGTCGAGCAGTAGGGTGTTGAGGAGGTGCATGTCGTCGCTGTCGCCCATGTCGAACGCCGACGACGAGTAGAGCGCTGCCGGCGGCGGGCAGCCACCGATCAGATGATGTAGTTCCATGAACCGATCGACAGGATTTCGCTGGAGGCTGAGCAGAGGAGGAGTAGGATCCAAGTGTTTGTTCCGATGAGCAATGTTGGCATCTCGATCGGCGAGGTTTTATAAGCAACCGGCCGAGTCCATCTGCCCACAAATGAATGAAACGGATTTGACTAGTCCGATTCTGCCCGATCCGAGGACCCAAATGTTGGGAATACATTTTAAAAAAAAACTTTAGTGTGGGCTCCACAGGCCGCCAATGGAAACGGAACGGAACGGATTTGAAGAAAGCGGTGAGAGGGACACCTCCGTCCATGCATGCTGACATAGGGCGGCGGTGTAGGACAAGAAACCCCGACGTCACCCAACCCCCCCACCCTCTGCTCCAAGCTTCACTCACTCACATAAAAGATCTTGATGCAAACAAACCATAAACCCACTTGCTGTTGTTTATATCACCCTTAATCATCACTTACGAATACTAAATAAACTGTATAAGCAGTGACGATCTATAGATGAGCACTCCCCTTGCCGAGCTTAATTTTTTTATGGAGTTTCCTAATCATCATCATATATACTAATGCAACCATATACGATATGCAGTGACGATGTAGCACACGCGCGCGATCCATCCAGGAAGCAGCCTACATGCATCTATGTCGTATGTGGCCCGCATCACTTGTTGTATTTTGGCGGTGATTGCTCGTAGTGTCTTGTTGGTAATTTTGGGTCATTGCCTAGCTACTATCACAGTGCATTCTAAATTAGTGCTCTACAACTCTTTTAAACAGAATGCATTACGCTTGAGTATAAATTAGTAAATCTGAAATATCCAAATAAAGGTACAAGATGCTAAGGACAGAGGCGTTTTGATAAACAAAATTATAAAAATAGTAAAACGTAACACGTCGAAGAAATTGGAGACATCCATTACAAGTTTTCAACACATGTGCAAAGTTTCATAATGAAATGACATTTGGTTTACTCCATGCAGAAAAAACAAAATCAGTGGTTAAAATGCGATCTAAAAATACATTTTTGAAAGCACTGGTTTTGTGTTTTTCGTAGAGAGCACAAAACATGTCATTTTATTTGCACGTGTGTTGAACCTATGTATATGTTTGTCTCCAATTATTTCCATAAACTACAATAGTCTAGCCTAAATCCAGGATCCAGCTTAACTGTACAGAGGAGGTTACAATTATTAGGTACCTAGCTACATATGCAGCTACGCTCACCCTCAACTGCCAAAAAAGGTGGCGTGCCTTCATGTGGGCTAGTCGGTTAGTAGTAGTCGAAAAAGATGTCAAGTATAAGAATCCTACACATCTGCTAGTGTTGTTGTTGATAATATATCCATCTTCCTTAATCACTAGTTGACAATTGCAAGTTGCAATTCTTTTTGGGCCTTTTGGCCTCACTGACTTTTCATGCTACAGGTACGTTGATGTAGACCGGCTGGAAGTCCGGAACGACGATATATTTTTCAATCCATATTATAAATGCTGAGAATTTGAGAATTTTAAGTTAGATAGGATTCAGTCAATGGTCCACTAGCAATTGCTAGTCAAAATTCCAACAATAGCTAGTGTATGTATATACATGTATACATGTATGGAGAAATATATGATTTGGCAATATATAGTATCTGAAGTGAGAGTGCAAATATATATCTCATCAGCCATGACTATATATATCTTTGTATGTTGGTTCGAGGAAGCAGCAGCAGGAAGCATCAGAGGTGATGGTTGCTTGCATCTGCGTGGCGTCGACGGGGGAAGGTGGCGTGCTCCTTCGTGCGGGAGCAGCCATGCATACTCATTCATGCATGCACCACCTGATCGATGATCCATGCATCCATGGAGTTGTTCAGCTCTGACTCAACGGAACGGAACGGAACGGAACGGGAGACATATGCATATAACATCAAGTGAGTAGGACACACACACAGTCCGCGAGTGACGTTTAGAGCTCACTATCGGTCTCGATCCATCGTCGAAAACAAGAAAAAGCCAGCATTTCGAGGAAGAAGAAAATGGATGGATCCATCGGTGCTTACCAGGTGCGGTGCATGCACTACTCGTTGTCTCAGACCAGGACCGGTCGGTTGTTTTGGTTCATTCATCCATCCCACCTATAAATGGTGTCCATATTATGTGCTCTACAAATGGAAATCCAACAGGACTACTAGCATCTAAATGGCAACACGATAAAAATATGGTTTATCTTTGAAATAGTCACATTTTTGTTTGCCGTGTGAGAGCATCTCCAACGCGCCCCTCGTCGCTTAACAAATAGGCCCAACAGGGGTCCGGACAACAAAACATGGCCATTTTCTGTCCGCACCCTCTTCGCGCCCCCATCTTCACTAGGGTGGGAACCCTCCAACGCCCACCCGATAGGTCCAATGGGGGTTCGGACAAATAAAGGGCCACAATGGCATGTTAAAATATAAAGCCTACCCCTTTCCATCAGTTCGGACTTTTGGGATAATTGGCTAGTGCATCAATTCAATATGGTATCAGAGCCAGGAGGTCTCAAGTTCAAGCCCCGGCTAACGCGCTATTTAATATAAAAATAGTTGCGCCCTCCCTGCTACTCCACGTCTAAGGTCTTACCAATTGTCCAGCCTAGACGTGAGGGGGAGTGTTAAAATATAAAGCCTACCCCTTTCCATCAGTTCGGACTTTTGGGATAATTGGCTAGTGCATCAATTCAATATGGCACACCCTCCCATTGGTTCGGACCCTCCGATAAACTGTGTGACACCCTTGTGACCGTCCCCAACTTTCTAGGCTTGCTTGGAGCCATCGGACAAGGAGCCCGCCATGCATACTCAGACATGAGGGCACGGCTTGTCATCTTTACACGTGTCATGTTGGTTTAAATCCAAATCCCAGGCAGCGCCGCCAGGCCGACGCAACAATGATATCCCACGCGTCGCCTCCCCATCCACCTGTCACTTCCCACCCACGCCGCGGTTTTCCGTCGCTTCCCGCCTCCGTTTCCCTCCGCTTCCCGATGCTTCATGTATACTATAAGATGGCCCGCAATGCTCATTTCTCGCCATCAACAGCAACAATGCTCGCCTTCTAGCCAACTCTTGGTCCACCCTCACCCAGGCCAGGCGCACGAGTTTTCGGCCGCTAGAGCCAACTCCGTCGCCTTCCGAGGACAACGAGCATGATGAGGAGGAGGAGATGTAGGATAACACCAAAGAGGAGGAGGAAGAGGTGCAGATGGCTCCGACGGGCAGTAGCAGACCGTGCTCCTCGCCTCTACGCTACCGCTCGTCGGGACTATAGCACCGCGTGCTGCATGCCATCACCCTCGAGGACAAACACCTCTATCGAGGAGCACATCATGGAGATCTCCCACAAGAGCGCGATGAGCACGCGAGGAGGTTGGCCACACTAGCTCATACTCCCTCAGTTTTTAAATATAAGATGTTTTACACTTTGTCCACATTTATCTATATATGAATATATTTAGACATGTTTTAGTGTGTATGTGCACTCACTTTATTATGCATGTAAACACCATGTGCAACACTTAAAACATCTTATATTTAAAAATGGAAGGAGTAGCTTCCAAGTGGCAGGCCATGGCAAAGCTACAATCCCAGAGATAAGACTTCCTTCACCGCCTGCGAGGTTGCTCGCATGGACGCATTTGGAGGCTCACCAGCGGGCCCATAAAACCGAACAAGGAGAGAGGCGGAGATGGAAGGCGCACACAGATGCAGTGAGACAACTTTGCGTGGCGAATGCTTACCAGATTTCGCTCAAGGCCAGGACGAAGAGATGGCTTGCGCGGGCGTGGGCGCATGGTTGCCCCATGTTTTCTTCTTCAAACAACCGGCAAACGACGGCGAGGCTGACCCATCTCAGTTCGTCTCGCCAGCGGCGAACAACGACGAGGTTAACCCCTCCCATGTCCTCGTCACGAGAGCGAGTGAAGATATGGCCGAACCCAGCGAGCCCTCTCCCGGCTCTTAGATTAGTTTAGTTTTAAGTTTACATTAAATTTTGTTTCTATATGTCTAAGTTTGAATAAAAATCAAGTCTTTTGTGTACATTTGCGAGTGTTCCTATTTGAATTTGGGGCAGCCCGGTGGAGATGCTCTTACTTCACAAAATAGTGAGCAGCCACATCGGATATTCATAACGGCTTAGGGGTCTAGATGATCCCACTATGTATTTTTTTTTGTTTTTTTTTTCTGAATGTCAAAAAATTTCGAAAAAAAATCCGGATGTAGATTACAACATGATGTGCGCACAAAAATTGGCATGGTGAAAAAACTTTTTTAGCAACCTGTACAAAAAAGACAAAATTCTAACACGTATATATACGTTTCGGTATGTCCGAATTTGTCTTTTTTGCACAGGTTGCTAAAAAAGTTTTTTCACCATGCCAATTTTTGTGCTGACTTGAAATGTGTTGGACTACATGCAAATATTTTTTTTTTAATTTTTTGACATTTGGAAAAAAAAATTTGGGGCAGCGGGTGCAGCTGCACCCGTGTCCCAAATCGCCGTGTCTGCAGCCACATGGTCTTCGTTCTGTAGATACTTGGAATAACTTCTTACACAAATCGAGCATATCAACTATAATACTCCACTTTCTTTGAATAATATTAGTGCCAAAGCTCCATCTAACACTCCAAAAAAAAAAATAGTGGACGGCTGGTGGATCCAACTATTTTGGACGAAAGAGTTTCATGAATGGCAAAGCGTCTTTGTTTTCAGATAATCAGATCATATAGTGACAAGCATTGTGGTTGACACTCTCTCATGCGTTGTTGCTCACTGCATGCATTGGTTCATCCAAGCTGCCGTTAAATGAAAAACAGAAGTCAGGAAGGTTCGTGGATGGATTCAGCTGATGGCCTACAAGCATCTGCGGGTGTTGGATGCAAGTCCAGCTGTCCAGGTGCATGCATGAGCTTTTTTTTTTTTTTTTTTGAACAAGACATGCATGAGCATGACATCTAGCCTCCTGCGGCCGGCACCATGCACATCAATCCAACTCAACGCCCGAAAAGTATAATCTCATACTCGATCTATGGTGCCTAGATATAGATAGCTAGTGGCCGTTATACCCGGATGCAACTGTAGCTCGAAAGTGTCCTCTGATCCGATCATTATAACATATAATTATAAGTGTTCCTTGTCTTTCTCTTGGTCTTACTTTGTCATCGGTGCCCCACCGGAGCTCTTTCCTACCTCGTTCCTTTCATCTCAAATCTTCGTTCCCATATTCATCCATCTCGGATTTATTTCTTCAGTCTCCTGGTCCTTTCAAATATATGCTTGTTGCAGCCTCAATGCTCTTCAGTCAAGATATAAGAATGTTCATACACAATTAATGTCTGTAGTTGATCGACATTTCATATGATTCACTTCTCTTTCTTCTCCTAGATGGAGTTGCATGACTCACCATGGCCATATGTAACAGCGAGGTTCAGAATCAATCAATCACATACGGAAGCTTCTCTGACTTAATCCGTTCAGTTGTGAATGGATGGAAAGTAACAGGCTACATTTTTGGTGAGACGGAGATTGACCATGACCACTTCAACTAGCTAGCTAGCCAATTCTTGTTCTTTTTTTTTTTTTTGACAGGGAGCCGTGTACAGGATCAAAGAACTGAAGAACACGCACGCACGAACTCAAGAACAGAACACTCCACACCCGGCGATCCTGGCACCACCACGCACACCACACACCCGAGGAAGAAACTCAGCCAAACCAGTTGATAAGCCGCAAGATCCATCCGACGTAAACGCCGGAATCTAACCGCTGAAGGAGCATCGGCGCTGAGCCGCCGCCTGGCCACCATCATCGCCTCGCGCCGGAGACGAAGAAGGCAGCTCCGTCCATCTTCCGCCAGCCCACCAAGGTCGTCGACGAAGGAGAGCACCGTTCCTGCACACTCCCACACTTCCAGCTCCAACACACCGCCACCCGAGCTCTGCACCACCGCCGGAGCAAGCGGCGACGCAGCGGCGAAGCAGCTCAGGGACCAAAATCCCGCGCACCAGATCCGCGGCGCCGACCCGCCATCCGGACGCAGGGGCCTGGAACCTCGAGAGATCCGTAGATCCGCAAGCTCCAGCTAGACGAGCGCGCCGTCGCGGCCTCCGAAGGACACCTGCAACAGAGAGGAAGCACGCCGCCGCCAAAACCACCACCGACCACACCTCCACCTCCAGGGCGCCGCCGGCTAGGCCTCCTACCAAACCTACTATATACAAGGCGGGATCCGGAGATTCCCCGCCTCCCGCTGCCGGAGCAGCCGCCGGAGGCGAGGAAATCCCGCGGATCGCCGCCGCGCGCAGTGGTTTCGCGGGAGAGGACCAACAAATCGCCTCTTCGCTACTGTAGCGAGAGGAAAAGGGTCGGAGGGGTGTGTCGCACGCCAATTCTTGTTCTTGTTCTTGTTATGGTGTTGGTCCCTAGAAGCAGACTTGTTCTTGTTATGGTGTTGGTCCCTAGAAGCAGACTTTGAAACAACAACCAGCTGTAACTACCACAAACAGATACTCCCTCTATTCCTAAATGTAAGATGTTTTAGATGTTTTTCTTTTTGCGACTTAAGATGTTTTAGATGTTACACATGTTGTCTAGATACATACACAAATGAGTGAACATACACATGAAATGTGTCTAGATACATTCGTGTACATGTGTATATAGACAAAGTCTAAAACGTCTTATATTTGGGAACGGAGGGAGTATTAAAAAAAATTACTTATTATTGTCCTAGCTAGCTTGTATATGGCCAAAAACGTACACCGACTAACCTCGCTCAAGATCTCTCCGACCTACTACTTGTTCTTGTCCTTGCTACCTAGCTGAATCGGAATTTGTCTGTCGCTAACACATGTATTGCTAGTACTAGTTTTTCCTTTCTCATCCAGGACCAAGCATGCTATCGGGTGTGTACTCTGCCACTCTTTTTTTTTTGTTGAGGGAAACCGCGTGCTTTATTAACTTATTAAAACTTGAGTACAATCAGCCTCTAGGCTGTGAACTAAAAACGCTGGTGGGGCGGCATTCGAAGTGAAGGACTCCTCCTGAATTGACGCAAATTTATCGCAACAATGGGCGGCTTGGTTTGCCTCCCTCCTAGCCAAAACAATAGAGAAAACAGAAAAAACACTACTTAACTCACTAATTTCATCTAAGATAGTCTTGACCACCGAGCGATCCGTAGCATGATCGTTTCAAAAGGACAGCACAGTCAAGTTCAAACAGAACTCGACAGTAGCCAGAACTGGCAGCAAACTCGACAGCATCTCTCAATGCCAGGGCTTCAATAATCAGAGGGTCAGCAATCCCCTAGCTTGTGTACTCTGCCACTCGAGGACTTGATCTGATCATGTATAAGTGTATTGCTTGCTTTTGATCATGTGCGGATGTGCAACATTATGTGTGTGGACAATCCCAGTAATTTAATCTTGTGCAGTTGTGCAACAATATGTGGACGATTCCAGTAATATCTTGTGCGGTTGCTAGCATTCCACGCCAAACAAGAAGCAACAGCACAGGATCCATTAGCCAAACACTCGTTTTACCCACCAACGCGATCAATCAAAGAGCAGCAGATTAACAAAGATGGGATGCGGTATGAGTATCTTGCCAAGGCAACCATCGCATTGGTCATCATGGTTCTTACTCTTCATTGTTAGCACTAATCTTGATATTTTGCATCTACATGTTTATTTTGTACTGCACGTAGTTAGGTGTGATCGTTGTAGTCAGTTTAGAGCCGGCAAGCTGTGCGAGGCGAGATGCCGAGATGGCGCTGTGCGATGCAGCGTGATGGTGAGATGCTGATGCCTGAAGGCTGAAGACAACGGGCTGCACAGGAGGTTGCTGGGCGATCCAGTCAATCTGTTGAGTAATTAGTTAGCTGCATGCAAGTGGTTAGCTAGCTTCGTGCATGAGTTTGTTAGTGCTTAGCGCGTGGGTGAGTGCATGCAGGTGGTGGTGTTAGTGGCGAGCGTGGCCTCTGGCCGTGGGTGTGTGAGTCTATTTAATCATCTGTAAGCATGTTTACTTTGAGACAAGTGAAATAAAAAGAGAGAAAATGTAGCACTTGTGGCTGCCAAAGGAGAGAGTCTCAGCGAAGCTTTTGTTCTTTTCTTTGGCTAGTGTGTGTGCGTGTGTTCTGAGTTCCTCTCGTGGCGTGTGTTCTTGTGAGATACAAGAGTGAGTAGAAGTTAGAGAGGTTGAGAGGAAGAAGAAGAGGCGCTGCGAGATGCAGCGCGCCAACATTCATGCCAGCTGCCATGGCGGCCACTGTCCACCAGGAGCCAGCGCATGCCACTACCAGGCGGATCGGTCCGGGCAGAGAGCGACGCTTTCCACGGCCAAGGCCACGGTCCTTAGGGCGGCGTCTCCGATGGCTGCGTCCTCAAGTGGAACGGCGGCGAGGGCGGCTGGACAACCTTCCAACACCGAGGCACACTGGTTTATCTTGAAAAAATGGGCAAATTATTTCATTCTTCTCAGCTGGCTTCTTCTACCTACTCCCGATGTACTACAGAACTCCTAGATGCTCCACTATAGCCTCCCATCCCAGCAGCACAACACATCTCATTAGAACAATAGTCCTAATTTGTTTTTCTCCAAAATCTCAAAGTAGCTGTAATAAAGCAGTCATATGCATCATTTTGATGCAGAGGCTGGGTTATCCCTATTTCGAAAAAAAAGTTGTAGAAGGAGAAAATAAAAGATGTCATAAGGGAAAAAGTGGATTTGATATCCTTGTAGTCTGAAGATATATATAGAGTACTCATGTAGAGATCAGCAGTGTTGTTAGATGCCAGTTCGTTCCAACAATTTTTCATGCCTTTCATGTTGAGCCAGGTTCTAGATGAGACTATATATTGACATGCATTTCTTGTTGAGCCAGGTTCTCGGTGGGACTATATATTGACCGTGCAGTTGAGATCAAAAGCATGGGAAGCATCATGCATGTATGAGTTACTTTGTGTGGTTGAGTTGCACGTTTGCCACACGTTTACAGAAATCCATGACCGATCGGTCAATTGAAGAACTACTAACCGAGGCTTCGGTGATAACTTTGAAAAAAGGGTCATACAAGCAGAGCTGGATGAAAACTCTGTTTTTTCCTTTAAAACAGAGGTTTTACTCTCAACCATATTTCTGTCCAAGCAAAGACTGCAATGGTTTCTTGCAAGAATGATCCCAACTGCATAAGAGTTAACCAATGTTTCCAATCAGATCTAGATTCTTACCACCACCATCCTTGGGTTAACTTACAGCAGCCAAAGTCACAGAACTGAAACAAAACAAGGAGGTCATTCGAACTACTGTATCATCTGTTCTAGCTTCTCATCTCCCAAGTTATACGTTGAGTAATTCTTCCAAGAGAAAACATGATAAAGAGAAAGTTGGAGTGGAACAAACAGTTACTGATATTGGTTACAAAGTCATTGTCAAGCTAGTAAATCAATCAACCAGGTAATACTTCATAGTTGCATTTCATACGCAATGGAACTGAGCCTGCCAATTTATCCATTCCATTCACGTACGAATCACCTAAAACTAGCAGAAAAAAAGCTGATCAATTACTCATCTTCGGCGACATGTCCGCAGTCCTCGATGACAACGCGATGGGCCGTCGTCCCGCTACTGGACCCGACCTTCTCCATCTTCTCCACAACACCGTACCCGTCCACCACCTGCCCAAACACAACGTGCTACCCATCCAGCCAGTGCGTGCTGGGGGTGCAGATGAAGAACTGGGAGCTGTTGGTGCCAGGCCCGGCAATGCGTTGACATTATGGTTATAAGAGCTTCAATTATCACAAACATGATTCCTCCTCTATCTGAAGTTGACCGCAAAGAAGTGAGGTCAACTGATATGGTGAAAGCTACTGCATGTCTCTGACCACAACACCAGTGCATTCATTTGCCAAACATCAGCACAACATGATTCAAACAACTATGTATCTTTGCTGTAATATGGAGATGTCATTTGAGGCAGCATCCTTCAGAACTTAATCTACAGTTCACTAAGAACTAGGACTATTATCAAAGGCAAGCAAGATTTTCACAAACAAGTGCATCATCCGAGCATACTATCCAATGGAGAGGCATTGTTGTAATATAGTATCCATTTCTATGTTTAATCACCACCAGTGATATGCAATGGAGAGGCATTTTGAACCATTTTTATGGACATCAACACTGATTGAAAAATAATAATAATGTCAACTTAGAGTTCAGAGAGGCAGTGGAGCAAATCAAAATATTAAATATCTATTTTAGGGTCAAAACTAGGTGACTTTCACACAACGGATCAACATTCTCACATAAAAAATTTCCTTATGGAGGAAGACGAGACAAAACAAGAATTGCAATCTTCAAGAGCATCTAGCATGATAAACATTCTCTTTCAGCAAAAGACAAAAAGGGGTAACAATAACAGATGAAATATGAATTCAGACACAGGATTGTCCTCACGGGAAGAAAACATAAAAAGAAGATAAATTCCATACCTTTCTGCGCATTATTTCCCAGGCAACATTTGAGCTTGATAATCTTCTCCAGTCTCCCAAAATCCATGACTAGGTGCTGTAAAAAGCACGTATTTCTCTCCTAAAAACCTTATCAGATTGACATCATGTAAATAAGGTGACATGAAATCACCTAGCACAATTTTAGGTTCCAACTGACCTGCTGAAAGATTACTGATGTGTGAATGAAGAGAGAACTCGATCACTGATGTTGGTGTTTGCTAGCGAAAATGCTAAAAACCAATTTTTCATGTGAGGGGTTCAATGTTTAACTTGCCATCTAATTCCCAGATTGGTCAGCACAAAAGAAACTTCATTGATATTCTTATCCGGATAGTCCCCGACCCAGCATAATGCCCTCACTAATGGGATGAAGATGCAAGTATCTAGCTCAAATCCTCTAAAGCATATTTCATCAACTAGGCTGCGAACTTCCGTAAAGGTTACTCCTTTGATCAACCGATTGTTCAGGCAAACAACATGGCCATGCACATTAGCTAAGAATCAATGTAGCATTGGTAAAGTTATTTGGATACATTTGTCTACTGCACATATTCATGTATGTTAGCTTGACTCCACATAAATCCCCAGCATTCTAGAATCCATGAATCAAAGTATTGAAAGCCACAACATCATATCCAATGGACTCATTATCTAGCCACGGATTGCAATAGTAAAACTAAACATATCTAGCCCAATGCCCTTCTTCAACAGATAAACCAAGAGCTTGAAGACGCTGGCAAAATCACAGAAGCCTACCCATCAGAGTGTTATAGCAGAACACATCAGCATGTCAGCCTAATTGTTCACTGTGTTCTAGCAAGCACACTGCTTCTGAAAAGAGTCACGGCACAAGCAATCAAAGAGAATACTCACTGTCTCAGCTGTTGCATCACATCTAATTGTGGACAGGTTCCTAATAACAACACAACTCCATACGAGTTAACCAATGTTTCTAGTCAGATCTAGAAACTCAACATCCTTGGGTTAACTTACAGCAGCCAAAGACACAAAAACTGCAACAAAACAAGCAGGTCATCTGAACAATTTGTATAATCTGTACTAGCTCCACATTTTCCAAGTTACAGGTTGAGTAATTCTTCCAAAGATAAGACAGTGAAACAAACAGTTGCTGCTGTTGGTTACAAAATCATTGTCAAACAGCTGGCTAGTAAATCAATCAACCAGTTAATAAGAACTTCATAGTTGTATTTCATACACAATGGAACTGACGGTGCAAGTTTATTCATTCCATACACTCCTACGAATCGCCTAAACTAGCAGAGCAAAGAACTCATATGGATTACTCGTCGTCGGCGACCTGGCCACAGTCCTCGATGACGACGCGCTCTGCGGTGGTGCCGCTGCTGGACCCGACCTTCTCCATCTTCTCCACGACGCCGTACCCATCAACGACCTGGCCGAACACGACGTGCTTGCCGTCGAGCCAGGGCGTGCTGGCGGTGCAGATGAAGAACTGGGAGCCGTTGGTGCCGGGCCCGGAGTTGGCCATGGAGAGCACGCCGGGGCCGGTGTGCTTGAGCTTGAAGTTCTCGTCGGCGAACTTGGCGCCGTAGATGGACTCGCCGCCGGTGCCGTTGCCGCGGGTGAAGTCGCCGCCCTGGCACATGAAGCCCGGGATGATGCGGTGGAAGGCCGAGCCCTTGTAGTGGAGCGGCTTGCCGCACGCGCTCAGGCCCTTCCCGCCCGTGCACAGCTGCCGGAAGTTGTCGGCCGTGCGGGGCACCTTGTCGGCGAAGAGCTCCATCACCACGCGGCCCGCCTTGGCCTGGCCGATCAAGATGTCGAAGAAGACCTTGGGGTTCTTGGCCGCCATTGCTGCACTTGGCTTTTGCTGGCCAAATCAAAGATGGGATCACTGCAGAAGACATATATGCTAGATCTATCAGCACTGGACAAGATTATGAAAAGTTTCAGATTTGACTGGCATGGAAGAAAGAATGAAAACTAAGATCGAGGAGTGTGTTCATCGAGCCTTGCATGGTCTCCAGGGTAGCACTGCTGGAGATCATAGGGCGAGGAGATGAACAAATTGATTTGGCACAAACATTGAGCTGAATAGGCCTTGGACAAATGACGCCTAGAAAGCCTTCGATATGTGCACGATTTTCCAAATTCCAAACCAAATATCCATCCATGAACACGATCAAAGAAGAAATAGCAAAAGATCCACAGAACATGGTGCAAGAAATTCTACCTTGGATGGAGCTGCTGGTGCTGTGCTGAAGATTGAGAGGGATGGCGGCTGCTTGGGGGGAGATAAAAAGGACAGACAAGGGTTTAGGGTTTTGAAGGCACAGACGCCATGGGTTTCATGGGCTTGGGCCTAGGGTGCTCCTTGCAGTTACAGCCCATTTGTACTGGAACTTACCAGGCCTGCTAAGTATCCCAGGCCATTCAACTTATTCCCTCGAAGAAAAAACAACGGGCCTGCTAAACTTTTGTTTTCACTCATCTCTTTCTCAACTAATGCTCAAAAAAAAAAAATCTCTCTCTCAACTTAACGAAGAACGTGAGTACCAAAGGTAAACCTCAGTTGTAAGCGCTCGTCCTCTCCCGTCTCTAACCTAGCCGCCAGCAGCCAGAGTTCCCACCAGCGATCCACTGCTCCCCTTCTCCTCCGCTCGCCGTCTTGGCCGCATGAGGGGGATGGCCGGATGGGAGCTCTGCCTCTTGTTCGTGTGGTGTTTTTGTGCTAAGTTTTCTAGATTTCGTGTTTTCTCTGTCGGCATCATGGTAGGGTTGATACCGATGGTGCTCGTAGGAATAATGGTCTTCCGGCCCTTGCTCCTGCTCGTCGGAGGTGTTGTTGGCGCCGGCGAGATGCTTGTGGAGTCCAAATTGTTGGAGCAGTTTCAATCTGACGTTGCGTCTAGGCTTGACGGGCGGAAGGTGCTGCTCTTGGCTGTGGATCTGCGGAATATGGAGGGGGATCCGGCCGCCTGTTGAAGGTTGGAGTGGCATTGGCCCCGGATCCGATGTTGTAAAGGTTCGGAGGGCTCCTCCGGCCAATGTTCCTTAGCGGGATAGATACAGCCTCACAGGGCTGGTGGCTATTGCGGCTCTTAACACCTTATGGCAAGGTTTTTTTCTGTGTTAAGATATGGACCAACTGCTGGTGCTCTTCTTCTCCGGCGACGGCGGAAGACGTGGATGCTTGGTAGTTGCGGCGATGGCGGTTTGCAGCAGTTTAAATCGCTTGTTTTCTCATAGTTTTATGTTGCTTGTATTCGTGTCATCTCTGTATCCATACTTTTATCAATACAAGTACGGGCGTACAATGTCAAAAAAGGTAAACCTCAGTCTATGATTTTTCTTCGAAATGTACCAAAATAAAGAATAAGTATTGCTGAAATATAAAATAAATAAAATAAGCACGAACCCTTATTTACAAGAAGTTTTATAGAACAAGATTGCTGCTCACGAATATGGTTTTTTGTTGGAGGTCCAACCTTCTTTCTTTGCAACATGTTTCTATAGAAAACATAAGCTCGTATGTTTGTCGGCAATCTCAACGGATCTCGAGTCAACTGATCTATCAGGATTCAAGGTTAGTTTGACTTTGACCATCGATAAAAGAACTAATCTAGCTTGTAATGGAACAAATCTTAATTAGTATGAATCTTGGGTACCAATAGCTAGGTGTAATACATAGACTAATGGATAACTTGCCTCATAATTGCTTGAGATTGTATTGCCTCGGAATTTCTTGACACAGTATTGCCTCGGAATTTCTTGAGACGGTATTGCCTTGGAATTTCTTGACACGGTGTTGCCTCAAAATGAAAAAAAATGTCTAATCATCGTCCAGACAGTTTTTAATTCGATAATTTCCATCCTTCAGTTTCGTGTAAACCAGACAGCTAATGTAAAATTTATCTTGGTGTTTGCACTTGCTTCTCAATTTCTGAATGGATATGTTGTAGTGTTAGTTTGCTGCTCCATTTATCCATTCATATGGGAAAACGTGGTCGCCTATGTGTAACGACACGAATTGGTTGAGTGTGCTCTGTTGTTCTAGCAAGTTGTGCTGCTTTCCTTTTGGCTTGACGCATGCAGTAGTACGCGTGTCGAGTTAAGACGCAAAGTTTACCCTAAACAAACCATGCCTGACGAGGATAGTCAGGTTAGTAGTTGTGTAATTGACAACTTGTGCTTAGGACCACTATTAGTTAGCCAAATGGAATCTCATCACTGCTACAGTACCTTTTAGTCTCACCACTATCAACTCACACTCTCCTGGTTTAGGGTTTCATGAAAATGTTTCACTTAAGATTTACACCTTTTTCGAAATGGACGTTGCAGTAAATGTTTTCGTAAAAAGTGAATCATATTTTTCATCGTGGTTTACATTACAGGTTCCACAAGGGTTCACTAAAATTGTAACATATTTGAAATATGTTACAAAAATTTAGAACAAAACATTCTCAGAAATGAAGCGCGGGTTGATTTTGATATATATTGGGGATCTTGTGTAAGAAATTCATACCACGGGATTAACTCTCACACACGGAGGCGATATCATCATTAGTTCACACTTGGTTTATAGTGCAATTTTCATCTAAACTAGGGGCCTCTCTCAATCTATTAATGAAAACAAAGATTATAGTAGTGTGCAACATTTTGGAGGCCGAGCTCCATGGAGCTCTTTATTTTGAAAAAATCAAAATTGTATTTCGAAGTTTCAACAAAAAACTAGGAAAAAACATGGATATTTTTGTATTCTATCAACGTGTAAAATGTCAAATAGAAATATGTTGGGTTTTGGGTTGTGAAAAGAAAGACAATATCAGAAAGTGAAAATATTGAATAGTGCAAAATTTGAACTCTCCAAAATCTGTCAGCTTTTGTTATTTTTGTGGCCCAAAATATGAGTTATTTTGAGTTGATATTTTGCAGGTTGGTATAATGTATCATTGTACATCCATGACTATTTTTCAGTTTTTTTTGAAACCTGAGAATATTATTTTCGAATTTTTTAAAATAAAGTGCAAAGTGCCAATATTTTTAATAAGTGGCAATTCAATAACTAAGAGCCGTCCGGCCGGCCGGGTACACAAAGCTCAACTAGCATGCACGCATGGGCCATGGGGTGGAAGAAAAGAAGGTAGAAAGCTAGTACTATACGCGCGTACGGCGTCACCATGCATGCAACGAAATGTGGTGCATGCATGCGTTCTTGCGAGGAGCCCTAATCTCCAACATCCTCCCTCCTACACGTATCTCCTGTAAATGGCAATCTTTGTAATGAACAAATGCTTGTACCTAAAAAACAAATGGTTGGATGCATCAACCGATCTAGAGGCAGGGCTTATAGTATCATTGTATACAATGAGTTTATGTACCTGGACAATGATAATACACACAAAAGATACAATCAACATGCATATTCAAAATCATGGCATTTAAAAGTATGCATTACATTTAACATAAATGTGATGGTTAAGTCGGCTGCTAACATGTCAATCCACATTTTGGTGTAGGATCACTTGTTTTTAATAAAGCACTGTTAAAGTATAATATGTAGAGATATTGGAGTATACTAGAGTTAGAGATACACTCGGTTTAAACCTAGTACGACTTGCCTTGTACTCCAATCCTCTACCCCTACATACTTAGAGGCAGCTATTCATAAAAATTCCTTGAGCAAAAAACAACATTGGTCCATGCAAATTAAGAAATGGTTAAATTAGTATTTTTGTATCCGGTAGTTCGACTCCCCACCACGTTACCCACCGTAAAATATTGGTAAAGCATAGGGGTGCAATCAGCCTTAATTTTTTGTATAAAACTTATGTCGTGTACACATACATCTAGCTAGTGAGGCTAGTGGAGAAATATTGAGCAGGTGTGGAACAAGTACAACTAGAATGTACCCATCATGCACCCTCCATGGCAAAGCTAGGCAAGAAGGTAGTGTCTTTATCCTCTAGCATATATAACACGGAGAGGGTAGTAGCATCACATGTGCACACCAAGAAAAAGGATCAACAAAAATCATAGATCGATGTGGAGAGGGGGCTTCAGTTCCTGGAACGACCTAGCTAGCTAGCTGCAATTTCTGCCCATAAGGTACTAGCAGCTAGCGCTCCTTCAATTAGATGGTTAATATCTAGCTGCATCAAATTTAGTTTGTACTCTTTAATTTGAGTCTCGATCTTCAATTCTTCATCAAATCAAAGCTAGGCTTAGATCTCTTGTTGACAGCAAGCTTGTTCGATCTTAATTTGTATGTATTGTATGCACAAGTTAATTGAGAGATCATGAAGCAACCAGAAAAGAGATAGCTAGCTGCAAATTACAAGTTGGTTGCCAAGAAGAGAGCGAATCGGAGATTCGGAGCTGGCGAGCAGGTGGTGGGACGAAGGGCGGCTGGGCCTGCCGCTCACACCGGAGGCGACTCCGCCGCCTGCCAGCAACCAGCGGTTGGACGACGCCATGACGGGGAAGGCTGACGGGGAGAACAGCGGCGGAGGCAGCGTCCAGGACGACGACCGCGGCGAGAACGGCGAGCCCAACGAGGGCGCCGTGGTGGTGCCGGCGAACCGTCGCCCGCGCGGCAGGCCGCCGGGTTCCAAGAACAAGCCCAAGCCGCCCATCTTCATCACACGGGACAGCCCCAACGCGCTGCGCAGCCACGTCATGGAGGTTGCCGGCGGCGCCGACGTCGCCGAGTCCATCGCGCACTTCTCCCGCCGCAGGCAGCGCGGCGTCTGCGTGCTCAGCGGGGCCGGCACGGTCGCCGACGTGGCCCTGCGCCAGCCGTCCGCGCCGGGCGCCGTCGTCGCCCTCCGCGGCCGCTTCGAGATACTCTCCCTCACGGGCACCTTCCTGCCCGGGCCCTCGCCTCCGGGCGCCACGGGGCTCACCGTCTACCTCGCCGGCGGGCAGGGCCAGGTCGTCGGGGGCAGCGTCGTGGGCGCGCTCACCGCGGCAGGGCCTCTCATGGTGATCGCGTCCACCTTCGCCAACGCCACGTACGAGCGGCTGCCGCTGGACGAGGCCGAAGAGGACCATCATCATCAGGATGCTGCCGGAGGCCATGCGCCGGTGATGGGCGACTCCTCGGCGGCAATGCCGATGTACGGCCTGCCAGCGAATCTCATGCCCGCGGGAGTCGGCGGGCAGATCGGGCATGACAGGATGCCATGGCCGCCCGTGCATGCACGACCGCCGTACTAGCATCGATCCACACGGATCAAATTAAGGCGCGCGTGATGGAGCTGCTCGATCCTCATCGTATCAAATAGCCAAGAACATGCATGCATATATATCTAGCTAGCAGCTGGTAATTACTACTACCTCTGTTCCTAAATACTATAAGTGTTTTGGTTGTTCAAACTGGACTCCGAAAACGGGAGGAACAAAGGGAATATAATCTTTGTCCTGAAAAACTCATCAGGATTGGTTCCTCCGTGAATGTGGAACCATTTATCGATCCCGTGATGTTGATTGTATGTTAACATATGCAATAATAGATACAAAGATTCTGCTTAATTAAACTGGAATTTACTTGAGTTAACATTGCTCATCCTTGGGTTAAATGACATCTTGGAAGCACTTCCCATGTTTGCATACAGCATACTTATACCGTGTTTTTTTGCCTATGTGTCTGTGATTCTACATTCCGGGGGTGATAAACACCGAGTCCTACATATGTTGGCTCTAACCTGCAATATTGTCACACATGCACGTCCCTTCTTAAAGGCGTTGTCATACATGGTGGATGTACCATGTTGTTTGCTAGATCTTGTACTGCTGGTGGATTTTGATCCCCTGCGACAGGATCATGATCGGTGATGGAGTAAATAGTTGCCGCATACATGGCCGGTGTACCGTGTTGTTTGCTGGATCTTGTACTGCTGATGGATTTTGATCCCCCGCCATAGGACCGGAGGCGAACCTAGAAAATATTTTCATTGGGTTCACTGCTTTGTAAAACTAGGCTTAAAGTAGGTATTTTCAGTAAATAAGTAGTGATTGTAGAGAGGATTAATCAATTTTATTGGGTTCATGTGAACCCAATGGTTACATGCTGGCTCCGCCACTGGATAGGACCGTGATCGATGATGGAGTAAATAGTTGTTCATATGATGATGACCCCATCCCCATGGGCAATAATGCGTAAATAGTAGAAAGTAGGAGTTGTTTGGTCGAAAAACATGCTATAAAGTTTCTCATAGATGTGTACAATGCATATGTTGGTAGACGTTTCCACTCTAAAGCGTAGCATCTTGCTTCATTTTAAGCACAAGGAAAAAACAGAATGCACACTTGTCTTTTTTTTTTTTTTTGAGAGAGAATTGCGCAGCTTTATTCATGAAAAAAATTCATGCAGACTTGTCTTATGAACTGAATTGATAAGCCCATTGTAGTGTGCGTCTACACGATGGACTGAATTGATTAGCCCATTGTAACTCCAGCCCAATAAGGAATTTGCTACGGGCCAGGAGAATGGCCCGTTTCTACACCAGGGTTCGAGGGCGAGCTCACTCGTCCCCGCCATCTTCCTCTGCCGCCGTCTCTGGCCGGCCAGCCGCCGCAGGAGCTGGACCACGCTTCTCCCCTGCCCCGAGCCCCCGACCTTGGCTGCATCACCGTCCCGTGCACTCAGAGGTAAAAAACAATATCATAAAATCGTGTTGTGTGAGAGATGCTAGTATGCACCATTGTGTTCAGATTCGTGTATCTTATATTGCACCAGCATTACAAAATTCCTAATTTTCTTGCTTGCAAATGAGATGGTTTTCATTGAATGGCAGCGCCGCCAGTTTCCGGTTAATGGACGAATACACTCCCAAGCGAGAAGTTACGTCAACCGTGTCCGGACTGAAGACCCATTGTAGTTCTATGCCAACCATAGGTTGCAGATGCGGTGGATTTATTTTCCATGGAGCGTCTGACCAAGTTTAGACCCATGATGAAGAAAGTAGAAAAGATGGAAATGGATTAGTTACATACACGCCTTATTTTAGATCCATCGTGTACAACACTAGGTCTGCAAATGTTCAGGTTTATGTTTCTTGACACCACGTGTGAAACTCGTTGGACTTAGAACAGACAGTTTCTTACACAGCCGTTTGATATAAAATCTGTCATTTTCTGTCACAAGACCGTGCCGGTAGGCATGATCTCATATGTTTAAATTTGCTAATTATGATTTAAACCACAGAGCCATCGGTGCATTTCTTGTTTTTTTTTGGTGAAAGTTCGCTAGAGTTCTTAGTTCAAATGGCTTGATTTTGTTATGTCTCAGTATATTTATTCTTCTCTCCTGAATCCTGATGCAGATAATTTAATATGCTAGCTTGGCTCAAGCGAGATAGAAAACCCCGGCAGGCGGCTGTACTACCTGATGATCTGGTGGGGATGTCCAGGTCTGTATTGCCCGATGAGCTGGTGGTGGACATCCTGTCTCGGCTCCCACTCAAGTCCATTTGCCGTTTCAAATGTGTCTGCAAGTCTTGGCTTGCATTTTCATCTGATCCATACTACAGCCAGAAGCTCCCAAGAACTCCAGCTGGTGTCATGTACCAAAAACGCAAGCCTAGCATACTTCCCTGGTCTCCTCGTACTGCCATCCATCTCGCCAAGCTTCCTGCAAGTGACATGGAAATTGACACAAGACTAAACTTCCTGCCACCTCGTTACAAGTACTCAAAGCTTGAGGATTGCAGCAATGGCCTACTTCTTTCTTATCATGGAGGTAATAAGAGTCGAGGAAGTTTCAACGCCATTGTGTGCAATCCAGCAACTCAAAAGTGGTTGGCAATTCCCAATACTGAACCTGGACCGCCTGGCTGTAGAACTGATCTTAGGTTGTGTTTTGATCCATTGTGGTCTCGGCACTTCTGTATATTCGAATTCCGGTCGATGCCGACCTTCGACCCAAATACTATATCCTTCGTTGACACCACTCAAGTTAAGGTATTTTTCTCGGAGGACTCTACATGGTCTAAGTGTCTTTGGGAAACTCAAGGTTTAAATGTCGATGAGTCACTCTTCATAAATGGGGTGCTGTACCTGAAGGGCTGTTTTAAAGATAAAATTCTGGCGCTCGACGCACCTGACACAAGTGCACAGTGGCTTAACCATAAGATCATTCAGTTGCCAAGGTTTCGAGACACGTTTAGTATCTTTTGTAAAAGGTGTCTTGGACAGTCATCAGGGGTCTTATGCTACGCAAAACATGATTCTGATGCCTGCAGGATGCGTATTTGGAGTTTGGAAGGCCCTGACAGGTGGGTAGTGAAGCATGATGTAAGTATGACCGATGTACTTAGGGACAGGTTTTCCAGCTCCGACTGGAGAGGAGATCCGTTTTTCCATTATGTTGAAATCCTGGCTTTTGACTTGGACAGGGAGATAGTTATCCTCAATGACAAGGAAGCTGATAAGATGATCTCAGTTAGCACTAGTACCGGAAAAGCCTCGCGGTTTCTAAAGATTCCAAGAAAGTTCACTAAGCTGTACCGCAGTTTATTCTATGTACCATACTATGGCGAGGTTCCAGATTTAGCGCGCTCACAATGAACTATGTCTACTTTGTAAGCACCTTTTGTGCATTATCTTTGTGAAACAGAAATTATGTAATGTACTAGATTGATGGCTTAATTTGTGTGCGGTTTGTCTGAACGGTGTAGTAGTACTTGCCTTTTTTGGCCTGCCAACTCTGATCGAACTTGTGCTCGCTTAATATGGAAAACTTCAGATTAAGTATCTGTATCTCTGTTGTGTTGATGTTGTTAACATGTTAAGTGGAACTATATTAGACACGAATACCTGCAGAAACCTGCTAGGGCATTTCTGTAGGTACAAAGAGCAGTGGAGCTACATGCATTCTTTTCTATCTACTATGCGTGGAACCTTCTCCGATCAAGACTTCATCTGAATGTTTGATGTTCTTTCCTGCAGGTTAGCAGGTATGAGTTAATATGTTCGCCCCAGCAAGAATACTTTGGAAGTATTGTACTAGCTCAGTGCTGTTATGAGTACTTGTTCCTCCCAGTTGATTAGTTTCTTAGCACTAGTAGTCGCCGTTCATTTCCTGTAAGGAATTATTGTACCAATTCACATTACATATCCTTTTGGCTAGTTATTCCATTTAATGCGAGGTACGACTCCTCTGAAATTCTGCACAGATGTACAATTGTGAGGAAATATTGTACTAATTCACATCGTGTACTAATTTACTGCAAGGAAATTCTGAACTATTTCACACCATATCCATATTCTTAAGGCTCAGCTACAACTTCCAGCACGTGAGGTGTCTAGCAGAAAAAGAAAATAAATAGCTTCAAGCCTTCAACGACATTGTTGGTGTGATATTATGGCAGATATGCAGTCCCGTTCTTTGCAGACCATCATGATGTAAATATTGTCAGCTTAGAGCATCTCCAACAGATGACCAAAAAATATAGCGGTGCACAAAAAACAGTTTTCTAGACCATCTGGGGCTAAAAACAGTGCTCCATCAGATACCCTATCCCTACCTCGTGCCGAAAATTCTTTCGGGCAGACCAAAAATCTGCCCTTGATGATGTATATTTGGGGCATCAACACATCCTACCTAGAAATATATTGGCCAGCGTGCGCAACGCAACTGCCATTCGGAACTTTCCCCTCCTCTCCCGCGCCGCCGTCGATTATAGCCGGCCCCGCCGCCACCACCTGCCTTAATCAATCGATCTGGGCCCGCCGCCACTGTCCACGCTCCACTGATGGCTCCTCGCGTCGCTCCTCCGCCCGGGCCACTCGTTCGACGTCGTTCCTCTGCACCGCGCCGCTCCTCTGACCTCCCGTGTCTCGACTCCACGTGGGATTTAAGGAGGTCTAGTCGAACCTGAGTTCGAAAGCTCTAGGTTTCAGAAGAGTCCATTTACGTCCAAGTCTGCGGATTCTTTTACAGCATTACTTGCAAGTATATCTGTTTTATTACATGCATAGAAAATAACTACTATTTTTATAACATGATTTTTTTCCTACATTTGGTTTTGCCCAGTTTGCTTTTGCCACTTTCAATTTCAACATTTTGCACAAAACAAGACACTCCTTCTAAACATGGTCCTACTAGCCATTCCAGATTCCAGAACACACAAGAAATTAGTAGTAAGCAAAGAAAAATATTACTGTCAATCCAAGCGGCAGCACTTCCTTTAACTGCCATACTACTATTCTGGCTGTTACTCGTTTACCACTTAGGCACAAATACACTTGTACTATTTCAGACTCAAGCCTATGACCTGACCTAACTAGCCAGCCAGTGCGGAACAAACTTAGTTACAGCCATCGACATCTATCTGTATAGTGAGTCGATGCTGCTTTACACAAAACAAAAGATGGTATGTTCCAAGATGTTAACAAGAGGGTGGGTGGATATCAGTCCGAACCCATCATCATGTTCATGACACCATCCACTATCTTGTTTTGCGCCGAGCAAGAGAGCTCGTGTTCATGCTCACCCAGATGCACCCTGTACACCTCCCACTCCCTGTCATCCACCACATGCCTCCCTATCTCAGCCTGCAACCATATAGTCATTGTTACTACAAGGATACATCACTTGATATATCAAAGCATGATTGGTACGATGAAGATTGTTGAGTGATTGGCAGATATGAGCATGGGTAGGCACACGATCGCGTACCAAGAAGACCCGTTTCTGGAGATTCTTGAGAGCAAGTAAAGCAAGGGTTATCTCGTAGAACACCAGGGGTCTGCCCTTCCAGGACACCTCGACCGGGTTCGCCACCAACAGTTCCATGTCGGGGCCCCGGTTCACCAACGCTACGCCGAGCGGCCGCAGGAGCTCCATCCTTAGTCGGGAGCTCAACGTCCTTTGTTTCTCCTGGTCAATTATCTTCTTCCCGTCTGATTGCACCGCGAACAGATCCAGCTCGCACCTGCCCTTTTGGCCCACGTAGAATCGGCCATAAGAAATCTGACAGGAAACAAGTCTTCTTATTTCACAAAGCAAAGCGAAAAACACATAGAGAACGATATTAGGGTTTAGTTGTTATTACCTAGATGTTGCAGTACTTCAATGTTCTCATGATGTCGGAGCTTTGCCATCCGAGATCTTCCCTTACTCTGAGAAAACATTCCTCCCCCTCCCCTTGGTCCTCCTGCATCCCCACGCACACCCGCAGCCTTAGAAGCATCACTCTACCCAGCAGTATCACCGTACATCCCTATCAATGAAAAAATAGCTCCGACTGTGTTTTTGTCATGTTAAAATAGAAAACCTAGCCTTTTCCATCAGTTTGGACATTTGAGATAATTGGCTAGTGCCTCAATCCATAATATGGTATCAGAGCCAGGTGGTCTCAAGTTCAAACCCCGGCTAACGCGCTATTTAATATAAATAAGTTGCGGCCTCATATCAATCCCAAGTCTAAGGTCTTCCCGTTTGTCCAGCCTAGACGTGGAGTGTTAAAATATAAAATCTAGCCCTTTCCATGATTTCGGAATTTTTAGATAATTGGCTAGTGTATCAATCCATAATATGTCAAAAAAAAGATTTTTCTTCAGAACCGTAAAAAAAAAACCTCCTACTTTCCTTTTGAGAATCTAAAATATATATTCCGGAAAGTCATTTTGGCTCCCAAACTCCAGTGATCTCGCCTTTAAAAATAATCAAAAAGTATATATTTAAAAGTTTCAAAAAAATTTAAAACAAATCATGCATGTTCTGAATGATGTATCCTACAAACATGTAAAAACTCAATGCAAAATACAATATGTTTTGAGCTATACTAATATATATGTACATTTGTTATTTTTGTGGCAATCAAACCGTAAAGTACTCCACAGTGATAGTTTACATGCTTGTAAATATATTATTGAGAACATGCATGATTGTTTTCAGATTTTTTTTAACTTTTAAATATATTTTTTGATTTTTGAAATAGCCGAGATCACTATAACTCCGGAGCACCAAAAATCAACCCAAAATACTCCTACTACAATGGGCTGAATTTATTAAAGCCGACGAACGGAATTTGATACGGACCAGTAGAAGGCGGATTCTATTCTACTGGGCTCAACGAATGAACGGCCCATTTCTTCACTCGATCGAGGAGCAGACTAGGCGAGCCGCCGCCGCCGCCCTGGTCGACGGCGAGCCCCCACCTCCCCGCCTCCCTGCCATCTTCCTCAGCCGCCGTCTCCCGAAGGCCGGCCGCCCCAGGAGCTGGACCACGACGACCATTCCCCTCCTCCCCCGACCTTGGCTGCATCACCGTCCGGTATACTCAGAGGTAAAAACAAAATCCTAACTTTAGTGATGTGAGAGATGCTAGTTACTTGCAAATGACATGATTTTTTTATATGTGAGATATGCACCGTTGTGTTCAGATTCGTGTACCTAATATGGCAGCAGCATTACAACATTCCTAATTTGCTTGCAAACGAGATGATTGCTACAATTTGCATGACAGTTTTATAGCATGAAATTTCGCATCTTGAAGAGGCTGCACCTAGTTTCAAGCCTTGAGCGAGAAAATGGCAAGGCTGTACCTAGAAACGACGGTTTGTTACAGAACCGTTGAATGCAAAATCTGTCATTTTGTTGTTACAGGACCATGTAGTTGTTCCGGTATAGAGTATCTGTGATTGTACCTTGTAAGGAATGATGTTTTCATTTGCTAATTTTGATGTAAACCAGAGAAACATAGCCAAAAAATGTGCCTTTTTTTTCGAGTAAAGGGCACAAGCCCCCAGCTTTTTCATTACGAAAAGCCACACAGTGCAGCAGTAGTTATTACAGAACTAGTTCTCTTAAGGCCCAAAACTCTAAACAAACTAAGCCACTACCAGCAACCATACAGAACAGCATCAGACTTCGGTAAAACACCACAAGTTCTAGGAACAAGCCCCACTAGCTCCCAAAACTTCTGGTAGAATTCTGCTGGTAGACCATCTGGTCCTGGTCTTTTATTGGGTTTCATAGAAAAGACAGCCAGTTTAAATTCTTCCAAAGAAAACGGTTCAACTAGTTTTTCACCATCAAACAAAGGTCACAACACTAGGAAGGTAGCTCTAGAGGTATAACATTTGTCTCCTCTCTTTGTCCAATTTTTTTTTATAGAAATCAGTAGCATAAAGCAAAAGATCATGTTCCTCTTGAATAATCTTATCTTCTTGTCTTAAGGAAATAATTTTATTTCTCCTCCTCCTACCACTAGCTTTTATAATGAAATAAGACGTTAGAGCATCTCCTTCTAGGAAAAAATGTGCATTTGTTGTTGTTTATTTTTTGGGTGAAAGTTCTCTAGAGCTCTTAGTTCAAATGGCTTGATCTTATTGTTTCTCGGTATATTATATTCTTCTCTCTTGATGCAGATAAGTTGAGATGCTAGCTTGGCTCAAGCGAGATAGAAAACCCCGGCAGGTAGGGGCCTACCGGCAAGGGATGTCGACGTCGACGTCTGTACTACCTGATGACCTGGTGGGGATGTCCACGTGTGTACTACCCGATGAGCTGGTGGTGGACATCCTGTCTCGGCTGCCACTCAAGTCCATTTGCCGTTTCAAATGTGTCTGCAAGTCTTGGCTAGCCTTCTCATTTGATCCACACTACAGCCGGAAGCTCCCAAGAACTCCTGCTGGTCTCTTGTACCAAAAACGTGAGCCTGGCATACTTTCCTGGTCTCTTCGTACTGCCATCCATCTCGCCAGATTTCCTGCAAGTGACTGTGAAATTGAGACAAGACTTAACTTTGTGCCACCACGTTATAAGTACTCAAAGCTTGAGGACTGCAGCAATGGCCTACTTCTTTCTTATCATAGACGTAATAAGATTAAAGAAAGTTTCGACGCCATTGTGTGCAATCCAGCAACTCAGAAGTGGTTGGCAATTCCGGATACTGAACCTGGACCACTTGGCTATAGCACTGATCTTAGGTTGTGCTTTGATCCATTGTGGTTTCAACACTTCTGTATCTTCGAATTCCAGTCGATCCTGACCATTGGCCCATATGCTGGATCCTCCACTGACACCACTCAGGTTAAGGTATTTTTCTCAGAGGACTCCACATGGTCTAATTGTCTTTGGGAAACTGAACGTTTATATCTTGAGGAGTCAGTCTTTGTAAATGGGGTGCTGTATGTGAGGTACAGTTTTGAGCATAAAATTCTGGCGCTCGACGCACCTAACACAAGTGCACAATGGCTCAACCGTAAGATCATTCGGCTGCCAGGATTTCGAGACATGTTCACATTTGGGTGTCTTGGACAGTCATCAGGGGTCTTATGCTACGCGAAACAAGAAATTGATGGCTCCATGGTGCTGATTTGGAATTTGGAAGGCCCTAACAGTTGGGTAGTGAAGCATTGTGTAAGTACGACCGATGTATGTGGGAGGGACAAGTTGCTCAGCCCAGACCGGAGAGGAGGTTGGTATTTTCCTTATGTTGACATCCTGGCTTTTGACTTGGAGAGGGAGATAGTTATCCTCAATGACAAGAAAGCTCATAAGATTGTTTCAGTTAGCATTAGTACCGGAAAAGGTTCGCCGTTTCTAAAGGTTCCAAAAAAGCTCACTAAGCTGTACCGCAGTCTATTCTATGTGCCATACTACGGCGAAGTTCCCGCTTTAGTGTGCTCATGATGAATTATTCTTTAGCTACTTTGTAAGCACCTTTTGTGCATTATCTGCACGAAACATCCGTAATGTAATGTAATGTAATAGATTGCTGGCTTAATTGATGTGCCGTTTGTCTGAATGGTGTATGAGTACTTATCTTTTCGGCCTGTCAACTCTGATTGAACTTACTTATGCTTGCTTGATATGGAAAACTGCAGATTAAATATATCTGTTGTGTTGATGTTTTTAACATATTGAGTGGAACTATACTCAGACATGAATACCTGCAGAGACCTGCGAGGGCATATCTGTAGGTACAACGAGCAGTGGAGCTATGACTGTTTTAGTGCTGCTCACTGCAGTTCAGCAACGGACATTTCTCTGTTGTAGTGTGACTGAAACTAGACATAGTTTCATATTGGCATGCATTCTTTTCTATCCACGGAACCTTCTCCCGATCAAAACTTCATCTGAATGTTTGATGTTCTTTCCAGGTATGAGTTAATTATTTTCGCCCCAGCATGAACAGTTTATAATATAAATAAATAGCTTGTTATGCTTCTTTGTTTTGAGATAAACAATGTCCGATAAGAACTTGTTATGCTTTTTTCAAGCGAATCTTGTGGAGATCGTATCTGAACTTTGTTGTTAGGTCTGCCTATAGGTGATTCAGTCGGTTTTACAGGCAATGTATAGGTCAGTGCTGTTAAGAGTACTTGTTCCACTCAATTGATTAGTTTCTAAGCACTAGTAGTCGCTGATCATTTCCTGTAAGGAAACATTGTACTAATTCACATTATCATTTCCTTTTGGCTAGTTATTTCATTTGATGGTAGGTACGACTTGTCTAAATTGTACACAGATCTACAATTGTAAGGAAATATTGTACTAATTCACATCTGTGTACTAATTTCCTGTGAGTAAATTCTACAACTGTAAGGAAATTCTGTACTATTTCACATCATATCCTTTAAGCTCAGCTGCAACTTTTTTTAACTAATACCATCCAGCATGGCAGGGTCTAACAAAAGAAGAAAATAAATAGCTTCAGGCCTTCAACGACATTGTTGCTGTGATATTATGGCAGACCATGATTTAAATATTGTCATCTTAGTCAGTTCATATCTGCTGGAGTGGTTAGCACCAAGTGTCTTGTATTTTGCACCCTTTACGTCCTAGGAGGCCTGTAAACCTGAACTATCTTTCTTTTTCTCGAAAAAGAATTAAGAATATTTTTAAGACCCAGTGCATAGAGCCTCCCACACAATGTGGGGTCTGGGAGATTATATGAACCTAGTCTTAATTCTGCAAAGTGCAGTGCAGGGAGGCTAGTTCGAACCCAGGACCTCTTGGCACAAATGGGGAGGACCTCACCACTGCACCAAGGTCTGCCCTGTATTTTTAATTATTTGAAGAAATTTTAATCGTATCAATTTAAGACACATTGAGAAGTAAATTAAACCTTAAGCATAAAAGCGATTACCAAAATAAAAATATATATCCGATGATATAAATTTTGGATCAATGGAAAATAAATCATACTACCTTATGCATAATAGCATACCGCCAACCCAATAATTTAGTCTTTATCGGATTTCAGAAAATGAGGTCTAGTCAAACCCGAGTTCCAAAGCTCTGGATTACAGACTGAGTTCATTTTCGTCCATGTCTGCTGATTATTTTACCAAATTACTTGCAAAGTATATCTGTTGAATACTTGTATTACATGCATATAAATAACTGCTATTTTTATAATGGGATTTTTGTTTTTTTTTTTCCAAATTTGGTTTTGCCCAGTTTGCTTTTGCCACTTTCAATTTCAACATTTTGCACAAAACAAGATAATGCCTTCTTCTATACATGATCCTACTACGCGTTCCAGATTCCAGAACACACGAAATTAGTAGTAAGCAAAGCAAAATAATACTGTCAATCCAAGTGGCAGCACTTGCTTTAACTGCCATACTACTATTCTAGCACATTCGTCTACCAGTTAGGCACAAATACACTAGCACTATTTCAGACTCTAAGCCTGTGACCTGACCTGACCTAACTAGCCAGCCAGTGAGGAACAACTTAGTTACAGCATCGACGTATCTCTGTACAACGAGTCGACGCTGCTTTACACAAAACAAAAGCTAGTATTTTCCACGTTGTTAACACGAGAATGGGTGAAATCAGTCCCAGCCCATCAGCATGTTCGTAACACCATCGACGATCTTGTTTTGCGCCGAACAAGAGAGCTCGTGATCGTGCTCGCCCAGGTGCACCCTGTACACCTCCCACTCCCTGTCATCCACCACATGCCTTCCGATCTCAGCCTGCAACCATAGTCACTGTTACTACAAGGATACATCACCTGATATGTCTAAGCGCAATTGCTCTGGTGATGATTTAGATGTGTGATTGTCAGATATGTGCATAGGCACAAGATCGTGTACCAAGAAGACCCGCTTGTGGAGATTCTTGAGAGCGAGGGTTATGTCGTAGAACACCAGCGGTCTCCCCTTTCCGGACACCTCGACCGGGTTTGCTACCAGCAGTTCCATATCAGGGCCTCGGTTCACCAGCGCCACGCGGAGCGGCCGCAGGAGCTCCATCCTCAGGCGGGAGCACAGCGCCCTCTGTTTCTGCTGGTCAATTATCTTCTCCCCGTCTGATTGCACCGCGAACAGATCCAGCTCGCACCTGCCCTTTTGGCCCGCGTAGAATCGGCCATAAGAAATCTGACAGGAAACAAGTCTTCTTATTTCACAAAGCAAAGCGAAAAACACATAGCGAGCGGCATTTATTTTAGGCTTCAGTTATTACCTGGATGTTGCAGTCCTTCAATGTTCTCATGATGTCATATAGGAGGCCCTTGTGGTCAACGCACTGGATCTGAATAAGCGTGTGCATGGGGCTGAGGGAGTTGTCCGTTGTGACCGACATGCTACTGTTGGACCTTGAGCTGCTCAATTGGTCCTCTATGAGATCAATGTTGAACATCCGGTCCAGGACAAGAGGCGGCAAAAGTGCGGAAGCTTGGAGGCAAGAAGACATGTCTTCTGTCGCATTATCTATCTCACAACTTGTCACCGAGTCGCCTAACACACTCTGAAGTTTTTCATAAGCCTCTTCCCTTCTGTTCTTTGTGTGTAGTAGTTCCCTGAAATTATTTGCACGAGTCAACACGATGCACGAGGTATCCATTCATCTACCTTCACAGCGTAATGCCATTCTTATATTTCAAATGATGGGCCTTACTGGACACATACATAAACTACACAAATGATGACAGCATGATAAACTATAAAGACATAACTTGACAACTTCATACTGCTCAAGCAAGTGATTGACCAGTTATAAAGGATCGTATATCCTCATCAAAATATTGCAAGGATGGCAGTTCGTATCCTACGAAAATACTTACGACTTGCCCACTTGGGAAACAGGAACATTGTTTAGCAAGCAGTTTGTTGGAATCATCAATAAAAGGAGGAAACATATTTTATTATTGGAATGACATAACCAAAGAACATATATGACGCGCCAAAAAGGATGTATAAGAAATGGACCTAGCATCTGTGATGAAGAAAAGGTCCATCACTCTGCCGTCAGGAGTGGTGGAGACCTTCACCCTCCTGATTGTGAGCTCCATCTCGCATAACACGCGTGTCACGTCTGCAAAAAACTGAATTAATTCCCAGCACAAGAGCCTGGATCAGACATTTGTCACACGGTGAATCTTTTCCTGCTCTTTTTCACTAAAACTACATTTTTGCCCACTAAAACCCGATCACAGGAGAAGGCGTATTGGCCAAACAACACCAGTTGCAAGATGAAGTTGAACAGCTGAATACATACTGATCACAAGTACATAGACACATGAATTCGTTCCGCTTGCCTCCGTGACCGGTCTAACGATAATGATCGGGCGTCTCAGAAGAAGAAACTAGAGAAATGAATGCAGGCAATAGTCATGTAATCTGGAGGGTTGGCTGTCCGATCAGGAGTCAAGACAGCAACACACATGTTTCTTCACAAAATAGTAGTAGAAGAGTAGTGTCAATATTTCTTCTTCTAAGATGGCATGGATTACCGGACTGAGTGCCTTGTAGTTGTGGTGATATCAGAGGCTAAACAGTTAGGCAGATTTACTAACACAAGGTCTAACTCGAAACAAAGACATAAAGGTGCTGAAACTGAATCCTACCATGGAGGAGTCCCATCCGGTCGAAGCAGCAGAACTTGAGCAGGAAGACCTGTGGCGCGGCGGGCGCAAGATTATCGTCGAGACCGGCGGCTGCAAGGTAGGAGGCGTCGAGGCCGTAGGGCGCGGCGGCGGGGCAGAGCTCGACCAGCCTCTCCTTGAGGAGGTCCCATGCCGTTGGCTGCCGCCCCCGCCTGGCCACCACCCAGAGCACGATGTAGCACCACCTCCCGTCCGTGCTCATGTCTGTTAGTTCAGAGACATTCAGTCGTCAGGAGAGTGAGGAAAAAAGATGGGAACTTTGAGAAGGTGGATGAAGGAGGAGTGACAGGACCTCCCTTGAGGATGTTGAGGCCGAAGAGGAGGACGACGCGGCAGAGGTCGCAGCCGAGGCCGGTCTTGTCGGGGCAGCTGACGGTGACGACGGTGGGTCGCCGGCGGCGTCCGGGTGCCGGATTTGCACCACCTCGTCGCTGGGTACCCCCATCGCTCCTCCCTAGCTATCAGTTTCTCTCTTCCTTTCTAGGAATTGAGGGCACCAAATCGGAAATCTTTGGTTGCTCCGGATAGGGGAACTTGCTTTCTCCGTCGTTATTTATGGGCTGGGGCTAGGGTGTCGCGGGTGAGGGGACAGATTTGGCGGCAGCGGCGGCGGCGGGAGGGGGATCTTTGTCACCGGAAGGGAAGGGGACGAGGAATCTTGGAGAGTGGATTCGCCGCTCAGTCTTGGCATAATTTGGTGCCAAGATACGGAAGAATATTATTATCTCTTGTTGGAAGCTCCGGTGTGCAGCGTGCGTTTAGGCAACCAAACACTACTTTCGGTCATATATAAAACTCCAACTCTCCAAGGGTCACCCCCCTTCAATTTGACTCCCTCTTTATTTTCTCACTTATTTACCATACACCTGAATTTAAATATAAATATTTTCACCCATATAAAATCGAATGGCGATTCAAACTTTCAAACAACAGAGTTCAAACCATAATAAGAAAACTAAAAAAAATCCTAGGAAGATCTGATGCTCGAGCTCAGGGGAGGTATGAAAACGAGGCGGAAACATTTTGCGGCGGCGGTGGCGGCGGCGATGGCTAATCCAAGAGAAGTGTGAAGGTGGACGACTGGACAACAATGGATGTGAATCTACGGTAACGCCGGCGCGGGGGGCACAACCTCCCGGCCATATCATACAGGAGAGGGAACGTGTGGGATTGGTGTGGAGGGATGAGAGGGTGACATGTGGACTAGGCAGACACTTTGCTGAGGTGGCATTAGACTATGGGAAATGCCCCAGTTCTGTCCTAATTTATGGATAACTTTGGACAAACGAGGGCTCCGATCGAGGTACTTATTTGGACAGTTTGACGACAGATGGATAAATAAGGGAGGTTTGGGGTACCCTTATAGTTGCTCCAAGGGTGCATTGTTTTGATAGATCCTCTGTAGAGTGTGTTGGCTATGTAAGTTTCTTGCAGCCCAATTGTTTTCTTTTTTATTCCATATCGTTGAATTGAGATTATGCCATCCATTGACCATGATTTTAGCCTGACCTTTGGCGGGCACCGTTCCGGGCCAGGAGGACGGGCGACATAACAAACGCGCCAGGAATATTGACAGCGGTTTTTGTATTGGATGGAGGGGCACATGGTCGGCAGTGGCAGCCGAACTCGGTCCGAGCATTTGGACGATAGAGGCGCGAAGAAAGACCATAGGAGGCGACGACTGAACTTAATTACGCGGTGGCAATGACCGAGCTCTTGGTGGTGGCAGGCATGGAGTGGGAATCACGCATACAGAGAGGCATGGCGGGACCCCTCGTGCTCTTGTGAAGTCCAAAACGAGGCGGGGTAGTGTCTCAGGGTTCGTGGGAGGCTAACGATAGAGCTTAGGCGACATGCGGTTGGAGAGGGGACTAGGTCACTCTATCCGACGGAGGAAGAAAGAGAAGTTGGTGTCCCGCCGCGGTAGGGATTTGTCTCAGTTTTAGGTCCGCATGGATAGAGATGCTCGTTCTTACAGAGTCCTACGTGAAAGATGTTTAGCAGCGCGACACCATCAATTTCTAGTATTGTGTGTCAATAAACATTAAGCTAAAGTATTTTATAATGTTGTCTAAAGAAAATGGCTTCGTAGGAGGAAATAAAGCAGGCTGAAAGTTCAACCTTTAAGTAGATCCACGTCTAAGAATAGTCGTCGGCATCCTTTGTCGACAATATTTTCCAACAAATTTCAAAAGAGACATCACCATCATCTTTTAATTTAGTACTAGTATATGGCCATTTACAAAGAAGTGGACAATGACGTCTTTCCGATGATAAAGATGAAATGTTATAACGTGCCACACCCACAAGCCGCTAACAATTCACACAAGTCAAAGCAAAAGTAAGCAGCTAGCCTAGCCGTAGCTAGGACACATCCAGTACAGTACCCTCCGGCCTCCAGGTTGGGAACACGCAAAAGTTGCATAACTCCAAGCTAGTGTTTTATTAGCCAACCAAACACAAGAGGTCGTATAAAAAAGTATGAGGGATCAGCGTCCAACACATCATCAGATTCTACATTACCATGTCAGTGAACATTAAGCTAAGAGTGTAGTATTACTATACGTAAATATCACAACATTAGTTTTACGGAAAACAATTTTTGAAATGTCAAAAAATTCCAAAAAAAAAATTTGCATGCAGGTCATGACATTTCATGTTGACACAAAAAGTTTCGTGAAGAAAAAAGTTTTTTGCAACCTGTGCAAAAAAGACAAATCCGGACACACCGAAACGTATATATACGCGTCAGTTTTTTTCTTTTTTGTACAGATCACAGAAAAAGTTTTTTCACCCTGAATTTTTTTTCGCTAACACATCATGTTGTAATCTACACCCGGATTTTTTTCCGGAATTTTTTGACATTCTGAAAAAAAAACTAAAAAAAAATTACATAATGGGTGCATATGCCAAATCTCCTTGTCCTGATTAAATAGGCTTGTGTCTTTTGGAATTTGATGTGGGCTTTAACTCCATGGACCAAATAATTTATAAAAACCGCGGAGGCGTTTAGTTCCACATTGCTAGTTGGTTTGTCAGGTTATATATACTTGTTGCATCTCTCGTTTGCTGATGATAGTTTATCTTGAGAATTTTTTTTTTTTTTTGAAACGAGGCAAAAGCTTTGCCTTTATATTGATATAGGAGAAGCAAACAACACAAGAGGCCGAAGCCCAAGTAAAGATTACAAAGTCTCCCTCGTTTCAAAAAAAATAGAAGCTTCACATCATCCGATGATTTTTGCCAGCTTCTTTCCTCCAGCAAGGATCCAGTTTCTGCTCTCGCTCTTTATGTGTTGGAAGAGGACGGACGGCATCGTGAATTTGTTGTTGAAGACCCTCGCGTTCCGCTCCTTCCAAATCTCCCAGGTGATCAGAATGATTGCCGTCTGCATGCCCTGGCGAGATGTGGAAGGAGTCGTGGCTAGCTCCTTCCAATAGTCGAGGACGGTGGGCTTGGTCACAGCAAGACTGTGGGTGATGGCGGGGCAGTGAAGCCAGAGAGAAGCCTCTGCCCATATCCTCTTAGAGTAGCGGCACTCGAAAAGCATGTGCCTTCTTGTCTCGGGCTGACATCTGCACAGCTGACAAACAGCCTGGTGTGGCCATCCCCTGACGGCGAGACGGTCCGACGTCCATAGACGGTTTTGGACAGCAAGCCATGCGAAGAAGGAGCACTTAGGAGGGGCCCAGGTGTTCCAAACGATGTTTCTGAAGGAGCAGGAGGAGGCGCCGATGAACTGCGCTTTGTAAGCCGACTTGGCCGAGTAAACCCCAGAGGTCGAGAGGGTCCAAGTGATGGTGTCGGCAGTTCCGGGGGACAGGGTGATCCCCTGAGTGAGGGTCCAGAGATTGACGAACTGGGAGATGTGAGCGAGCGTGAAGTTGTCGACGGCCAGGTCCGAGATCCATTTGTAGTCAGCAATAGCCTCAGAGACGTTTCTGTTCTTCCGCTTGGAGGCCACAAAGAGGTCGGGGGCAATGATCTTAGGGGGCAGCCCGTCAAGCCAAGACGAATCCCAGAAGGAAGCTTTGCGACCATCGCCCACCGTCACCCGGGTTGCAGCACTGAAGAGGCTCTTGTCGATGCAGTCGTTCGGCGTTTCAGATCCCACCCAAGGCTTATCTGGGGAGGCCCACTCATGCCACAGCCATCGCAGCCTAAGGGCCCTTGAAAAATTTTCCAGGCTTAGGATTCCGAGCCCGCCCATGGCCTTAGGACGACACACCTTGTCCCAAGCAACCTTGCACTTGCCGCCGCTGACCTTTTCGCTGCAATTCCATAGCATTCCTTTGCGAATCTTGTCGAAAGCCTTGATAGTTCGTTTATCCGCTTTGATGGCCGTGAGAAGGAAAATGGGCGTAGAGGAGAGCACAGACTTGACGAGCTCCGTACAGCCCGCCCTGTTGATGTATTTACCCTTCCAAGGTTGCAGACAAGAGGCGGTCTTGTCAATGTAAGGTTGGAGATCAGCTCGCCGTAGTCTGCCCAGGGCAAGCGGAAGTCCCAGGTACTTAATGGGGAACTGGGCGACCGAGGCCGGGAACTCCGTCATAATTGTAGCCAAGTCGATGCCCTCGCAGCGAATTGGGGAGAAGGAACTCTTGGTGAAGTTTGTAACCAGACCCGTCGCGTCACCGAACCCCCGTAAGGTGTAAGCAAGGTTCGTGATGTCATCAGCCGTTGGCACAAGGAAAATTGCCGTGTCGTCAGCATAAAGGGAGACTCTGAGCTTTGCTAAATGGTCCGGTAAAGGCTGTAGAAGACCCTCCTCAGTGGCAAGCTCAAGGGTTCTGTTGAGGGGATCGATGTCAATGTCGAAGAGCAAGGGGGACAGCGGATCCCCTTGCCTGAGGCCCTTGCCATGGAGGATCTCCAGTCCCGGGACGCCGTTAAGCAGGACCCGAGAAGAAGCGGTGGAGAAGAGCAAGGAGACCCACGCCCTCCACCTGGGGGGAAAACCCCGGCGCTGCAAGACGTCAAGAAGATAGTCCCAGCGCATAGAGTCGAACGCCTTGGCGATGTCAAGCTTGAGGAGAAGCGTAGGCGAGCGAGCACGGTGGAGGCGCCTTGCGGTATTCCTCACATACATGAAGTTGTCGTGGATGCTTCTGGATTTAATGAAGGCGCTCTGACAGTGGGAAACAAGGTCATTCATCTTGGGGCTTAGACGCCGAGCCATAGTCTTGGCGATGATCTTCGGAATGATGTGGATCAGGCTGATGGGGCGATAGTCACTAATCGAGTCAGCCCCATCTTTTTTTGGCAGCAGGACGATGTTAGCTGAGTTGATGATGTGGAAGTTGTTCACGGACAGCTCGGAGAACGTGTCAATGACCCGCATAAGGTCATGGTGGATGATGTCCCAACATGAGGAGAAGAAGGCCGTGGTGAAACCATCAGGCCCAGGGGCTTTGTCCTTTGGCATGTCCTCAATGGCGATCTTGATTTCCTCTTCAGAAAACGGCAGGGCCAGGTCATCGAGGTCCATCGAGCCGGTGTTTAGAGCCTCCCAATTTAGGTCGATCTGCCATGGAGGTGGTTGGCCAAGGGTGCGGGTGAAGTGGTCAAGAACCACCGAAGCTTTATCATCATGAGCAGTCACCCAGCCACCATTTTGCTGCAGCCTCTGAATGTGGTTTCTCCTTCTGCGGGAGTTGACGCGAAGGTGGAAATACTTGGTGTTTGCGTCACCCACCCGAAGATTGGTTATCCTTGATGCTTGTCTTTTCCTGGCGCGCTCTAGGACAGCTAGGCCCATGACTCTTTTCTTTAGACCCGATCGCAGATTCTTCTCAATTATCGACAGAGTCCTCGATTCTTGTGCAATGTCCAGCTGTAGGATGACTTCGAGAGCCATGATGAGCTGCAGCTTATGGTCGGAGAAGAGGCCCTTGCTCCAGGCACGGAGCTTCCTTGCTGTGTGCTTGAGAATATTAATTGTTGTCATAATATTTAGTTCGATTAGATTAATTTGAAAATTTCTAATTCTTTCAAGAGTGCCCTGCTTCCTAAGAGGAGAGAAAGCAGATTGAAAGTTCAACCTTGAACGAGATCCACATTTAAAGCATAGTTGTCCTCGTCCTTTGTCGATAATATTTTCCAACAAACGAAAGAGACGTCTTCAAATATGCATTTGCAAAGCAGTGGTAATGGAGATGGACAGTAACATGTGCCCAATAAGAGATGAAATATTGCGTGGCACGCCCACTCACCGCTAACAAGTCAAGCAAAAGTGAAGAGCTAGCTAGGACTCCATCTCCATCCGCATGCAGGATCTGAGCCTGCTTCTCCAACATTGAAAATCACATCAAAGTCACAGGTTGGGAGGCTGGGAGCATAGCAACAGTTCAACTCAATTTGAAGCTATATAGGTGCAAACTAAGAGGGGAAATCCTTAAAAAACTAGAACGCAAACTATAGTTGAGCGGAGGGAGTACTGTATACTAATTGGGCATGACATGCTGTGTCCATAATAATAATTATTATTACTAATATCATTTAGTCAGTGGTGATGAAAGCGAAGTGCCACTCTGCGCAAGGTTCGTGTCACTGTCTTGATTTCTCTTCCACGGCTTTTTATGGAGCGGCAACACGGTTTGTTAAACCTGCCACTTGTACACAGTGGTAGAAAAAAGAAGTCCATCTTGATAGCAATTCTGGGTCGCTGTCGGGCAGGTCAATCGGTCTCAGCTGGATACTACGGATCGATCTGAGGAGATCGAGGACTTGTCAATGTGCTCATCCCAACTACACATGTCCTGCCTGCGTCATCTCTTGATGTTATCTTTCGTCACTGGCTTGGTGATTACGAACTTGCTTACAACCAGCTGAGGAGCCAACTTTATTACTCCCTCCGTCCATAAATTTATAATGTCTCAACTTTCAACTTTGTTTAAATTTGCATGTATCTGGACATGGTTTAGTGTGTATATACATGCAAATTTAGAGACATTATTCTATGAATGAAGAGAATATGACATAGTATGATGAAACCAACAAGGCAACAATGCCGAGTTTGACTCCATTTTCCCTAGTAGCAAAATCTCCACTTATTGGCAGTAAGTATGAGAGTAACAGAGTAAAGGCATACCTAGCTAGTTACTTCATCTCAAAGCAACATTGTCATTATTATTTTTTCGAGGAGAAATACTGCTGACATACTTGCATTTTGTAACAGCTGCTTGGATCAGACTCTACTTGTGGTAATTTCTTGCACACCTAACTGACAGCTAAACCAGGAGAAAAAATGGGTACCGGGCCGAATCTCATTGCTCTGGCACCGAGTAACTTCTTGAAGCAACTTAGTGGATCGCAACCCGAGCTACCGAAGCAAAGCCTACATTAGCAATCCATGGTTAAATTACGTATTCTCAAATACCGACCGCAACAAAAAGTGAGACTACATGGATAATTGGATATGGTTCTATACCGCTCTCTAATATGTAATTTCTTCCATCTCGATCGCTCTCTCCTTTTCATCGTGGATCGACACTGCCTTGAAGAGCCCTGTTGCTCAAGCTCCCTTTCAACTAGCAGCGTGGGTGGTGTTGGAGTCCACGGTGCTGGGGGCAGGCTGCAGTCCAACATCGGTCTTGGTTCGCAAGCCAGAGGAAAAACTTGACCCTAGAAGTTGCCCATCTCTTCCATATAAGCTTCCATGCGTTGAAGGTGGCAGAATATTTTTTTAAATTTAGAATATACTTCCTTAATTTTTTCTGTAATTTATCTATTTTAGAAGAATTTTATATATTTTGTTTGTTCAGGACTTTGTAATTATGCCTTTGTAATATTTTCAAGGACATTGTATTTCAAACGTAAGTTTAATGGTTGTATAAACTTCTGTAGGCATTTGTTTTTGTGGATATTTAAATTAGGTGGGCACTTTTCAGGCACAAATCCTACATAGGTAGGCTCAACTATGTGCACCAATAATTTAAGACTAAACAACAAGCAAGCAATTCAAATATCCACATATATCCGATTCTCCATTGGAGAATTACAACACAAGAATTAAACAAACCAGCATCTTATTAACCTACTTCCCATGTTTGATTTCGTACGCGCATAAACTTTTATTTGAGAAAACATCAAAAAACGCTTATATACACCAGATGTAATTAACTAAGCATCGAGATTGACACTATACCAAATAATCAAATAGTATGTATGGACCATTTTACGTTTGTGGATGCTGCCATAAGTGATGCTACTTCAGTACCAAGTGCCCAGCATTACATGTTGTCATTTATTACTAAACCCAACTTAAAATATACATTTCCCGATGCCTCCGGTTTATAATCTAGAATCTTATAACACATATAGTGTACCTTATAATACACTAGAACCATGTTTAAGATATTTGGTTGGCATACATTTAAGAAATCCCCATCATTATATTAAGTATATTAAAATATATACATGAACACACGTACATAAAGATGACTACAAATTTAGACCATATAAAATACAACCATGAAAAATTGATTCAAAAGAAAAATGTATTACAATATAAAACTTAACTTAGCACAAGGAAACTTTTGAGTGATATAAGTTAACACTATATCTAATATTCAAAAACATTGGTATGTGGTTAACCATGCATTCCAAGTAATAAAGAATTGTATGAATTAAGACCATATTAGGCTACAAATAAGTTCAATTGAAGTACACAGTTTTAGTATAAATGTGTTTGTTTTAATTTACCCTACGGTCAATATGTGGCCACTTGCAAATCAGTAGACAATAACGTCTTTCCGATGATAAAGATGAACTGTTATAACGTGCCATGCCCACACACCGCTAACAATTCACACAAGTCAAAGCAAAAGTAAGCAGCTAGCCTAGCCCTAGTCAGGACACATCCACTACGGTACCCTCCGGCCTCCAGGTTGGGAACACGCAACAGTTGCATACCTCCAAGCTAGTGTTTAATTAGCCAACCAAACACAAGAGGTCATATAAAAAACTATGAGTGATCAGCGTCCAACACATCATCGGATTCTACATTACCATGTCAGTGAACATTAAGCTAAAGAGTGTAGTATTACTATATGTAAATATCACAACATTAGTTTTATGGAGAAAAGCCTTAATTAAAGAGTCTTGCGTCTTTTGGAATTTGATGTGGGTTTAACGCCATGGACCAAATAATTTCTAAGAAATGTCCTGGAAAGTTTAGTCACGCGTTGCTAGTTGGTGTGTTAGGCTATACTTGTTGCATGTCTCATTTGCTGATGATAGTTGATCTTGAGAATATTAATTGTTATCGTGATATTTAGTTTGATAAGATCAATTTCAGTTTTCAATTTTTTCCAAGAGTACCCTGCTTCCTAGGAGGAGAGAAAGCAGATTGAAAGCTCAACCTTGAACGAGATCAACATCTAAAGAATAGTCGTCGTCGTCCTTTGTCGATAATATTTTCCAACAAACGAAAGAGACTTCTTCAAATATAGTAGATAGTACATGGCGATTTGCATGTGCAAAGCAGTGGTAACGGAGATGGACAATAAGATGTGTCCAATAAAAGATGAAATATTGCGTGGCACGCCCACTCACCGCTAACAGTCGACGTACACAAGTCAAGCAAAAGTGAAGAGCTAGTAGCTTGGTAGCTAGGACTCCATCTCCATCCGCAAGCACGATTAGAGCCTGCTTCTCCAACGTTGAAAATCACATCAAACTAGAATAGTACCACAGGTTGGGAGGCTGGGAGCATAGCAACAGTTCCATAATTCGAAGCCAGGTGCCCTAGAATATGTTTTTTCTTCAGTTTATACGCAGCTGGAATACCTCGGCTCCTCCTTCTCCCAGCTCTCTCCACGGCGACACACCATGGTCGGGCAGTCGCTGAACAACACAGAAGGCACACGGAGAGGTGCAGAAGAGGATGCTCACCTAGGCGCCGCCCGGTGTCTCATGCTCGCTGGGGCGGAAGAGCGACCGTATGGTCACCAGAGCGGAGGAGGACGGCGGCGCACCGCGTGAGCAGGAAGCAGGACGCGAGGGGCACGGCAGGAAGGTCGATAAGGAGCAGAAGGTCTCCGGCGCGCGGGTGCGTAGACGCAGAGCGACGCGCACGACCATTTGGGGGCGGCGCCGCTCGGATTTAGTCACCGGCTACGGCGGTGGACATCAGCCTGCATGAGGAGCTCAAATCAGAGCGAGGGGGACAGGGAGAAGAGGTCTAGGAGCACGATTAGGTCAGCGGCGAGTCCGGAAGAGATCGAGGACGACAAGAGCGAGCTCGCCAGCCGGTTGCCGGATGCGCAGAAGAAGGACTCGACGCCGTGACCGAACCCTAACCCTAGGGCTTGGGTTGCGCACGGCCACACGGAGCACGGAGAAACGAATCTAAGGGGAGGAGAGGGCGAAGCGGAGCAAGGGCTCTCGTTTGCGTGCTAGCACGGCGAGGGAGGCCGCCGGAGCGCGCCGAAATCGGCCGGCGACGGCGAAGGCGACTGGGGAGCGAGGCGAGCACGGGAGCAAGAGAGGAGGTGGGATGGGGGAAAATGCGAGGGACGGTTACGTAAATGTGGATAAACGCGAGGAGTTTTTTGCAAAACGGTCACGCGAACCGTCCGATCCGTCGGATCTGGATCGGACGGCGCGGAGGCGGGTGACCGGGTGACCGGGTGCGTGCGTAGCGGTGACCAGGCGACGTGGAGGCACGTGATTGGCTAAAAATAGGGGTGCTACAGTAGCACGCGGGATTGGGGGGGCGACGTGGAGGCATCGTGGCCGCTCATCGCGAGAACGGACGGATGAAGTAATCCGGGTGACGTGGCACCGCGGAGGGGGGTGATCCTTTACAGCGTTTATATATAGTATCTATTGGGCATGACTTGCTGCGTCCATAATAATAGTTATCATTACTAATAATGGATTAATGGGCATTTAGTCAGTGGTGATGAAAGCGAAGTGCCACTCTGCGCAAGGTTCGTGTCACTGTCTGGAATTTTCATACATGCCTTTTTATGGAGCGGCAAGGGTTTGTTAAACCTGCCACTTGTATGCAGCGGTAGAAAACAAGTTCATTGATCTTGACAGCAATTCTGTACGTCCGTCGATCTAATACGCATATGGCCGTGTCGTTGTCGGGGACGTCGGCCTCAGCTGGATACTACGGATCGATCTGAGGAGATCGATCGAGGCCTTGTCAATGTGTGCTCATCCCGACTACACATGTCTTGCCTCTGCTAGCTAGCTACGTCATCTCTTGATGTTATCTTTCGTCACTGGCTTGGTCATTTTTCATCTAATATGCGTTAATTTGATGCACGAATTACATACTTGCTTACAACCAGCTAGCTGAGCCAAGTTTTATTACGATGATATGATGCATGAAACCAACAAGGCAAAAACCATGCAGAGTTGGACTCCGTTTTTCCTAGTAGCAAGATCCGGACAGTAAAACCTTTTTAGAGTACGGTAGCTGCAAGACTATTGCTAGAACCCTACTTAAGTGTCAGATCTAATTCTCATCTTCCATTTGCACTCAACGTTCGTTTGCACTCTGGTCACTCCGTTGTTTGTTGACCGGTTTTTTTCGGTTTTTGACCCAGAATCATCACGTGCGCCTCACGTTGAGCTTGTTTTGGCCCAGTTTTTTGCAAATAACCCCTTAAATTCTAGCAACGTTTTTAGACTGCCCTCTTCTGCCAGGTGGATCCCACCTGTCAGTGACAGGAAGGAAATAAATAAGAAACCTAAAATTATATGAGCGTTGTGGGATTCGAACTAGGTACCTCTAGATATTGCAACACGAAGAGTAACCATTGAGGATAGAGCATCTTCATGTCGCTAATATAAGCTTCGCGATCGAACGGGGACGGCGGCAGCCGGAGGTGAAGACGACGATGTCAATCTGGCGTGTGCAGCTGGGCCCACTGGCCAAGTTTGACCGGGGCTGATCCGGGCGGCTACCTTTTCATGTATAATAAGGCGATGTGTACATTCAAACATGTGCGCTCCGTGTCCGCATTGGTGTTAGTCACGGTGTTGCTCTCGCGATAGATCGCTAGTTCGAACCCCCTCTCTGCCAATTATTTTGGTTCCGCTATTTATTTCGTTCCACTGACAGGTGGGACCCACTTGACAACAATCAAGAAGGTTGGGTGCATACATAAAAAGTGAATTGGCTATTTGTAAAAATAGCAGCTCGGAACAAGCTCACCGTGTCAAAAACGGCCGAGTGACCAGAGTGCACACGGATGTTGACTTGAGTGACGGGTTCACAAGATTTTTGAAAATGGTGACTTAAGTGCACCCACACGATGACTTTAGTGACCGCCAATGCCATTTACTCATGAATACAATGCACACATGGAACGAGCTAGAAGTCGTCTAGATGGTGGGTGAATAGGTGATATAAAAATATATACAAATCTAGCTTCATCTTGATACGGATTTAAATTAGGTGGGTACTTTTCAAGCACAAATCCTACAGAGGTAGGCTCAACTATATGTACCAATAATTTAAAACCAAACAATGACAAAAACAAGCGAGGAATTCAACTATATGCAGATATAGTATTCTCTATTAGAGAATTGCAACACAAGAATTAAATAAATCAGCATCTTATTAACCAAATTCCCATGTTTGATTTCGTGCATAAACATTTTTTTGAGAAAAAAGCAAAAAATACTTATATACACCAGATGGAACCAAGCGTCAAGATGGGCACCATACAAAATAATCAAGTTGTATGTATGGAAAAGTAGATTTTATGACCATCTTATGTCCGTGGATGTCGCGATAAGCGATGCTATTTCAGTACCAAGTTCCCAACATTACATATTGACATTTTTATTACTAAACACAACTTGGAAGACACATTTACCGACACCTCCTATTTATAACATAGAAGCTTACATAAATATACTGTACCTTATAATACACTAGAACCACGTTTAAGATATTTGGTTGGCATTCATTTAAGAAATCTCTATCATTATAGTATGTATATTAAAATATATATATATATACACGAACACTGAAAATGTTATTCAAAAGACAAATATAATTGTAGATAAAGAAATAGAACAATGAAAAATTTATTCAAAAGAAAAACTACTACATAAATTTAACTTAACACAAGGAAACTTCTGAGTCATATAAATTAACACTCTAACTAATATTCGGAAACATAAGTATGTTGCTAACTATATATGCATTCTAAGTTATAAAAAAGTACGAATTAAGACCATATTAGGCTAGAAATAAGATTAATTGAAGTATAAAATTTTAGTATAAATATGTTTGTTTTAATTTACCCTATAGTCAAATCCACTAAATTTATTACGAGAAAATTTTATTAGCAGTTAGAAAGAGAAAACTTTTAATTTTTGAGTTTTGCTCAATGTTGTCACTGTTGAGAAAAGTCAAGCTTTGTTGAGAAATCAATTTCTATTTCCAAATTTAAAAAGTCAATAATCGGAATATATACAAACATGTTCAGATTTGGGCCATTTTAACCTCGATCCAAAAAGATTTTATGGACCATTTTAACCTGTCATAGTGGTCGACAACCAGGGTTCATTACAGAAAAATGCTAGGTGATGCATAATATACGATATCTTTATTTTTTTAATAGTACATAGTCAAATAGTCTATAGTCAAATCCACTGTAAGTATGCGAGAAGTTATGGTTTCACCCTGGTGGGTCGATCGTCGTCCGACCACTGTGAGTGGAGATGAGGGTAGCAGAGAATGAAAAGGCGGAATGAAAAGGCGGATCTACCGGCTAGAAAGACGGATTCTGTCACGATGGGGGTGGATGCGGGTCTAACCAAGAATAGCGATTCTGGCGCGGTGGGGGTGGATGCGGGTCTGACCAAGAATAGCAAGTTTTATGAGATTAATGAAATTTTGAAGAACTTTATTTCAGTTATAAAATTAATTATTAAATAGTATATAGATTCGCACCCGCAACCTTGCGCACCATTGATTGGAGTCTCCTACAGAAGTTTGTCAGTGTATTTAAATTTTTGCTGAATTTTTGGATTGGGGAAGGAGGGGCGAGCGTATTTCAATTTTTGCTGAACTTTTGGATTGGAGAGGGGGGAGCGCTGCTCGGTGACGACGCTGGGCCTCCCAGAAAGGACCAGAGTTCTTGTGAAAAATGATCTAATGAAACAAAATGCCGGGCGGCAGGTTAAACCTGCTGCCTAGGCTCAGATAACATCACTTAAGTCAGATACTCACTATAATCGATCAATTTGTTCAACACAATTGGCTACAATCCATGCCTCACGTTTGCAAAAAAAAAAAAAAAAAAAAACATGTTGGTTCGGCTATGTTTATGCGCTAGCTTTCATAGAAAAAATCATGGCAAGGCATATGGATTCTGGTTCATAGCAATGTTGCGACAGATGCATATCAGAGTATCCCACCAAGAGACGGGGTTAACGTTTAACACACTCAGCTACCAGTATATATTGCAAGGACTAAACTATTTTTTTGCTAGATCGATCGATAGACAAATGGTATGTAATGCAAGTCGATCCATTTGGGCTACATGCTGCTAAGTGCTAACTGAACCCATACATTCCACTGACTGAAGACAAACAGAGATCAGTCATCTACACTAGCTAATCTAGCTACAAATCTAAAACATCAGGCACTAACACTAACACTAGTTCCACTACATCAACATCCACCGACACTTAACTAACTTCTTGACCAACTAAGGGTACGTTTGGTTTTTGCCTGTGTGTGCCCTGCCAACATTGGCGAGCCAATATTTTGGCGCAGGAATCCTCCGCCCGGGGCTGGCCAAAAAATTGGCAACATTCTGTGAAGAGAACACCGAAGGTTGCATAGGCAGCCAAAAAATTGGCAGTAAACCAAACGAGAGAGGGAATCTTCCAGGTGACCAATATTTTGGTAGGGTAACTTGGAGGCACAAACCAAACAGACCCTAATTTACTCAACAGACTAGCCCACTACCACACTACCCTGGTCAATGTAGCTAGCAGGGATTCAGCCTTGCGACATGTAGTTGGTGACGGCCTTGGTGCCCTCGGAGATGGCGTGCACCGCGAGGTCCCCGGGCAGCACCAGCCTCACCGCGCTCTGCACCTCGCGGGACGTCAGCGTCTCCCTGCCGGCGTGCTTGGTCAGCCGCGCCGCCTCCTCCGCCAGGCGCTCGAACATGTCCGCCATCATCATGTCCAGGATCTCCATGGTCCTCCCGACGCGCCCAGCTCCGGGTGCACCTGCTTCAGCACCCGGTACACGAACCGCTTGTACCCCATCTCCGGCCGGCTCCCGCCTCCGCGCCGCCCGCGGCCTTTCGCTGACTTGAGCCTCGGCGACTTGCCGCCGCCGACCTTGGGCTTCTTCTGCCGCGGCGTCTCGGGGCCTTCCGGCGGCGGCTTCCCGGCCTTCTCCTCAGTCTTCCCGGTCCCGGCGGGGGCCGTCTTGTCGGCGGGCTGGTCCTCGTAGCCCAAGGGGTCGGCGGCCTCCTGCGTCTCCTGGCTCTGCACGGACACCGGCACCACCACAGGCGGCTCCGGCGACTTGGGGCTGGCGGAGGCGCCCTTCTTGGTGGCCTTGTTGGCGGAGGACGGAGGCTCGGCGGCCGCGTCGGGGGTGGTGACGACCTCGACGCGCACGTCGGTGGAGCGCTGGACGTCGACCACCTCGGGCTCCGGCTGGGTGTCGGGCAGGGAGAGGGAGTCGGGTAGGATGGTGGTGGTTGTGGCCACCTGCACGGTCTCCTTCACCACCTTGGTCCTCTTCACCACCGAGCTCACACCTTGCCACCGCGACGCTTCGGAGCCATGGCCTGCTGCTTCGCTACTGCTGCTAGTGTACGTGTGTGGATGAAAGAGTGAACACTGAACTGAACTGGACTCGAAGCTGGAGCTGGATGGAGGTGGAGCTTTATGGATGGAGCTGGGGGTGACGCGTGGGAGAAGTGGTCGGACACGCGGCATTGCAGGAGCTACGTGGTAACACGCGGCCGGTAAACTTGTCTAGAACACACCAGTACTACAGTGCCTGCCACTCGCCTTGGGCTCTGCGTCGACGATGCATTGTCTTCCCACCGAAGATAACCATTGTCGAGCTGCACTTTTGCACCCAGGTTTTGAATTTCGTAGTGTACGAGTATGAGGACAAGACTCAACATGCATGCAATGCAAGCTCTTCGGGCGTTACACGTTTGCACCCAGGTTTTGTTGACTTGTCCTATGCCAGCCTGCATGCATGTAGGCACCCGGCTCAACAAGGCCTTCCTGACATATGGGCACCCAGGCCCAAAATGATTGTCGTAAAAATATAATGAGAATTTTTCTCAATACTAGAAGAAAAAAGATACCTCCTCGTCAAGTGTCACTTTTTAAGTCGCGTGGTCCCCTGCGTTGTCCATAGGTCCGCCAAGTGTCACGGCGAGAATAAAAATGAGATAAAATGAGAGAGAAAAAGATACGGGAGGTGGGGTACAGTTTTCTATCTTATATATCAAAATCAAATTTTTCAAAACAAAAAAATCTTAAGAACCGATCGTACAAGTAACGAACCGTTTTCACTTTTGAGCTACTCGCGTCGAGATTTTCGAAATTAAATCCAATGTTTATAGGTTTCCGAATTTTTGTTTGTACTGTACGGAATTCTAAAATAGAGTGTAAATGTACTCGGATATTCACACTGAGTTGTACTCTTGATTTAAGTGTACTTTGTACGTTGTTTTTCATTGTTCGGTCGATGTATCTTAAGATATAATATTCCTCCTCCAACCAACTCAGGTTTTGTTGACTTGTCCTATGGCAGGCATGTAGGCACCCGGCTCTACAACCACACCTTCCTGACGTATGGATATCTAGGCCCAACATGATTTTCTGGAAAAAAAAGGTCTTAGGCAAAAATCATGATAGTATGTTTTTCCTACCGCTAGCACCACAGTGAAGTTAAGATTCGGTCGTTCAAGCCTGATCCTAGACTTGCCTTGTGAAGATTGACACATGCACGGGCTAAGCTATGGCTGAAATGGGGAAGCAAAAGGCCCATCCAAGGGTGGGTTTAAGTGATATCTATTTATCTATACGACTAAATTGAAAACACGTGCTCATAATGTTTTTTTAGAAAAGGATGTCCCGGCCTCTCCATCAAGTGATGCATACAACTATTTTATTGCAAAATAGTGCAACGTATTCAGTTTTACATCTGAAGTGCCAGAAGTATTGAGATAAGTCTCAACCAGCAATAAACAAATCAAAAGCAACTACGAAAGTCGACTAATATGCTCCCACGTATGCCGGGAGAAAAAATCTCGTGCCACCAACAGGAGTCGGGTGCATCCAGCCACATCCCGCTGGTTCGAAGGGAGCAGGAAATCCCATAGCTGGATCCAATGCAGCGTCGTATGAATAACCTGTAAGACATAAAAATTTTTGTTGCCTGCTAAAAACAAGATTGTTCCTACAATTACAAATAGACCAACAAATAGCTGTAACGCCTATACGAATCCTATCTTTCGTCTTTTTGTCTATTCCATTAAGCCAATTTCCAAACATATTGGTGACAATGGTAGGAGGAGGAATACTGTAGGTACAAAACACAATACGCCACACCAGTTTTGCAAAAGGGCAAGAGATAAAAGGAAGTTCTATACTCTCATCATTCCCACTAAAGAACACTGAAAGCTTCCATGCCAATTTTTCTTTGCAAGATTATCCTTAGTAAGCAAGATTTTTTTATGAAGGAACCACATAAATTTTTTGATCTTTTTGTGGTATCTTTAATTTCCATAAATATTTCTGTAAGAACCTAATATGATCATTCGTTAAATCATCATATATAGATTTAAATGTGAAGATACCATTCTGTGTCAATTTCCATTTAAACGAATCAGGAACATCTGTCAGTGTAACTCCCATTAGTCTAAGGCATAAATTTGACCACATATCCCATTTATTACCAAGTAGAGCCCTTCTAAAACCTAAATTTAGGGGAGGAGCATTATGCAGCACTTCATGTATCGAAATATTTTGTTGCAGCACAATGTTATATAACAATGGGTATTGATACATCAATGGGGATTCGCCTAATTAAGGGTCTCTGCCGCTGATGGTTAGTCGTGGTACATCCGCCGCTGGTTCACGTCGCCCGCTGGTCTCTGCAGGATGACTTTTCTAATATTCTCTTTTTAATGATCGACCACATAGTGGCGCATAGTTTATCCGAGGCGGTCAAAAGACATTAGAGAATGTACCACACAAATAGAACATTATTTTGTTACTAACTATGAAGCCACCCTACCCACCGCCTTATATTACTCCATTTGACTTCAGATGACGATTTAGGAGCATTGCCAGCATGCAATCTCTTATTATTCATTGCTGCTGCAACACCACCCTGTTGGCGACTCACCACCAGTTATAAACACCCACTCTCCCACTCCAATACAGTGCCATGGATACGGAAAACACATTTTGATCCCGATCACCACTGCTCCCTCTAGATAATTTTTTTTGGAAATGATATTTTAAAGTTTAAAAAAATCTGAAAAAATTCATGCATGTTAATAATGACCTATCCCCCAAACGTGAATTTTTTTGATTCGAAATACTTTATATTCTGGGCTACACAAAATAACAAATCTTGTATATATTGAAGATTTGAAAGTATGTATATTTAGATTCACACATTTGTCATCTTGTATATATTGAAGATTTGAAAGTATGTATATTTAGATTCACACATTTGTCATTTTTGTGTAGAGCAGAATATAAAATATTTTAAACCGAGATTTTGCACTCTTGTGGGATATATCATTGGCAACATGCAGAATTTTTTCTAGATTTTTTTTGAAACTTATAAATATGATTTTTTATTTTCTTTAACTAGAGGGTTCACTGGAGCCCGGGAGCAAGAAATCTCTACCGGCCATGGCTACCACTATGATTTTTTTGAAACTTATAAATATGATATTTTATTTTCTTTAACTACCCTTCGCAATCGCATGGCCCACACCACCTACGTGGGAACGACCTCCCCGACAACTCCCTCCTTGCGACATCCTCCCCGTCACCTCAGTCTCTGGAGAACCTAAACTAGCTAGCAAGCTGCATTGTGTTGTGTGTGTTGACTCGACAAGAACAAGGGCGGTGGTGGTGGTGGACTCTGCCCTACTCCTCCTCTTCCCGTCTCTCCTTATCCCTCAAAGATTAACTGCACCGCCAGCAAGAAAAGAGGAAGATGCTATCGTCGATCTTCTACCGCAACATAAACTTGATTATGCGTGTTGGATCCTGATGAGACGACGTTAAGGATGACGATTTTCATCCCGAAATAGTTTGCTCACAAATTACTAATTAGCACCATGTAATTAATGGATGTATTCTGTTCATACATGTAGCAGCAGTACTGTAGCAAATGTGACCATAAGATGCATTTACTGCATGTGCTTTGACTCACACGCCACCTAGTAAAAGAAATAAGAGCAAAGAAACCTGCATGTCGACGTCACCTGTGATGCATTGTCCACTTGCCTGAGAAAAGGTGAGGAGAGAGTAGCGACTCACACGTGGACAATGCATTGTCTTACGGGGTGTGGGGGCCACTCACACGTGGGAAGGCAGGTCCACTCGAAATTCTCCTTCCTTCCTTCCCCGTACGTGCGCGTCGTCCGACCGGCTGTAGCGACAGCCGGTTGTATATTAGCTTTTGACTTTTTAATACTGTACACGAGTTGGACCATCTCATCTATGTTGAATATATGAGCAATTTTCCACTTAATCCACAAAACAATAGATAAAAGATGGCTAGATAAATAGAAATTAAACATTAAACTAGTACGTATAAGGCAATTCTACACATATTGCTAGAAATATTGTTTGAATCATGACCAAACATGGGCTGGACTATTCAGGCTAAAATTCCAACAATCCATCACAAGATAACCAACATCATAATCCGATTATCATGGAATAATACAGGTTCAGCTCACACTAGTTTCATAGAATCGTAGCTCGCTACAAATCTCAACACACAACTGGTAGTGCTAAGAAGCACTTGTTGCATAACAAGGATAAAAAAACGGCAGTCTTTTTAAACATGTAAAAGGCAGGCTGATGAGCACTCTCCGCGGCCTCTTTTTCCACTTCAGATTCTTCACAACACCAAACAGGCAAACACCATACCACCTCAGCCTATTCGCCGCTGTATGTTAAACCTGTAGGAAAATTGGGATACAACACACGGTTAGGCTGGTCATATTGTAGAGTAGCATATATGTGGTGTCATGCAAGATTATATTTATTAGCTTATAGATTCATGACAATATATTTATTAGCTTATAGATTCAGTAACATGTTATCTTCATATGTGCGATGTTACAGTAAAATGTTATGTTAGCACAAATATCTCTCTACTCATTAACTATTTGTGCCACATAACCAAAGTTGTATTTGGGTGTGTGATATCACTAGCTAAGTTACTCCCACTATGACCCGTTTTATATTTGATCGTAAATTAATGTAGAGAGCATAGAACTAATTAGCTACCCACTCAACCAGATAAATAGAAATTATGAGTATGCATAGTACTCCACGAGGATATGAAAAAAAACAGCTGGATTAAAATGAGTACCTGATATGTCAAAACATGTGTGCCTTCAGGTGATTTGTGCCTATCCATTCAAACACACACATGTCCTTTTCGTTCATCTCTGTCTTCTTATAGAAATCCTTCCACAAGTCACCTTTAAAAAAGTACCTCGTGGTCCTGGGTGAAATCTTTTTACGTTGTACACCAACTTCATAGTCTTTCTCCCCATGGGTGATTGTTATTGTTTTTGAAGGCTTGGGAAGAAGATGTCGTTGGAAATCTTTGCCGATTTCCTAGAGAAAATAGACAATGTTAATGAGAGTGTACAAAGCCTAAAACACGGTTATTACATCGTCATATTTAATGAAAGCACAATCCCTCACATAAATGGAAATGACAGAAAAATAGGTCCAAAGTAAAGTAAAAGAACATCTGAGCTTACTATCTGTATGCTTTCAGGGTGCAGAGGAGGTTCGTTGGAATGCGACTGCTCTTTTACTAGCTCCTTTCTGTTGCCTTTCAGCAGGAGAAGGGCGGGTTTCCTCTCCTTAAATTTTAACTCAATTGCACCAAGATTTTGTAGATGACCACGTTTTGGAAAGCGCAGCTGTCGATTTTTTGCCAAAATGTAGTCAACTGTAGAGATAATAATAAATTCATGTCATTAGGAGGAAAGAAAATGTAAAATGTGGTCTCCTTCATAATAACTGTTATAATGATGGAAGGTGGGACAGAAACGTTAGATGATTGACTTGTGCAATCTTGTGGGCACGGGGGATTTAGAAATGCACTAGAGAGTTAGCGATACTGACCATCACGCTCAGGTTCCACTCCAACATGCTGCACCATTGCAAGCATACAAAATAGGTTATCATAAAAAGGAGACATAATAGAAAAGAAAGAGTTGTAAGATAACTTTGAATACCTCACTGCTCGAGGTATCATCCCTCGTACCCTCCACTATAGAGCCGCAAGGATCATCTGTCATTCCAGTAAGGCATCATATAATGGCATGTCATGGTTTCTTAGCAAAAGAGTATGCGCCGACAGAATCAAAAGGTATAGTGGCTTACCACTCTGCTCCCAGGGTCCAATGTTGTCAGTCTCCTGCTTCAAAACTGTTTCTATTGGCACACAACGGGATAATAAAATTACAATAAGGTTATCAGGTTAAGAAATAATAAAAGTTTGCCATCCGCTAGCCTGAACCTTAGGTACCGACGGAATAGAAGAGCATAGTAGCTTACCACTCTGCTCTTGGGGCTCAGTCTTGACAGCTTGTGGTTCAACCATATCTGGGTTGCTAGTCGATCTCCAGCTATTGTGAAGTGGTTTAGACGGTAAGAACCCCAATTAATAAAACATTCAACCCTAATAAAACATTCACGGTTTGGAAATTTCTTACCTTATGATGACCAATGTCGATACGCTGCTTCCTTGTTTCCGCTGCTTCACGTCCTCTCTTTTTGTTTCGCGTTTCTACCATGGTGAGGAGTGCGGAAGAAAGAGTGATGGGAGGAGACGGCACTGTAATGGGAGGAGGCCAGCTATTAAATGTCACGTCAGAATCCAAGTGACCTTCAACGTTCAACCAGCACTTCAACCGAGCAGGCGGGACTCTATACGGGGAAAACATGAAGGAAAAATAGAATGTTTGGCATCTCAAATATACACTAGCACATCTTGAAAACCATGAAATATAGATAAATCTTGATATCACGAAAATAACTAGGAAGCTTTTAGAAAATTATTTCACAAAGTACAAAATTTCTTATAACCCACAAGTTACGCTGTAAATACATATTGTTCACATTCAACTACTAATTAATACAGTACTTATATTCAGGCATGTCCCAAGTTTTAACAGAAGCATATTAGCAACAGTTTCAGGCCACGCCTGTTTCAGTAAACAATCTGTCAGTCTACAACAGTTTCAGTCAACTGTTTTTTCAAGCACAAGCAGATTAACAGTTTAACAACCCATTCCAAAATGAGGTGCCGGGCCGGTGATGAGGCGCTCAGGTGAAACTTAGCCATCTCAACTCAGTGGTTGTTCTAATAGTTGTTCTTGTAAATGATTGGATACAACTTATATTTAGCCATGTTCTCTACAACTAGGCTTCTGGTAACCTGAACAATTAATCGTTATAATCTGGGACGAATACAACATACTTGCAGTTACAGTATGAGCAGCACTAAGTAGTAAAAGTATTTAGCAAAAGGTAAATCAGTTGCTATCGCAAGGTGGGCAGAATGTATGCACACAACCAATGAATCAAATGAAATACACGAGCTGTGAACAAATTAAAAAAAGATAAAAACAAGCACATTTAAACCTCTTCCCCAAAGCATACAAATGAAACGAAGCAAGCAACACGAAGAGAGATGGATACCTCTCCGCAGGCTTCAGTATACTTGCATATCGAAAGCTTGTATTTACATACCCTGCATTTACATAAAAAAGATGATTCCACGTGAATTCAGAGCAAAAAAGATGTTTTCTCTAAACACTTGAGTAGCATACATCATAAACAACACTTGAATGCAAGGCTATGTGAAAGGCATGGCTGCAACTAAAGGGACAGTTCCAATGCAATACACCTCTCCATTTACAGAAAAAGATGATTCCAAATGAATGCAGAAGAAGATGAAGACCAGCAAGCAAGCAAGAATTACATCTTCTTAAACAGAATATCTCACTACACATGCCCTGAACACTTGTCAGTCTCTTCGAGGAAAGAGAGAACACAAGATGAAGACAGATAACTAGGCCTTGTACAGATCGAACGCTGCAGGAAAATGGGTAATGCAGGGTTGCCCTCAGTCTAGATCAACAACTTTTGTAGACCAGCAAGGAGCTTAAACAACAACTTTAGTAGACCAGCAAGACAAAGTTACACTTAAGGAAACATCCCAATTTACAGAACCTAAACCACTAGGTTTTGCACCGTAAGATAATTTAATGTTTTTCAACACAAAGTTTGAATTAACAACAATTTAATCTAGCATTTAAAAAGCATTATACTACTAACAGTACTGTCAGCACGTAAAAACAAACCACCAGATAGGTATTGACAATTAGAGACTAGAAAAATTGGATTTGCATTTTGAGGACTTACAGAGAATAAAATATGTATTTTCTACTCTAACAATCACTTGTTTTGAGACTAATTAAACCATTTAGAATCTATAGTTCAGAAAAATCTAGTATTCTAGTTCAAACCATACATCACTAAACCAGACCACAGGGAAGTGGATTCACTTCAAAAATAATAACACTATTTAAAACAAAATTCGAATAGAACCTACTGCCATGCAAATAGTTTTCGAAACCATTTTAGATCTACAGATCCATTTGATTTCAAACCAGTGGAATTGGAAACTTAATGCCAAACCCTAGCACTAGAAATTTGTCTCACAATTATTAGATCTATAAAACTTTGGTTATTGATTTTTCAGTGAAACGGACATATTCTAAGCATGAGACGAGCACTGCATGTTTTAGAAAACACTTAGGAACAATAAAAAATTTACGTTCAGCAATTTGTTGCATGCACAAGGATTAAATGGTGATTTAATTCCTAATCCAGATCTAGCAGGAAAAGATAAAAAGAAAGGCACAAGACCGAAAAAAAAGGAAATGGGCCGGATCTGGACGGACCCCTGGCAGCACAGTGCCAGGCCGGCCCATCTGCGCGTGGGGCGCTGAGAGGTAAGTCGCCGTTAGTCAGAGAATCCACTGCCAAGATTAGATCGCCTGGGTTCACAAGGACGCCGTCGATCTGGTGATGGACGGCTCATGTTCATCTTCTTCCAGGGACGCTTGGGACAGAGTTGAAAACCTTGCTACGGCTGGGATCTCGCGTGGCTCACCTAGGGCGCGTGCAGGACGAAGGAGGGAATGGGAGGATGATGCGGAGGCTTGGGAAGGTGCAGGTGTGGTAGCAGTTCTTGTCGGCGAGCTCCCAGCTGACGGCGGCGTCGAGGGCGTTCGCGTCGGGCACGAGATGGTGGCGGCAGCTCCGATGTACCTAGAAAATAAGCAGAGATGTCCTTGAGATGCATATCGGATAGGGGAGCAAGAATATGCAGAGAGGGAAGGAAATGGTGGACGGGTTCATCGGCAACCTTCTCGGCAAGGTGGCGGACCGAGATGGAGAAAACCCTAGCTCCACCAAGCTAGACCATGAGAGAGCTCGCTATCGTTATCGAGGGGATAGAGGGGTGGAGAGTGAGCGAAATGAGCAAGGAGAGGATGCGGGAGAGTGGGCTTAAAACCGATCGAGAGGTGGCCGGTCCACAGTGCACGGCGTGCATGGACAAGAGGAAAGGGGCGCGTGGGCGTCGATTGGCTGCGGTGGGCGGTCCTCGAGCTGATGCTCGTCTTGGACGCACACGAATGGACGGGAGCCGCTGGCTCCGGAGGAATAAATGCGACGTCTCTTTGGTGCTCCAAACCGGGGTCAACAGCGGTCTAAATCGAGCTTGGGGTGCGCGGCGCAGGCGTGCCACTGTGGCGTGGTTGACGGCTATTGGGGGTGGCTTTGGTGCTGTGGTGCCGAAACGAGAGCTAAGTCGTGTCAGGGCGACGGCTTCGCTCACTGGTTTGTCTCCCATGACAGAGAGAGGGAGCAGCTGCCAGTCATGGCTGTGCATGCAATGATGGCCTCGGCCATCCTCCCAGTTTTCTCTCTCCCGAGCTGCAAATGAAGCTACAGCGCCAAGAACTGCTAAAATGATGTCAAGAGACAAGCTAGGGAGATTACTGAGAGACATGAGAATGATAAAACAAGGGTTGGAAAAGATTTTAAAGAGGTTTTGATAAAACAGATTTCCAGAATTTTCAACACTGACTAGGCATAAAGAGCTCAAGACAAAGAGGATTGATTTATCTCCAAATGTTCAACCAACAACTGATATGCGGAGCTATCTCCGGAACTATCACTGGAGCGGCTCGGATCACATAGCTCCAAGTTGTATTTTGCTATCTCACACGATGCTTCGCTGGGGTTTCTTTTCATTTTTTTTTTCCAGTTTTAATGTGTGCGGTTTGTTTCAGCTTAGTAGTTTTCTGCTCTAGGTTTTTCTTTCATGTTTCCATGGTTCTTTCTCTTTCGGTTTATTTGTATTCTTTTCTGTTAATAATTAACAAAATATTTGTAATTTTTCTCTATGTTCCTTTTTCCCGCTCTCTATTTATTTCCGTTCAGTTTTTTTCTTTTTTTCTTGTTCGTTTTCCTTTTCTAAAGTATCATCTATTGAAACAAGTCCAAGCGGTATAAACTGTCTAACATTTTCTTTGAAACAAATAGTCCATATTTTTGTGGAAAAAATCCGTGTTTAAAAAATTGTTCACATGGTTTTAAAATGTTAAAATGTTTTTAAAAAATGTTAATGGTGTTCAACAAATATGTTCACGGTGGTTCAAAAACTGTACATGGTTCACAAACACTTGCACGTGGTTCATAAAATGAGAACCGGTTCGAAAAAATGACGAGGTTTCTATATTGGTTCACACATTAAAACAATACTTTCACATGATTCAGAAAAGGTTCACGGTTTAAAAATAATAATTTCACTGATTCAAAACGTGTGTAGGTGCTTCCGGAAAAAGTGAAAGTTTAAATACAATATTTATACGATTAAAAAAGTTTTTCATGGCTTCAAAATATTGTTCTTGGTTCACTAAAAATACTTGCCCAGGATTTAAAAATCACAGGTTCTAAAAGATTTATTGGATTAACCATATATTTAAGGGGTTTGAAAAAACTTCATAGTTTAAAAACATTCATGGGGTTAAAAATATACTTTCAAGGGATTCAAAAATATTCACGGGTTAAGGAAAATCCTAACATACAAGACAAGGAGAGAAGCACTTACCGAAACCAATATATACGTGAAGAGGTTCACCCTGAAATCAAGCTGTCATAAGCCGGCGCGGCACCGTTACATCATCTTCATAGGTTAGACCCTATACACAAAACCTCCTTGGTCGAGCGCATCTATAAGCTTGCTGAAACCCACTTGTAACTTTGCACGATCATGTAGCCACACTGTGCTGCCTGCCAACCAGATAAACTCCCTTTTGTTCCTTCAGAAGTGAGATTGCCATGGGAACGTGAAAACTATCCTTCGACATGTGTGGTCGCTAGCCATCAAGTCACACGTCGCCGGCAATGACACGGTGAACTCCTCGTCGATGGGCCAGTGTGTATGTTGACACCCTGACAGGAAGTATTCCACGTGGAAGCGATATCGTCATATACATCCTAAGCGTTAGTATGTGTTGGCGAAGCAGCAACAAGGCCACGACGAGTTCAAGTGCTCAATTATTGTGTGTGGTGTTCTCAAGATTTAGTGTGTTGTTCAGAGGTAGAGGACAAAGGTTTCTATAGGTTGTCCGAGTGCCGAGGCCCAGCAGAGATGTGCTATGTCAATGGGTGGTCTAATGTCTTATGTTAATAGATCAATCACATTCAGTGGCACGTGGCTTATTCGAGGAAGAGGGGGCCACCGCCCCCCTCCCAAGAAAAACTTCTCGAAGTTCAATTCAGTTTTTGATGATTATGTTGCGTATATGACACCAATCTAGTTCATATGTGACACAATAGTTTGAGCTTAGATCTGCACTGAAAATGTAGTTGACTAGACAACAATTAAGAATCTTTCAAGGTTGTTAAACGACATCATTATAAATCGCTTCAGCCGTTTGTGTGACCAAGTTTTAGAATCCACTGATACGTCGAAAACATATCTATTAACTTTGTAGTTTATAATGTTATTATCTCTTAACTGCTAGAAAAAGTATTCACAAAAGAACATCATATGTGTGTTGTGATATGCCTTATAGGCAATAATAATAGTTATTATGTATCACAGGTTCATTGTTAAAGTTTATATCTTTATGCTACAACCTGTTATGCCCTATAACGTGTAGAGAAATAAACACAGAAGTGTTCCTGATCTAACCTCTATGACTAGCTTGCATATCATGTGATGATCACGTTTTTTCTGATCATGTACTAAGTTAAATGAACAACTGTGAGTACATGGTTGGCAGAAAAATGTACGAGATAGTAATGGTATCAAAGTTATTATGAAGTTGTCATTTTCCACAAGTTCTCAGATCATGAGAATGTCTACTGACCACGTACATGTCACGACGTTGTCCGGCGCCGCCGAGCAGGTCCCCAACTTTGGTGGCCCGCTCGGGAGTGCCAGACAGAAATCTGGTCGGGTCGGACACTCGGCGAGTGGTGGTATGACCATTTTTAGTGTCCGAAACCCAATGGGCCTTTCGTGATGCCGGTGGAGATGCTGTTATAAATACTTTTCCAAAATTAATCTATTCCATAGCAATAATAACTAGAATAAAAACAACATAGGAGGAATCGTTTGATAATATCCTGAGACTTTTATGAATCCTAGGTTTTTTCTTGTAGAAATCATTTGAATGGGGTCCACAATGCACACTGGCAGGCATTGTGTTGTGTGCGTGCGCATTGTTGACTCCACGCCGACGGCAACAAGAACGCACGCTGCTCATTAACAATTCTTCTCCGTCAGAAGAAGATCATCCGCACTGCCGGCGAGAAGATGCTGCCGTCCATCTTCTACCGGAAGGGCGCCTCGGGCTTCTCCTGGGCCTCCACCGCCGACCAGGTCACCGCGGGCCTCTCCGCCGCCGGACTCACCGCCATCGTCACAGGTAACGCCCTCTCGCCCTCCCTATTTTTCCCTTGCCGCCGCCGCCGCTCTCTGAATCTCCCCTTATTTCGAATTCGATCCTAGGGGCGTCCAGCGGGATTGGCGCCGAGACGGCCCGGTCCTGGCGGCGCGCGGGGCCCACGTCGTCATGGCCGCCAGGAACCTCGCCGCCGCCCACTCCGTGAGCCAGGCCGTCCTCGCCGACACCCCGCCGCCACCGTCGACGTCATGGAGCTCGACCTCTCCTCCATGGCCTCCGTCCGCAGGTTCGCCGCCGAGTTCAACGACAAGGGACTCCCGCTCAACATCCTCGTGTACGTACATACGCACTGCTCTCGCTTTCCCCCCTTCTAAGTAACTGCTTACTGCTTCCAATCGAGGCGGAATTGTAGTGGTAGATTCAGGTCCATTTCACCTGTTCAACTCCAAATCGCTGCTAGTACCAGGAGTACTCCAACTGTCATGTGACATACTCGTATTCAGTTTGGCTGCAAGTGCCTGGTTGGTTGGTTGTATGCAGAGTCATACAGATACAGTAGCTTCCTTCCGCAAGTATAGAAATGGCCAATTTCATCTCATGGAGGGTTAATTGACTTGTGTGAGTTAATTCTCTAGGCCGGGTTATATAATGGTCAAAATGTGCTGGCAAGTGGCAAATGCTAGTGAAGTAGTTGTATTTTTCCATACATGTGCCACTTCGTGCACCAGATCCTGGATATGCGCAAGCCTAGTGTATTTAAGTCTAGTATTTTCATGCCTCATCGCTTGCGCGTCTGCTCATGCTATTCCCTCATTACTTGGTGCTTTAATTCTCTGGCAGCAACAATGCAGGAGTGATGGCGACTCCTTTCTCCCTCTCAAAGGATGGCATCGAGATGCAGTTTGCGACTAACCATGTCGGTATGAATGGTTACAAACTCCTATCTACGTTTTACTAGCTGATGATGAACCAGTCACATACCCTGATTGAGAAGCACTTCATTTGAACAGCGTAGTGCTGTCAATATTGTTCTTCTAGTTGCATTCCTCAGACAGTGTGGTTGACGTATCATCCCATCCTTCAGAGTCTGAAATCAAGTCAAAACTTTGCTTCAAATCAAAGAACAGTACCAAATCTGCAAAATATCTCAGCAGACAGTTGTCATTTTTACTTCACCAAACCCTCCTAGTTTCATTTTTGTAGACGGATACATTAAAGTTTCAACAACTCATTATGATGGTTAGAAAAACCAACGTAGTAACATATGACTCCTGTATGTGTCATAATATTCAGGCCATTTTCTTTTGACGCATCTTCTGCTGGAGACCATGAAGAGGACCTCTCGTGAATCAAATGTGGAAGGAAGAATTGTTAATGTTTCATCAGAGGGGCACAGGTTTGCATACTCGGAAGGCATCCGTTTTGACAAGATCAACGATGAGGCAGAGTATGTGATTACTGTGCAGCTGTTATATGTTATCCCTCATGGTTGCTCCATTCCAAGGCAAACCCGTTCACTTGCTGTTCAATCTTGTGTTGTGCAGGTATAGCACTATTACAGCATATGGGCAGTCAAAGCTTGCGAACATTCTGCATGCGAATGAACTTGCTAGGAGATTCAAGGTATGCCTCCTTCCATCAAAGTATTCTCCTCCAATGCGTGCCCATTTACTAGATTACATGGTTATGACATCACATCATGTCTTGGTACCCGTGTTTGTTCCAACATAAGTACTTGTCACACCAAGCACCATCCCTGATCACCGAGTTAAAACAAGTCACTGTTTTCTACTAAGTTAAAGTCGCACTGTTCACTGCGTTTAAAGAAGACCGAGTTGTTGTTACATGCAATCTTCCTGACATGATTTCATTTGTTTCACTATTTATGACTGGAGAGCAAACTGCACCCGAATTCCAGTTGTTGTTACATGCAATCTTCCTGACATGATTTCATTTGTTTCACTATTTATGACTGGAGAGCAAACTGCACCCGAATTCCATTTGTTAGTAGATTGCCAGACTTATGTAACTGCTTGCTCGTTACACGTTCTGTCTGTTTTCAAGTTTGTATCTATGTTAGATAGCTTTATTTGGGCCAAGCTATGAGATCATGATTCATCATACAGCATCTTGTCTAACAGGAAGAGGGTGTTAACATCACTGCGAATTCTCTCCATCCCGGATCTATCATCACCAACCTCCTTCGGCACCACAGTATCATAGATGGTAAATACTAAATACAGTTGGCAGATATTACGTGTTCGTGCTTTCATAGAAGAAATTGTCTTGATTCACGTTTGTTGTTGCTTTGAGTAACTCATGGTACTTGCTGCACCAAAAAAAGATACGTAGTAACAATGGAAAAGGATGCCAATGACCGGTAGCTATGAAACTAAATTATGCTTTTACTTGTGGGTTGACATTGTGTCTCCAAGGTTAAGGGCTTCTTTCGGAGTGGTAACATCTGATTGCATCATTTTATCTTTATGCAGTTATCAGTCGGACACTTGGTAAACTGGTGCTGAAAAACGCCAAACAGGTACACACTTGTGCCCTATGCTCAGTCTTGAGGGTTTTCTGTCTCCATTGCACAACATTACATAGACTCCATCATGTTAAAGAAAACAATAGAAAATGAAATGTGGCATTCCGCATTCCAGTATGGATTGGCACTTGTCATCATATCTTGTCAATCATAAGTGACTATTCTTTCTTTACTGCACGGGGAGTGTCAGTCGTGTGTTGCTATTGTGGCGTGTTTTCTTTTCACCAATTTAGACCCTGGGGCACACGAGGGTTTTTAATCGGTTGTAAATGGCATTTCGACTATGTCTAGTGCTCCAGGGACCTGCCCCTCACTTGGTCTGCTGCAGGCTCCTAGACTTTAAAGATCTACTTAATCATGTACCGTCTCTGCAAGATGACCACTGCTATAATATCGGTAGTACAAGTCTAGATTTCAGTAAGTTATTTGTTTACGGCTATGCTTAGATTCAGTGGGCAGTAACCATATTACGAATCTAGATCTAACCAAGTCATCTGTTGACATGGACATGATGAAAGCCAGTAGCCATTCCTTTGTTGTATCCATTGCAATTCCTGCAGTCTAGCTTTGCTGCCTTGATCTGTCCGATACACCGGCCTAATCGGGATTTGTGTTGTGGTGACTGAAACAGGGGGCGGCGACCACGTGCTACGTCGCGCTGCACCCGGGCACGAAGGGCGTGTCGGGGAAGTACTTCAGCGACAGCAACCTGTACAAGCCGAGCGAGAAGTCGAAGGACCCGGAGCTGGCGAAGAAGCTCTGGGACTTCAGCGTGGAGCTCACGACATGAGCGATTGATTGATGATGCTGCTCATAGAATGAATGATGATGGGGAAGAAAGCAATGTGTTGTACGACAACTTACCGATGAAACTGGTGGTGGAACAGAGGATTCGATGTCTGAATTCGAATCCTTATACATACAGATGGAATGAAACACAGCTGCGTGGTGTCTCTGAACTGTGCTGTGGTGGTGTCTGAATTTGGTATCTTGTGAGGTTAGCAGCAGCGGTGTGTGTGAGTGAATATGCTGTAGGTATCAGCAGGTCTGGTTGCCAGATCCTGCTGGGGGCAAACACACACTGGGGAACTTTTGTCCGTGTCTGAATGCTGGACGCGAGATCCTGCCGGGACCACCCGTCAGTGTGTCTGCCGTGTCTGAATGTTTGAGGATGGACTGATCATTGTGAAGTATACAGAGATGACCTTCCCCTGATAGAATAATGGAGATTGTCGATCCTCAGCTGATACAAGAGTGTTGGAGCTTTGCCAACAAACCCCAGCAACCTTGAAGGAAAAAAGGTGTAGGCTCTCTATTGTCTATGATAATTGACAAACATTGGCCTTTGCTGCACCAAGCCCTCTCCCTGTGAACATGCAAGAGGTAGCTGCCAAGCTACATGGTATCAAAGATACATACCTCAGGTGAAATGGAAGAGGCGCTTATGTTGCTTCAGTAGCATAAGCTACATTGATAAGTAAGTTGTATGATTGCATCGCATGGCCTGTATGTTAGAAACAGATCTACGAAATCCGAACCCTGTGTGTGTTACTACATTTGCGATAGTGCACACTGCACACTGACAATGGGATTGATATCATTTCCAAGTATCAATCATCTCTGTGCTTGGTGGGTATCAATGTTACCAAATGGGTTCATTATTTACATGATCCATGTGTCATGCACCTTATCTTTTTGCCACACTTACGGTTTCAGTTTTGGTACCCAAAAAGGCCTGGCAGGCCAATAATTCTATATTTTTTAGTTCTACTCAAGTTACAGTTCAAATAGGCACCCGTGAGGTACTTGCTTCATGGCAGTATCATTGAAAACCCAAACATAGGTGCACGAAAAACAGAGGTGCACAGAGGTTTCGGCATGCAGATGACTGAGCGCACAGAGGGACTGAATGCTCAAACCTCTAAGAGCTAAGTTGCTCGTTGTGAGGATGTTGTGCTACACAAGAGTCCAAGAAAACAATTTATACTTATTTTCTACATTAGCTTTCGAAATAATCGAGATGTTGTGGGCATCAAAAGTGCCAACAAGCTGGACGAGGTAAGCCGAGCCGCAGGAGTAGACTGGTCGAACTGTAGCGAGTTTCCAAGTGACAGAATCTGGCAGTCCGTGTTGAAGATGGAAATTAGCAATTTGTGAACGACTGGTCGATTCCGTTTGTGTAATCTTGTGAAACTTGTTGCCACCCTCCTACAGCCTCACTCTTCTTGAATCTTTGAGGCCGGTGATCGTCACAGGAAAGCAACATCTCTGCCTTAAGTCGGAGCATAACTATGTATGTATATATAATATATTGATGGATCAAATCGGGGAAGAAACATCAATCGTCAAAATGAATAATACTTTATGCTTACGCGGAAATTCACAATGGAGCTCGGGCTCATATGCTCCCGGTAGTTTCAAAAAAATCTGAAAAAAAACCACCGTATTTTTTTTCGCGCCCAAATGACATCGTACGCGCCCTGTACAAAAATGACAAATTTCCTGTCAGAAATTCAAAATTTGAATCTCATTTTCTGACAGGAAATTTGTCATTTTTGTAGCACTCATGACCTTAGGTGCACAGAGGTTTCGGCATGCGAGCGGACAGAGCCACACAGGGACTGAATGCTAAGAGCTAAGAGCCTCTCTCTTCTTGAATCTTTGAGGCCGGTGATGGTCACAGGAAAGCAACATCTCTGCCTTAACTCGGAGCATAACTATCTATGTAGATATTGATGGATCAACTCGGGGAAGAAACATCAATCATAAATATGAATAATACTGTATGCTTAAGGGGTCTCTATACGTGGCTTCCTCTTCTTGCAGCTGCCGCTGGACGCTTCACCTTCACTGCAAGGAGAACTAGCAGCAGCAGCAGCTGCTGCTGGTGGTGGTGCTACTTCTGGCCTCCTCCTCTTCCGGAACGCGGCATCCAACTCCTCCGCGGATACGGCGATGGTTTCCTGCAGCAGCCTCCTCTTGCGCGGCAGCAGCATCGGCCTCATCTTCCTCGGGGCCGGCGGGCAGGTGAGCTTTGCTTCTGACGACCATCGGAGCTGTTGCTGCTGATTCCGGCTCGACGACTGATCCGGCGAGGCGGGGTCCTCATGCGCGGGCGTGGCTGGGGATTGTTGGAGGGTGGTGATGGGAGGAAGGAGGAGGGTGAGGGCGAGCGGTTGTGGCGAGGCCGCCATGGCTAAGCTAGCTGAGCTAGTGGAGTGAGCTTCTATACAGTCTATACAGAGAATATATATACGAGTATATAGGAACATGATGGTGTGGTGTAGCCGTAGGTAGATGGAAGGATGGATTGACTTGCAGTGGAAGGTAGGTGATGAGTACAACCGTATGTATACGTACGGATGCATGCATGGAGATCCACCGACGTTTCTTTTACGGCCGGCTTCCATTGGATACTCATGCATGCATGCACGTGTAGCCGTTTGCCACCGTACGTACAGTACGTTTCAACGTCGTCGTCGGCATGCAAACATGAATGAATTGGACTATTGTGAAGGACGTACGGATTCCATTTGTCTATGTGTGTCCTTAATTTTCCGTTCCATAGGATCCCGTTCCACGGACGGACAATTCCGTTACATCGCAAATGCATGGGATATATATATCACAATCACAATACCCCGCGTCCCACATCGGTATTTTATAGGTAAAATAGTCGGCTGATTTTTATCATAATTATCAAATAAACGGCATACATATCAGGTCGATTAAAGTGAAAAAAAACATTTTTTCTCGCTATCTGTCTGCACCTACGGTGCAACTCCGGCTAGCTAGCTAGCCAGCCAGCCTAGCATGTCAATTCTCTTTTCATCCGCGGACTCTGATTCATTCGTTTCTGTTGATTCGGAGCACATCGGCCCATATATATCGACAAGGCTTTTCACTTGATCAGGCCTGGTGTACACTAGGTTGGGCTTCTTCCAATGCTACTACAAGCTAGTAGGAAGTATAGTTTCTCAAAAAAAAAAAAAAAAAAAAACTAGTAGTAAGTATTTCTTTGGGCAAACAGCCCTGATTTTACTTTGGGCAAACAAGCTCGTAGTGTGTATAAGTAAACCCTTGGTCAAAGTTGAGTTGATTCATACATACATCATCAGGGCGAAGTCCCCATTAGGCCAAGGTAGGGCGGCCGCTCTACCTTGATTTTTGACAAAAACAATTATATGTATATAGTTATCTCTCCGGGTCAAAGTTGACTTGATTCTTGCGTACTTATTTCACATACACCACATTGTGTATGAAGTAGACTACATAACCGTGTTCATCATCAATCTATGGATGAAGTTCTTAACTAACAACTATTGATTAACGGACCAAAATTAAGAATGAAACTACCTAATAAAGGGTATCGACCTTGATCACAAATTCACTATATAGGTAAGTATGTATGACTAACTGGGTTAATAGATTGAAGGCAAATCAATGGTATGGTTTGACGACTCAATTTCTCTATCGGTGAGGATTACGGTGAGTGATGATGAGTACTATGATGGTGGCAAAGTTATCTTTCTAGACTAGAGGAAGAAGTTTTGCGCTTCCCCTCGGCAAAATCTGATCACCTTTTGGAAAATACAACGCCTTTCGGGAAATAAAATGGTACATGGACGAGGAACCATCCTATCTTAACTTTCACATGTTGTCATTAATTTCTCCTTTCCTCATGTGAAGAAATTACTTCACATATTGTCATTAATTTTTCCGTTCCTCATGTGAAGAAATTACGCATGACCAAACCTATCCACATGCCTACAAGCGAAAATGATATCTTATGTTTGAACGAAATAATATGCCCGCACTAGGAAGTTTAAATCTTTTTAATTCTGGCGCAAAAGTCAGCTTGTTTCAACAAATCGGTAGATTTGCTCTAACAGTGAAACTCCATTCCAAAATTGACTTGACTCATCGGATTAAAACATTTATTGGGACTCATTATTGGAACATAGAACATCAAATCAATGTGTAGGCCTCCCCGTCACGCGCCTCCGCCACCGCCTCTTCACCCGATCGAGCTCTTATGCCTTAACCCGTCTAATTTCTCGAGTCACGCTGCTCCTCGGTGCTGATCTGTGAAGCAATTTTGAACCGGAGTAATATGTATTTGATCATACTTGACTCGTTCCTTATCGGATCTTGCGCGACCTGGATCTTTCCTTTCCAGCCTTTGTTCGCTATTTTTTTTTTGAGAAGATTACTGCATATATTAAGTACACAAACACATGTGGTACAAAACGCAGAAATCTCGAGAAGACACAGGTGTCGCGGAACAAAGCAGAAAGACCCCCGAAGAAAGAAAAAAAAACAACCAGGTCCCTGCGAGATCTTTCTGCCCCCTAAACCACGGCCGCGACCACCCGCCGCCGCCACAGGACGCCGGAGAGGGACACGAACCACCAACATGCCCAGAGGCCGAGGTCGCACCATCGCCAGAAGCTGGCTTTGAGAGTCGAAGAAGGTCCCCGCCGAGGCCGGCGAGGCACTGCCGCTGTGGCGCGTCGACCGGGGAATACCCCGTGCTTGCTCGGCATCAGAACCGGCCGCCTCCATCGACCACGTCGACGAGCAGCACCGGCTCCACCACCACGAGCCACACACCTAGCACCATGGCACCAGATCTCCCGAGCACCGGCGCGGCCAAAGCCTTTGCCGGCGACGAAGCTCCTGCAGTTGCTCCCGGATCCACGAGCAGAGTCGGAGAAACCTCCGCCGTGACGACGACAGATCCGGAGCACAAAAGGCCAAGATTTGGGCGACGCCGTCTTGTTGCCGGCCAAATCTAGCCACTCCACCTCAAGATCCGAGACAGGCGACGGCGGCGAAGGCCTCGCATGACCCGGATCTGGAGGGATCTTATTCGGCGGCGCCGTCCACCTCACCGGAGCGCGGCGACGAGCACCCGAAACCCTAGCTAAGTAATCTTCCCCTAGACTACAGCTATACAAGGCGGACGCCAGATCCATTGACCCCCCATCCACCGGAGAGCACGAGGCCCTCGGGGAAGAGGAGTCGCCGGAGCCGGCGCCAGCAAAGAGGTCGCCTCCCTTTTCTCCTCTCCTGGCACTGTAGAAAGAGAGAAGGGAACGAAGGGATGGAATGGATCGTCGCCTTTGTTCGCTATTTGGGATTGAGGCGCTCACCGGGCTGCCACTGCTGTGGAGTGTGGACAAATGATGTCAGTTCGTCGCATCAGCAACACCCCCTTGCTGCCGGTGCATGGACCCTTGCTGCCAGCGAACGCCTCCTTCACTGCCTTTGTGGCAGAGAGCTCTGTTCGGGAGCAGTGAAACTGTATGTTTTTTTTTCTTTTGACAGAAGAAGAGAGAAATTGTTTGTGTCGACTGCAAATATGCAATACAATCATTTGTCCCTGTGATGCCACACTTCGCACTCCATGGCGGGTAAAAGTGCTTCTTGGTTTTACTTTTAGCAATAGGTTCGACCTGAAGCATTCAGTTTCAGTTGCAAACAAGACCTCTCCCTGATTTATTAGGTGCAGTAGCTGTGCTCAGTAAGCATTATTGCATATGACGTATGTATCCGTGAACCACATAATGTGTAATGGACGTTTTTCATTTTATACTGATATATGGGATAGTTTGCTCGATTTGTTATTCATAGACTAAACTATAGGTTTGGTTCACTATATCACCGTTTTTCATGATTGCACCGTGGCTCGGTTGCTTGCCGATTGGCAGCCACCTGCAAAATGGAACATTACTTTTTGTGATTTAGACCTCATGTGTGTATTGGATGGAAAACTAGGCACTTTATATCCGTACTTGGATGTTTGGTCACACTTTATTGATGTGTTGATATTTCGGAGATTTTTTTTTTGGTCACTCTAAGTGTACTTCGTCCGTCGCGGCAAGATAAGGGAATTTGGTTTTTATGTGCCAAAGTTTATTTGGCTAGAAAAAATAGATTATCGAAAATAAAGTTCACGGTATGCACTGAGTGGCAGTGGCAGTGGCGGAGCTTCACCAAAATAAAAGAGGGTACCAAAAGAGATTAATTGAGAACTGAGGGGGGTTAATCTAATTTTTTTCTCATATGTATGATAAAAAATGCCAAATGTGTGAAGTAGTATGCAAATTTTATTTTAGTGTGTGTGGGTGGGGGGGGGGGGGGGGGGGCATGGCCCACTTTGGTCACAACTAAAGTCCGCCATGTTGAGTGAGGACGCGTGATCCCTATGGGGCATCTAGAACAACAGCGAGTGTAGAGGTGGGGGCTGCGGCAACAAGATGGAAGGGAGGCGGGTAGCGGAGAGGTTGTGTAGAGGACATGACGACGGGTAGTGGATTGCGAGGCCGGTCGAGAAAAATGGTTTAAATTCTTCATAGCCTAAGAATATAGAAAAATCAACCCGGCCGTAGCAACGCACGGGCATGTTTGCTAGTGATATATTATGTTTGAACGAAATAATATGCCCGCACTAGGACGTTTAAATCTTTTTAATTCTGGCGCAAAAGTCAGCTAGTTTCAACAAATCGGTAGATTTGCTGTGACAGTGAAACTCCATTCCAAAATTGACTTAACTCATCGGATTAAAACATTTATTGGGACTCATTATTGGAACATAGAACATCAAATCAATGTGTACATCTTACACATACCACGAGACTGGCTAGCAACCTACTAATCTATGGACAAAGTTCTTAAATAATATTAATAATAAAATAACCAAAATTAAGAATTAAGCTACCTAATTAAAGGGGATCAAATTTGATCGCAATATACATAAATAGCTATGGCTAGCTAAGATTAATGGAATGGAGGCCAATCAACGGTACTGTTTGACACTGGTCAAAACATATATTTGCTTGACAGGTGAAGACTAAGATGGCAAAGTGATCCTTCTCGACTGGAGAAATGTCTTGTGCTTCCCCTCGGCAGAGGATAGGTAGTTGAGGAAGGTGGCCAAGTCCGTATTTAAGTACCGTCGTGGGGTACCGTCGGCGAGCAACTCCGGCGCGGGGCCGATGACCCTCTCCGCCGGCAGGCTGTGCAGCGATGCTACCGAGATCCGTGACCGCGTTGAGTTCACCCGCACCCGGTGCAGCACGCTTCTATACCGCCCGTTGCTAAATATCTGCGCAGAATTATACAAGGCAGGGAAAATTAAATATAGACACCAAAAACATGAATACACTTTCTTCATATAGTTTGGAATTAGAGTTAATATATATATCTTTTCTAACAGCTGGCTAGGTTAACTAGTCTACATAGGCCAATGGAACTTTGCTTAATACGCATGCAAAAGGTAGAAGAATCATCGGTCATGTTCGTTTGCTTAAATAAGAAAAAGATGAGCATAAATATATTTGTGTTGGGCATATGTCAAGTGACAGTCATCAAGCACCCACAAGAATTAACTTTATATCAAGTCGAAGTGGAGTGCTACTTCCAGCCTAGCTCGGACGCACACGTGTTGGAACGAGGTCATGCCACAGCAAGATGTATATTGGTCTACAAATATATGCTACCTTTCATATATTATTCTCCTTTTAGTTGAAAAAAAATATTATCTTGCCCGGCCTGATGGAATCCATCTATCTCTCATATTAGCTAGCTAGTAGTCTATGTTTTGCGTCTAGGAACTGAAACTTTTGTGAGCAGCAAGCGCCGTCGCCTACCTGATTGACTTTTCTAAAAAAGAAAGGCTACACCTCTACCTATGGAGTATCCAACATATAGAAGAAGAGGTTAGCCAAAACAGTGGCTGGTCTGGTTTCGATTGCTCAATCATATATGCACCCTAGCGTTACTTTTGACTACTAGGCGAAAACAGCCGCCATTCCGCTAGTGTTTGATATATTTTGCCACCAATTTGATTGGGTTATGTTTGTGCATCTTATTATGGGCAAGACTTGGGTAGGATCTGCCCTTTAGGTGAGATCGTAGGATCAACTCCAAAAAATCATTTTTTTAACTGTAAAAAAATCTGTAAAAAATACACAACGTACCTACAGGCTATTCCTACAACTCCAAAAAATTTCAGCTGAAAATTCGATCTACAGCTCGAGAAACAAAAAGAGAAATTTCGCAGTGAATAGTGTTCTCGAGCTGTAGATCGAATTTTCAGCTGAAATTTTTTGGAGTTGTAGGAATAGCCTGTAGGTACGTTGTGTATTTTTTACAGATTTTTTTACAGTTTGAAAAATGATTTTTTGGAGTTGATCCTACGATCTCACCTAAGGTGAGATCCTACCCAAGTCTCCCCCATCTTATTATATATGCAGTGACCAAGGTTAAGTTTTTGGTGGCTATATCTCCTGACGTGGCGATAAGATCTGTAAAATATAATTCTAAATTTTATCATGAATAACATATATGTGAGCACGACGAGATAGATGTGCATACCTCGAGGTGATCGCCGACATTGACGATGAGTGCGCCAGGGATGGGGTCAACGAGGAGCCAGTCTTCGCCATCGTTGACCTCGAGGCCATTGACTGGTCCTGGAGGAGGATAGTGAGGAAGCCGTAGTCGGAGTGCGGCGGCATCCCCAACGTTAGCTCCGGCTCCGGGCACGCCGGGAAGCAGTTGACCATCAGCATCTGCGTTCCCGCGTCGAGCTCCTCCAGCACGCCTTCTCCAGTGATCCCCATCGCCTCGAACGCCGCCTCCATCAGCTCCCTGAACAGCCTCTGGTTCGCCGAGCGTAGGAGGACACCACCTCCCTGCAACACCGAAATGGAATATAGGTCCCACCTGTCAGCGTTCTATTGTTGTACACTGAGAAAATTCGATGTAGACAGACAAAATGTGCTGGTGAATCTATCGGGAGATTTGATTCTATTTTATCTATCTATCATGCATGCCCTGGCCGGTCGGAAAGAAGTTTGTTTGTGTACTTTGTTCCTGGTGAGTGAGACCGGTGAGACGGCGCATTCTGCAAAAAGGCTGCGCTATTTTTTGCCCTGCTTTTCCTCAATTATTTCTGCTACACTGCTAGCGCAAACACTGAGACATGGATGCATGATTAGCAAGCCAGCTGGCTCTGTGTAATATATGTGTGGGTGTGCACTTCTCGTTGTCTGTTCCTTTTTGCTCTTATTTAAAATCAGTGAATTGAATTGCTTCTCTTTTACTAGTTGGTGCATCCTATCTCACTTTTATTTGCCATCTTATGCTCTCTTGTTATTAGGGTACCTTGTATCAATATGTGCATGCAGTAGTCATACTTACTGCAGAATAAGTAAAGTAGATGATTTCCACCCACAAACTAATGACTTCCGGACATCTTATGTTCTCTTGGTTTAGACATTTTGAAATTGTATAATTGTCTTTAGTATTAAGGAGTCAAATGAGATGTGCAAGATTGAATAGGAGTCAAGCAAGAAAGACTAAGCTAGTGGCAGATGTATGATCCCAGAGCCAAATTAACAGCGACAAATAAACAGCTGCGTGCATGGCACATGCATCATGGCAAGTACGGAGTAATTAACTTCTAATCTGGACTTACATAAGCTATTGTAGTAAATTAGGAAAGTTAATTAGTGAGTGAGTGGTCAATTAGTGATACAAGTACGTTATGTAGCACACACTTACCTGAGGTCAGCGGGGTTGCCTGGCCACGAGGGCACGACGTCGTCGAGCTTCGCCGGGTTGCAGAGCAGCTTGAGGAAGTCCCGCCAGCAGAGCACGCCGTCGTTGAGCTGGTTGAAGCTGGTCCCGTATCGCACGGGCGCCCGGATGTCCGGCGACATGTGCCGCTCACGCTCCTCCTGCGGGAGCTCGAAGAACCGCCGCGCCACGTTCAGCACCTGCTCTCTGTCCACGCCGTGGTTGACCACCTGGAAGAAGCCCAGGTCGCGGCACGCGGCGTCCATGGCGGCGAGCTCCGCGACGCGCTCGGAAGGGACAGTCGAACGGAGGCGGGCCAGGTCGACGACGGGGATGCCGCGGGGGGCGGCGGGGGCCGGGCGGTCGGACGGTGGGAGGACGTAGCGGGCCGGGAGGGCCTTAATGCCGCGCTCGCACAGGTGCCGCACGCCCTTCAGCTCCTCCTTGGATGTCTCCGGTGATGCCGGCTTGCAGGTGGTCGGCTTGAGCTGCTGCTGCGGCGGGTGGGTGCTGCTGTTCTCGGCAACGCCGAGGATCGCCATTAATTAGCACCTAAGAAGATCCACGCAAAGCAAAACAACAAGCTGCTCCGCCCAGGATCGATGAACAAACTATGGCTGGAGAGTACGTTCTGCAGATCGATGCAGTGGAGATCAGGGGATGCGGGCGTGTATTTATAGGCGGCATGAGGAAGAAGCAGAGCACAAATGGCCAGTGCTGCTCTGCTTTTCCAATGTGCGGGCAAGTTGCATTGACTTGCCAGGCAGGGGCAGAAAGGTAAATTGATAAACATCCCTGTGCCAGCACCTCGCAGGCTGCCACGTGTGGCTTCTCTCCGTCTCGTGCAGAAAGTGGGCATTTAGTAAGGAAGTGTTCCTGAAAAGAGTTCTGTCAAATATTGTGCTTTTCATTCCTGAAAAAGATTGTCATGATTTTGCACATTGCTGTAGGCATGTAGGCATGATGGGTTATCAATGTTGCGCAAGTCAACTATAACTCAACAACCCTAGCCTGACGTCTTCAGGTCGATGCACAAGGATAAGAGGATGGGATGGTGACCTACCACTAGGGCTAGATACATTGGGAAAAATCGGTAAAATCCTCCAATTTTATAAAAAAATTGAGGGTCAGTGTCACCACAGATGTACATCATCACATGGGAGAGCATGTAGGGCATGATTGGTTATCCAATGCTTGCGCACAGTGGCCTCCCTCTCTACCACAAGGCCTGATGAGTACCTCCAGATTTTTTATAGCTGGTTTTACTCGTGTCAGCATGTGACTTGCGTTTCTAAAGCCAGGGGCCGGAATGCGTATCTGATGCCTGGGCAATGATTAAGGTCCCAATACACCCTCCGATTGTCTCAAGATTCTGGCCAGTGCGTGTGCCATGCAGTACCGCACACGTACGCAGGCTCCCAAGATCAGACAGGATCCCAAGATCTTTTTTTACAGCTGCTTTTGCTTGTTCCATCCATCACTGCCTGGCTAGCTACATATCCAGACAGGGTATATATCCACTCTTTGTGTTCACATCAAATTAATTAGGAATGATTTTCTCCCGACGATAAACACAAATGGAGCTGGGAAAAAAGAATTATAAAATTATACTCCATATTGGAGAAAATAGCTTAGAGAAAAGCTTTCCATGAGTTTTTTTTTTACTAAAGCTTTCAATCACTAGTAGAAAAACCACCTTTCGTCCAGAGCCGAACCAGCCATTAATCCCGGTTCAGTGAAAAACCGGGACCAATGCCTGGCACTGGTTCCGGTTCGAGCTGCCAGGGCACTGGTCCCGGTTCGGTTGGGGACATTGGTCCCGGTTCGTGGCACGAACCGGGACCAAAGCTCCAGAGCCGGACACGTGGCGTGCCGCGGAGCTTTGGTACCAGTTCGTGTCTCGAACCGGGACTAATACCCCTCCCCTGCCTATATGTAACCCACCCCCCTCTCCTCTGTTTTTTTTTGCTTGGATTGGTGGGAAGTGGGTGCTAGTTTTTTTTCTTTGCCACGCACAAGATGTGTTCGATGAAATGACCGACCCACACTTAAGTTCACACAAAATGATATCCTCGACCGAGATTAGCAACTTTATCCTTTTCATTTGTAATTGATACAGAAATATTGTATGTGTCGATGTACGGTGGTCATTTCACTATTCAAGATGTTATTGTAATGGTGGGATCCGTGTGCTTCTTTCTTATTGGTAGGATTCCCTTTAGTCCCGGTTGGTGGCTCACAGAGTGATCCAACAGCTCACAAGCCCTCAAAAGAAACACACCCCTGATCCAACGGCTCACAAGCGCTCGAAAGAAACACACGATCCGTGTGCTTCTTTCTTATTGGTGGGATTCCCTTTAGTCCCGGTTGGTGGCTCACAGAGTGATCCAACAGCCCACAAGCCCTCAAAAGAAACACACCCTGATCCTACGGCTCACAAGCGCTCGAAAGAAACACACGATCCGTGTGCTTCTTCCTTATTGGTGGGATTCTCACTATATATATGTAGTCATGGCCTCCATGGCATAGCACATCTAAACTCATATCTGCAACCTCATCACTCTCCCATGGCTTCCACCGTACCCACTATAACCTACTAGGAGGCGGAGGCGCTTTGCGCCTCGAACTACCCCTGCCCGCCTGGCTACGACGTCCCCGCCGGCTGGAGGCTGAGCACCGGAGGCGTGCCGGTCCCTCCTGTCCCTCAAGGTTTGGCGCGCGGGCGGCCATCACGAACCACTACTACCTCGAGCTCACTCCGGAGCAGCGGATGGATCCCCGCTGGCATCCCGACTACCGCCCGACTTGGGACGCCTTCTTCATCAATCGGCGTGAGAGGGCGCTCGCCAGGTATGAGGAGGACGGCCCGCCTCCTTCGAACTTCAACGAGGCCGGCCGTCGGCTGTGGTGGAGCGGCCGGACTCTCCAGAGCGTCATGAACTACATCACGGCCGGCGATAACCCCCGCCTGCGCTACCCTCACTTCCAGTCCAGGCGAGCGCCCGACGACAGCGACGACGACGGCGGCGACTACGACGACTACGAGGACGAGTATTATAGGCCTAGGCAGGGTATGACTAACCTATGATTCGTCTATGTACCCAAGATTGTTGTCATTATCTACTTCTTTAGCATAACGAGGATGACCATAACGAGGCCATTTGACCCGAAACTTATACATGTTTATAGATGATTAAACTTTTTGTGAAAAAGTTTTTTGTAAAACTATGTCAAAACTCAAGTTTATCATTTATCCTAGCAACTAGTACACATGAAAGTACTCCATGCCAAAGGATTTCATTTTTTGAGTATTTTTTCACTTTCTTTGACTTTTTTTTAAAAACGGTCAAAATGGCCGCCGTTACTATTCATTGTAAGGGGTCGAATTATCCAAAACTATCAACGGTTCTGTGATATAACCACTACTTGTGCACCTTAAAATCATTTTTGAAAAAAATTCATCAAATTTGAATTATTTTCGAAAAATAGGCATAAAGTCATTTAAGTAGGCGAAATTAGCTAGAAACGAGAAAATTACTAATATTTGTGGATTATTCATAAAATATGGTCTACTTTGTGTGATAATTGGATAGGTGCCATTTTGCACCATATTTGTTGTACCTGCTTCACAAAAAAATGTCATTTTTGACAATCGAAAATCAAAAAATGATATTTAGATAAGTAATTTGAAAAAAACTGAGTTCTGCAACATTGTTTGTCGTACCAAGATACAACTATGTGTCAAATATGGGCACATTTTGACAAAGTATGACACGGGGATGACCATAACGAGGCCATTCACTAGTACAGAACGACACATCGGATACCCCTCTATGGAAACGGCAGGAGTTAGGCGACGGAGAATCGCGCTTTCCGCGCGGCCTACATTGGCAACGGACCCTTTCCAATCTCCGTCACTTATTATATTGCAACGGTTAATAAAATTGTCCGTTTCCAATATTTGCCTCTATGGTAACGGATAGAATTTTCCAACGGTTGAAAATGTTGATACATGGAGGCTAGCGAATGGGCAGATGGGGAGGTGGGCGGAGCAGACCCGCGAGTATAATTGCGAGAGGTACCAGCAGCGGTCTCTTTGAAGCCACAGTCCATCGCCTCCAGTTATTCAAACTTCGCCAGATCCCCTCCGTCCAAATCCATGGCGAGAGGTACCAGCAGCGGTCGCGGTCGCGGCCGTGGACGAGGGCGAGGCCGTGGCAGGGGGCGCAGCGGCAATGCCATGCCGTCGGTGTCGCCCTCACCATCCTCTAAAGACATGTCCCCGGCGAGAGGTACCATCAGCGGTCGCGGCCGTGGACGTGCGTGCGGGCGCGGCCGTGGTAGGGGGCGCAGCCGCAATGCCACGCCGTCAGTGTCGCCCTCACCGTCCTCTGAAGACATGTCCCCGGAGCTTCGCGGCTTCGAGTTCTTGGTTATCCTGTACAAGGGCATCGAGAGCCGCTGAGGCTCCCGAGGGCGTTCGCACAGAAGCTCCAAGGCATGGTGGCAGGTACCATGCATCTGAATATGGAGGACTGCGAGAACGGCAGCTGGGCGGTGAAGACGGCCGTGAGTGCCGGGGGGAATTTGTACCTCGGCCAGGGATGGAAGTCATTCGCCCAAGCATACAAGCTTGAGCAAGGCCACTTTTTGTGCTTCGAGTTCGACGGCGACAACGGGTTCTTCATCAAGATCTTCGACGGTACCTTATGCCGGAGGGACGCACTCGTGTACAGCGACGATGAGCCCGAGTCTTCATCAGCAGCTGCTACTAGTAGCATTAGCTAGTAGTAGCATATATGTAATCGTTTACTTGATTATCAAGTCCGTATGTAGTTTAGTCATCTTTATTATTAATATATATGTATCCTATGTGTAAAAGCAATGGAAACAGTTATATAAAATGTCCGTTGCCAATGTGGTGCTTATATACTGCCGGCTCTAGCGAACTATCGGTCTCATTATCACTCTCTCACTGTCTCTCTTCCAACCCTAGCCGCTGATACGTCTCCAACGTATCTATAATTTTTGATGTTCCATGCTTGTTTTATACCAATTGCTACATGTTTTGCATCTACTTTATGTCACTTTTATACATTTTTTGGGACTAACCTATTAACAAGATGCCGAAGTGCCAGTTCCTGTTTTCTGCTGTTTTTGTATTCCAGAAAAGCTAGTCTGGAAATATTCTCGGAATTGGACGAAACTTACGGACATCCTATTTTTCCAGAAACACCAGATGGAGCGAAGAAGCAACGGAGGGAGCCACAGGGGCCCCACGCCACTAGGGCGCGCCAGGCCCCTTGGCCGCGCCCTAGTGGTGTGGGCCCCACGGGGGTCTCAGCCGCCGCCCTTTCGCCTACTTATTCCCCCCGAGAAAAACCCTAAGGCCTGAGCCATTATCCACGAAAAGTTCCAGAGACGCCGCCGCCGTCAACCCTAGCTCGGGAGGGTCCAGAACCTCTTCCCGGCACCCTGCCGGAGAGGGGAATCGTCACCGGAGGCTTCTACATCGCCATGCCTGCCTCCGGAGTGATGCGTGAGTAGTTCATCCTTGGACTACGGGTCCATAGCAGTAGCTAGATGGTTGTCTCTCCATTTGTGCCATCATGTTTAGATCTTGTGAGCTGCCCTACATGATCAAGATCATATTATTGTAATGCTACATGTTGTGTTTGCTGGGATCCGATGAATATTGAATATTATGTCAAGTTGATTATCAATCTATGCCCTATGTTATTTATGATCTTGCATGCTCTCCGTTGCTAGTAGATGCTTTGGCCAAGTAGATGCTTGTAACTCCAAGAGGAGTATTTATGCTAGATAGTGGGTTCATGCCTCCGTTTAATCTGGGACAGTGACAGAAAGTTCTAAGGTTGTGGATGTGCTGTTGCCACTAGGGATAACCTAACGATGCTATGTCCACGGGCATATGTGTTTGTTTACATTACGCGCTTTACTTAATGCAATTATCCGTTGCTTGCAACTTAATACCAACGGGGACTCGGATGACAACCCGGCGGTGGATTATTAGTCATAGACGCTGTTGGATAACGGTCTATGTATATGTCGTAATGCCCAATTAAATATCATAGTAATCATCATGTCATGTATATGCATTGTCATGCGCTCACTATTTGTCAATTGCCCAGCTGTAATTTGTTCACCCAACATGTTAGTTATCTTTATGGAGAGACACCACTAGTGAACTGTGGACCCCGGTCCATTCTTTTACACTGATTAAACAACCACAAACTGCAAACTGTTCCTTTTTCATTCTCTGCAATTTAATACTCATTTTCCACACATACGTTTAATCCTTTGTTTTCAGCAAGCCGGTGAGATTGACAACCTCACTGTTTCGTTGGGGCAAAGTATTTGATTGTGTTGTGTGCAGGTCCACGTCAGCCGATCCCTGTTGCGCCGCATCATATTTCGCCGTTGACAACCTTCTGAAGAGTTGCTGCTCCTACTGGTTCGATAACCTTGGTTTCTTTCTGAGGGAAAACTTGCTGCTGACTACATCATACCTTCCTCTTGGGGTCTCCCAACGAGCGTTTCATCAAGCTTTTTCTGGCGCCGTTGCCGGGGAGACAGCAGTCTTCTGCAAGGGGAGTTTCACGCTTCCAATCTCTTTACTTTGTTTTTGTCTTGCTTAGTTTATTTTATTTTATCTTGTTTGCTTTCAATTATCAAAAACACAAAAAAATTAGTTACTTGCATCTAGTTTATTTTCGTTTAGTTTTTTATTTCATCATGCTTCTCCCTAAGTATACTTTAAAAGAAATATCTGTGGGTAGTGGGTCTATCATTGGAAGAGATAACATTGAGGAATTCTTTAATCATGTTAGTATGGTTGAAGATTTTGAAGATAGATCCTTGGTAGAACTTGCTCCAAATTATGAAATTGCTACAGCTTCTCTAGTTCACATGTTGGAAGCTCGTTTGTCAATCTTAGTCCCATAATGCAGCACATGTTTCTAAAACTTCATGATACGGAAGATGGTGAAAAGAAAGATTTTGTTTTAGAAACCCTACTTAAAGAATTTGGTGATGTTGCTAGGGAAGCTAGAAAAGTTTTTATTAAATACAAGATGCTTGGTATTGTATTGACGTTGTTAATACACTTGAAAAACTTGAAAAGAGAGGCTAAGTACACTAAGAAACTAATTGTGAGGGGGAAGTTAAAATACCAATACCTTTTAAGCTTATAGGAATGCAGGAGGCACTAGAAAAGAATTTTGATTGGATTGTTCCTGAAAACCCATTTGATGAATATGATGAGCCTAGAGGTATTGAGAAAGGGAATTCCGAAACCTATAGACAAGATAAATGCATTGTTGAGAAAACTTCCGACCTCTCTTTGATGCTTCTTCACTTGGTAATACTTGATGCATGCTTTGTGCCTAGCTAAAAGGCGTTAAAGAAAAGCGCTTATGGGAGGCAACCCATTTTATTTTTCTGCAATTTTTCTTTTATTGAGTCAAGGAGTGTTTACTTCTGTAGCAACTCCTTTGTATCTTTATTTTCTCGCATTGTTGTGCCAAGAGTAGCCTCTAATGTTAAGATGATGCTTAATTTTGATTGCTGCGCAGAAACAGATTTTTGCTGTTCACTGTACGAAATTCCTAAAATCACCAGATTGTTAAAAATCTGAAATTTTTGTGCGTAATCTTTATGAATGTCTGAATCTTTCATTAGTTCAAGTTTTTCGATCTGAGCGTCGTAAGTGCCTCGAAAAAATTCGTCTTTGCGGACTGTTCTGTTTTAGACAGATTATGCCTTTTTATTTTGCATTCTCTCTTTTACTAGTGTTGAGTGAAATTCTTTTTTGGGTGGAAGAGCTTCACATAACATCAGTGGCTGTAGCTAATGTTTAAAGTAACAATCATATTGCGTCTTTATAGAACATGTGATTTTTGATTATGCACTAACCCTCTAATGAGATCTACTTTGAGTTTGGTGTGACGGAAGTTTTCAAGGGTCAAGAGAGAAGGATGATAATAGGATCAAGAAGAGTGAAGAGCTTAAGCTTGGGGAGGCTCCCATGGATCTCCCCAGCATATTTCAAGAAGACTCAAGCGTCTAAGCTTGGGGATGCCCAAGGCATCCCCTTCTTCATCGTCAAAATTATCAGGTCATCTCTAGTGAAACTATATTTTAATTCTTTCACATCATATGTGCTTTTCTTGGAGCGTCTGTGTGCTTTTATTTTCAGTATTGCTTTTATTTTCAATAAAGCTTGACTGGACCCTAGCATTCTTGATTGGGAGAGAGACACGCTCCGCTTTTTCATGAGAATACTCCTATTCTTCACTTATATTTGTTGAGTATTCATATCTAGCGCTGTTCAGCTTTTAGCTCTTGTTTTCATGTATCTCTTGTCAGAGCTATTAGCTTTCTTTTGTAGAAAGTACTCTCTTGCTTCACTTATATTTGTTTGGAGAGTTGTTGAAATAAATTGATTGGTGTTTGGTTGGTTCAAAATGTTGCATGTGGTAATTGGTATAAGGAAAAACTTGCTTAATCTTGTAGATCACTAAATGGATAACTTGATGCTTGTCAATTGTTTTGAGTTAACAAGTAGATCATGATTAAATTGTGCATCACATGAGTTAAGCCTATTAGTGAAGAACTACCGTAAAGCTTGTTGAAAATTTGGTTTGCATCGGTGGTATCTCTAAGGTCTAGATATTTTCTAATAACAGGGTTTGGTTAACAAGGAAGACGGTATGAAGTCTTATAACGTTTGCAATATGTTTGTCATATAAAACTTGGTGTACGGGTTGATATTCTTGTTTGCTTACATAACCTTGCTAGCCTAAACTCTGTACTGAGAGGGAATGCTTCTCGTGCATCCAAATCCTTGAGCCAAAATCCATGCCATTTGTGTCCACCATAACTACCTATATGTGGTATTTCCTTGCCACTCCAAGTAAATTTTTCATGTGCTACCTTTAAATTATTCAAAATGTTATTATTCCCTTTTTGTGTCAATGTTTACTAGCTCATGAGGAATTAGTGTGGTTATTCTTTATTCTTTGTCAATGGACTTTTACACCTGGACTAGTGGCATATACATCCGCTTATCCAATTTGCAAAAAGAGCTGGCAACGGGGTGCCCAGTCCCAATTAATTACAACTTTAACCAATTAATTCTCTTCACACTTTTGCCCTGATTCATCAGTAAGCAATGACAAACAGTGAAATACCTGAATGTGTGTAAACCAAAGAGAAAGAGGGATGATCTGCCTTGCTGGTAGAAATAACGTCCTTCATGGGAGCCGCTCTTAAAAGTCCGTTTGACAGGTAGAATACTGTTCTCACCCGCTACCATTCGTTGACAATTAACAAACACCTCTCAAAAATAGATACTCCTCCATGGTATGTGATTGATGGAAGGCACCCGAGGATTCGGTTAGCCATGGCTTGTGTTAGCAAGGTTGGGAGGAGTATCAAATATTTTATGCAATCTCTATATGCTTTCAAAAACCTAAAAGCTCTAGCACATGATTTAATCCCTGCTTCCCTCTGCGAAGGGCCTTTCTTTTACTTTTATGTTGAGTCAGTTTTCCTATTCTTTCTGTCTTCCACAAGCAAACACTAGTGTCAACTTTGTTACAACATGCGTTATATGCAACGTATTGGACTTGTTATACTACTTTGTGTTGACAATATCCATGAGATAAATATGTTGAAAGTTGAAGCAAATGCTGAAACTAATTCTTCCTTTGTGTTGATTAAATACCTTTTATTAGAAACTATTGCTTTATGAGTTAACACTTATGCAAAACTGTTTGATGCTTGTCTCGAAAGTACTATTCATGAAAACGTTTAGCTTGTGTGATTCATTGTTTACTCATTATCTATTTGGTAGCAAATTATAGACCATTGACTTGGATCACTTCATTCATTTACATGTGCCTTGCAATATTATATGATCAAGATTATGATGTAGCATGTCACCTCAAAAATTATTTTGTTTTTATCGTTTACCTACTCGAGGACGAGTAGGAACTAAGCTTGGGGATGCTGATACGTCTCAAACGTATCTATAATTTTTGATGTTCCATGCTTGTTTTATACCAATTGCTACATGTTTTGCATCTACTTTATATCACTTTTATACATTTTTTGGGACTAACCTATTAACAAGATGCCGAAGTGCCAGTTCCTGTTTTCTGCTGTTTTTGTATTCCAGAAAAGCTAGTCTGGAAATATTCTCGGAATTGGACGAAACTTCACGGTCCCTATTTTTCCAGAACACCTGACGGAGCGAAGAGCAACGAGGAGGGCCACAGGGCCACACGCCACTAGGGCGCGCCCCCCTCTGCCGCGCCCTAGGGTGGTGTGGGCCCCTCGGGGGTCCAGCCGCCGCCCTTTCGCCTACTTATTCCCCCCGAGAAAACCCTAAGCCTGAGCAAATATCCACGAAAAGTTCCAGAGACGCCGCCGCCGTCAACCCTAGCTCGGGAGGGTTCAGAACCTCTTCCCGGCACCCTGCCGGAGAGGGGAATCGTCACCGGAGGCTTCTACATCGCCATGCCTGCCTCCGGAGTGATGCGTGAGTAGTTCATCCTTGGACTACGGGTCCATAGCAGTAGCTAGATGGTTGTCTCTCCATTTGTGCCATCATGTTTAGATCTTGTGAGCTGCCCTACATGATCAAGATCATATTATTGTAATGCTACATGTTGTGTTTGCTGGGATCCGATGAATATTGAATATTATGTCAAGTTGATTATCAATCTATCTATGTTATTTAAGATCTTGCATGCTTTCCGTTACTAGTAGATGCTTTGGCCAAGTAGATGCTTGTAACTCCAAGAGGAGTATTTATGCTAGATAGTGGGTTCATGCCTCCGTTTAATCTGGGACAGTGACAGAAAGTTCTAAGGTTGTGGATGTGCTGTTGCCACTAGGGATAACCTAACGATGCTATGTCCACGGGCATATGTGTTTGTTTACATTACGCACTTTACTTAATGCAATTATCCGTTGCTTGCAACTTAATACCAACGGGGACTCGGATGACAACCCGGCGGTGGATTATTAGTCATAGACGCTGTTGGATAACGGTCTATGTATTATGTCGTAATGCCCAATTAAATATCATAGTAATCATCATGTCATGTATATGCATTGTCATGCGCTCACTATTTGTCAATTGCCCAGCTGTAATTTGTTCACCCAACATGTTAGTTATCTTTTATGGAGAGACACCACTAGTGAACTGTGGACCCCGGTCCATTCTTTTACACTGATTAAACAACCACAAACTGCAAACTGTTCCTTTTTCATTCTCTGCAATTTAATACTCATTTTCCACACGAGACGTTTAATCCTTTGTTTTCAGCAAGCCGGTGAGATTGACAACCTCACTGTTTCGTTGGGGCAAAGTATTGTGATTGTGTTGTGTGCAGGTCCACGTCAGCGCCGGAATCCCTGTGTTGCGCCGCATCATATTTCGCCGTTGACAACCTTCTGAAGAGTTGTTGCTCCTACTGGTTCGATAACCTTGGTTTCATACTGAGGGAAAACTTGCTGCTAGACTACATCAAACCTTCCTCTTGGGGTTTCCCAACGAGCAGGCACGCCTTGCATCAGCCGCCGCACACTGTCGGTGCTTCTAGATCCAGCCATCGCGGCCGCGGCTCTAGCCGTCGCGGCAGTACCGTTCTAGCGGTAGCCCTTCGTGAGGGGAAGGTCGATCTGGAGGCGGCCATGCGTCCGCTAATGATGCGGCAGTGCCACCATCTGACGCCGTCCTCCTCCGGTGATGCCCGGCTTCTTCTGAGCCAGGCCGATGTGGAGGAGGTCATTCATGAGGTGGTGGTGTAGCACCTCCGGCGGATCTACCAGCAGAAACCCATCTGGAGGAGGAAGTGGCTGATCTGGAGGAGGAAGTGGCCAATCTGGAGGTGGTGGAGGATCTGTAGGTGGTGTCTGGTCTGGAGAAGGAGGAGGAGGTGGATGTCGACGAAGGAGAAGGAGAAGGAGGAGGAGGTGATTGCGTCGCAGCGCGCTGGTAGCATCTCAGCGCATCTGGCAGAGGCCTACACCTCCTCTCCCACCGGGTGAAAGGTATAAATCTTTCTGTGACCGGCTGTGATGCCGATGAACTAGGTTCTACGTATGAGCATTTCATCACATAAACAAATTCCTAGTGCAAATTCACATATACATGTTCTGATAATTACAAACACTTATTGTTAAATCAGCAACTGTACAAACTAGTTAAACACCGACATCCAAAGCCTATTGCAATTCACCTAGGGCATTCTTGCACCTAGGGCAGAGCATTTCCTGCCATGTTGGACGTAGCCTGTCCTTCAAGGTTAGGATCGTGCGATACAACTCGTAGGTCACGTACCCATCTATTGCTGCGTAGTCGAGGTTAACTTTGTGCAGCGGCATCCACTCCCAAAAATTGTGCTGGTTGGATGGGAACTCCTTCTTCATGTTGGCGTATGATTTGTCGATGAGGTCTGCCGCTAGATCACCCATTCCGTCCCTCTCGTCTCCACCCTTGATTTTGTATACGAGTTGGATGTCCACGTAGTACTCCGGTGGAATGTGGAAGCCGGCAGAAGAAAGCACCTTGTTGTCGTTGGTGATGTCCATGCTTGCGAAGGTGATATTCTTGCGTTCAAAGAATTTGCCCAACTCTGGACAATTCTTCTTGGACTTGCACCAGTGGAACACGAGGACATGCTGGCGCATGGCGAGTTGCAGGACATCCATGTGCCGACGATCACGGGTGTACTCGATGTCAAGGCCAATGAACCGATGCTTCTCCTCTGCTAGCCATTCCTCGTACTTGTTGAGGATCCGCCCCACGGTATGCTCCTCCTTCGTATACACCACCTCCAGACGGTAGTTGTCTCTGTTATTCTGTTGCGGTCGTCCATGGCGGGTGGGGGATTGGGGTGGAACGAGGAAGAAGAGAAGGAAGGAATGCGAACTGTCTGCCACCAAACAGAGCAGTTCCTGGATATTTGCCGTTGATCTTAGCAGTTTCTCGAAAATGGCAACCGAACAAAGCAGTTGCTGGAAAATAGCCACCGATTTTTTTAATATCCAGATGTATTTTGTACATTTCGCTAATAGTTTTTTTCTTTCACGCAGGAGTTTATTTTGGCAACACTGCATAAAAGTACCAATGTATCATTCCGAGAACCAGAAACCTTAAGGCAAGGAAATTTCGTGGATACTGGTCTTGGAGTGGGTACAGCGACGACCGAGAGCTCATAGAAGGTGAGCTCCAAGTCAAAGATGGAAGGCTGGCTTAATAAGCCAACCTTCCATCTTGTTAGGTTAGTTGCTTATAAGTTTAGAGTTCATGATTGTAGTCAAAGTGTAATAGGTGATATTACATTATGCCAATGTGTGATGGATATGATTGTAGTCAAATTGTAAAAAACTGTGATATTATTGTATACCAATGTAATGATGGCATTTGTTCTATGTTATGAATTGAATAATGTTTTATTGCATTATGCAATCAGCCTTTCATGTATTATGGCATATAACCGAAATATGAGAAAAGCTCAGTGCAAATGGGTAGATGGAAAACTCCGTATCTGATGTAGGAAAACTAAAGCAACCGTTACCAAATGGAGACCTCATCAGAAACGGTTTTTTGCCTCCGTTACCGATGAAGGCCTTCACATCAGTGACAGGGTCGGGGACACGGACCCTTTCTCCGTTGCCGAAGGGGTTTTTGGCCCGTTTCCGATGTGTCGTTCTGTACTAGTGATTTGACCCGAAACTTATAAACGTTTATAGATGATTGAACTTTTTGTGAAGAAGTTTTTTGTAAACTATGTCAAAACTCAAGTTTATCATTTATCCTAGCAACTAGTACACATGAAAGTACACCATGCCAAAGGATTTCATTTTTTGAGTATTTTTTCACTTTCTTTGACTTTTTTTAAAAAAAGGTCAAAATGGCCGTTGTTACTATTCATTGTAAGGGGTCGAATTATCCAAAACTATCGACGGTTCTGTGATATAACCACTACTTTTGCACCTTAAAATCATTTTTGTAAAAATTTCAGAGCAAACTATCACACAATTGTTGTTCAAATTTGAATTACTTTCGAAAAATAGGCATAAAGTCGTTTAAGTAGGCGAAATTAGCTAGAAACCGAGAAAATTACTAATATTTTTGGATTATCCATAAAATATGGTCTAATTTGTGTGATAATTGGCTGGGTGCCATTTTGCACCATATTTGTTATACTTTCTTAACAAAAAATGTCATTTTTGACAATCGAAAAACAAAAAAATGATATTTAGATAAGTAATTTGTAAAAACTCAGTTCTGCAACATTGTTTGTCGTACCAAGATACAGCTATGTGTCAAATATGGGCACATTTTGACAAACTATGACACGGGGATGACCATAACGAGGCCATTTGACCCGAAACTTATACATGTTTATAGATGATTGAACTTTTTGTGAAGAAGTTTTTTGTAAACTATGTCAAAACTCAAGTTTATCATTTATCCTAACAACTAGTACACATGAAAGTACTCAATGCCAAAGGATTTCATTTTTTGAGTATTTTTTTACTTTCTTTGACTTTTTTAAAAAATGGTCAAAATGGCCGCCGTTACTATTCATTGTAAGGGGTCGAATTATCCAAAACTATCGACGGTTCTGTGATATAACCACTACTTGTGCACCTTAAAATCATTTTTGAAAAAATTTCAGAGCAAACTATCACACACTTGTAGTTCAAATTTGAATTACTTTCGAAAAATAGGCATAAAGTCGTTTAAGTAGGCGAAATTAGCTAGAAACCGAGAAAATTACTAATATTTGTGGATTATCCATAAAATATGGTCTACTTTGTGTGATAATTGGATGGGTGCCATTTTGCACCATATTTGTTGTACTTGCTTCACAAAAAATGTCATTTTTGACAATCGAAAAACAAAAACGATATTTAGATAAGTAATTTGAAAAAATAGAAAAATGGTTTTGGATTACTTATCCAAATTTAAACACTTTTCATGTTGAAAGTCTTTTCAGATTCAAAACCATTTGAAATTCATATTCAAACACCTAAATAAGAAAAAAAAGGCGGGAACAACATTCAGAACTGAAAAGTTCGAAATAATTTTGAAAAAGGACTCTTTGGTCCCGGTTTATACGAAGAACCGGGACCAATGAGTCCATGGACGCGCGAGCAAATCTGGCATTAATTTGCCAGGGCATTGGTCCCGGTTGCTGCCACGAACCGGGACCAATTAGGCATTGGTCCCGGTTCATGGCAGCAACCGGGACCAATGACCCCTGGTATAACTGCCCTGGCCCTTCTCCTTCCTCATTTCGTCTCCAAAATCGACAAAGGACCAGCGCGCGCGACGGAGCGAAAAAGACGCCGTCAGGCTGCCCGCCGCCGCGCCGCCCACGCGCCGCCGCCGTCGACGTCCGCGGCGCGCCCGCCCGCCCGCGCCGCGCCGCCCGCCCGTGCTGCAGTGAAGAAAAAGCCGGCCGCGCCTCCTCCGTCCACGCCGGCCACGCGCTTCCCTCCACGCCGGCCACGCCCTCGACGGCCGGCCGCGCCCCGCCTCCACGCCGCCCCCTCTCGGTGAGGGTTTAGAAATTGAAAATTGCTATTTTTTGCTTAGGTTTAGAAATTAAAGGATGAATGTATGAATTAAAGGATTTTTTGCTTAGGTTTAGAAATTCAAACACTTAGGATTTTTTGTGTTAGGGAAAAAAATTTACGGGTTTACGATACGAGTTTACGATACGAGTTTATGAGTTTACGATACTAGTTTACGGGTTTACTAGTTTATGAGTTTACGAGCTTACGATACTAGTTCCGACCTATACGAGTTTACGAGTTTACGATACTAGTTCCGACCTATACGAGTTTACGATACTAGTTCATGTGGTCCGATACGAGTTTACAAGTTTACAACTAGTTTACGGGTTCACTGTTTTAATAAACCCAAAATTTAATCAACATATACACAACACAAGCAATTCCTCACTGTTTTCATACACCTAAAATAGCTTGTACCTTGTGACTATACGGTGGAGGAAAATGCCGCGATCGCAAATGCCCAACATAAAGAGTGGTTGGCTAGCCTGAAGAAGCCGAAAGCGGCAGAGTTCCCCTCCACCCCAGAAGAAAAAGCCGCCATCGTCAAAATGCTGAAGACCCTTGAACAACCCCCGCCAAGTCTGACACCAGACTATGACCGCTCTATTCGCAAATCGACTCAGGCAAATAAGGAGCGGTCAAAGAGTAGTAGTGCAAGCGGGAAATCAGTTCCCCAGCTCGGAGAACAGAAAAACCAGTCGTGCCCCCCGCTCAAAGTGTTTTCCAATACCGCCGAGGGGTCGAGCACAGGTGCTGCCGCTATCGATCCTGAGTTTATTGCAATGTACGGAGAAGCGGCCGCTGCTCAGGGCATGTCTATTCCGGACTACTTAGCGCAATTACAAGTGTTCCAGGAAGTAGCATACACTTACCGGCATGGGCATACTCTCGTCAAACCTGAGCTAGTCAACGGTCTACCAACAAAAATGCGAAGATTGCATAAGTGGTACATGCGAGCCTGCGAGGAAGGAGAAAACTGGATCTACGTGGCCTATAGAAACGAGCATTACGGGCATGGAAATGGCGTGGTAATGATTGAATTTTCTGAATTATTTCAGTTATACCATCAAGACGCCATTGACAAAGCTATCCTCAGTGCCTATTGTCTGTAAGTATTATTTTTGTAATTAAGTCTCTAGCTAGCTCAGCTCGTTCATTGCATGTATAATCTTACTCATCACTATATTAATTATGCAGAATGAAGATTCTCCAATGCAAAAGAGGACAAATCTATGACATTGGGTTCATTGACCCATATTACATTCATCAAGTATCTCTCCAACGTCATTACAACGACACAGAGGATAACTTGGTAAGGGCGTTAAGGTTTAACGAAACCAAAAGGGAAATACTATTTCCTTACAACTACGGGTGAGTGTTACTGTCTTATACACATTCTATTTCGCTTACTCGATGTTAAGTGTATAATTGATGACTTATGCGTGCGCAGCTTCCACTTTATTCTGCTAATCATTAAACCTGACAAAGGAGTAGTACAAGTCATGGACTCGAAACGTAAACCCTTTGAGGAGTGGGCGGACATGCAGATATGCCTCCAAGGGTAATTTCAATCATTATGGCAATATATCGGCAACTTTCGTTCATTCCCTGGTAGCAAACAATTAATATATAACTCCTTTATTCATTTTCTTTGCCGGACAGGGCTTGGAAACGGTTCACCGCCAAGGCTAGGGGTATTTGGGCACCGGAGCTTACATTTCAACAAATAAGTGTAAGTTATCATGCTTGATTATTATTCCGCGCATCTCTTTGATTTTAGTTTCAATACCATTATCATGCTTGATTATTATTTTGATTGAACTCTGTTCTCGTAAAGTGCTTGAGGCAGGAACATGGAAATAATTTATGTGGATACTACGTTTGCGAGTTCATTCGCCAGACGACCCAAGAGATGGGCAGCCGGTTCTTAGAACAACTTGAAGTACATAAACAATATTCACAATTTTAGTTTATTGCCATCAATTGTGTTTAGTTTCATTCATATATATTGACCCATTCTTTAAATTAGATCGAACGGCTGCGGGACGGTCTTCTACCACAAGATCGCGTACGAGCAATTCAAGAGCAAATTGCGGGATTCTTAGATGCAGAGGTTCTAGATCCGAAGGGAGAATACTATGGGCCGGTTAAAATGCAAGTGTAAAAGAGATGTATATATACATGAAACTCGTGTGTACATTTAATATGTTCGACCAAGCATGACGAATGAGCTGTGTGTAATATATTCATGACGATGATGTGTAATAGTGGTTCCTTCATTGTTGTATGTAGTACCATCGAATTGAGTGCGAGATGGAGAGCCGACGAGTGAGAGATGAGCCGGCGAGTAGTACCTGCACAGAAAGATCGAAGCTTGGCCTCGATATGCCGGCGAGTGAGAGATGGAGAGCACGTCGGCGATGCGAAGAAGGGGGAGACGACGGAGGCACTGGCGAGAGGGAGAGGGGGTGGATGGAGGCGCCGGGCGACGGGACAAAGAGTTGGCCCAAATAGACCCTAAACCCTAAATACAAAAAAAAACACTCATTGGTCCCGGTTCGTATTACGAACCGGGACCAATGAGTCTCCCCCCACGACCAGGCAGAACTGGCCACGTGGACAACCATTGGTCCCGGTTTGTGGCCCAACCGGGACCAGCATTAGTCCCGATTGGCCAGTCCCGGTTGGGCAACCGGGACTGATAGCCCAGCCGAACCGGGATCACAGGTCCTTTTTCTACTAGTGCATGAGGTCTGAGTTGAGGGTATGCCCTATGAAATGTAGTGCAAAAACATTCTAAGTGAAAATAATCATGTGGGGTTCATTCCTACAATCAAACAAGCAACACAGTAAAAATTCCAAAGGATTTTGATCCTACATAATTCCCACGGAAATCCTTCGAATCAAAGGGCCCTAAACTTTTGTATGTGTTGTTTCCAAGTAAAAAATAATAATATTTTTTATGTTTGTGGAATTAATTTAACTAGTGATGATCTAGTCCAGTCATGTACTATCAGAGAATTCATCACTAAGAGAATAGATACCTCCGACACAATAAGGACATGATGATCTAGTTTGATCTTGTACAAACAAAAGATTCATCGCTAAGAGTAATATTTCATCATACATCTTTTCTACATAACGAAAGATTTTTTTTATTTGTTTCATGAGATACAAAGAGAACTACTAATCTGAAGCTCTCGCATTTTGCATAAAGATGGTGACTGAAATCCCACTCGCGTGTGGTAGGGCCTCCTTAAAACCTCCTCGTGGAATCGACATGCCAGAGAAATCAGCTCCCGTCATGTCTCACCAGATGCTACAATGTGTCGACCAAGACGATAAAAAACAAGTACACATGAAGATAGCATGCAAAGCAATGATTCTGTAATTTATGTTTATAAATATATATTAGTTAAGCATAATCAAATATGCGGTCACAAAGTGATGCTTCCACTAAAGTAAGTGCGCATAGGCTGTTTAATTTTCGAAACCACGAAACCTCGAAACGAACCCGTACCATCTATACTAGTGGAGACCATAAATGAGCAACCGACAATCTGGGACGGAGCAAACAATTAGGCTTGGAGGGGGGATAATCATGTTTGAGGGGGCAAAATGGCAAGACTTACTAAGTTTAAGCATGAGTATTAGTGAGTTTATGAAGAAAATCAAATTGTTGGGGTGGCTCAGCCCCTGCTCGTCTCCCCTTCCTCTGTCCCTATCGACAATGAAAAGATATGTTCCGAATCAAATTAGTTATGTCAAGCCACCCTCAGGTTGCATAACAAAGATGACCAACCCGTGCGTGTTGGGGCATCTTTAAAACCTCCTCTAGATACCAACATGTTAGAGTAATTATCTCATGTCGCGCCAGACCCTACAATGCTGACCAATACAATAACGGATGAAGATAACCGACAAAGCTAGGACTATATGATACTAATGCTTATAGCAAATAATATTAGCTAAGAATAATGAAATATACTGTCACAAAGCGACGACTCCACTAACATAAGTGCTCATAGGCGGTTTAACTTTTCAAACCACAAAACCATGAGCCGAATATGTCTCATCTATACTAGTGGGAATCGTAAACAAGCAACCATGCAATGAAAAGATTTGTTCTGAATCGAATTAGTTATGTCACGCCCTAGTCAGGTTTCATAAGGAAGATGGCTAAAACCCTACCCATGCGTAGCGTGGCCTTTTTAAAACCTCCCCAAGAGACCAAAATCTTAAGAGCAATTATCTCCTCTCCACGGACTCTACACTGCAGATCAATACCCTAATAGACGAGCACACATGAAGATAACCTGGAAAGTTAGGACTATTTGATGCTAAGTTATGTTTATACAAAAATATCAGTTAAGCATAATGAAATATACCATCACAAAGTGGATGCCTCCACTAAAATCAGTGCCCGTAGGTTGTTTAATATTTCCAAACAACGAAGGCTCTAGGCCGAACACATGTCATCTATATACCGGTAGAGGGGGTACCAATCGGAAAACATGTTAACACTAAAAACATATCTCAAGTGGAACCTTTAGTTGATTTGTCAATTGACAATGCGCCTGCCTCGTGTATCTTGAGTTTTTCATACAAAGACGACACGGAAATATCCAAAAAGTTTAGTGGAGTCGTTCCATCAGATGGAGCGTGTACCCATACATTCAATCACCTAAGTGTGACAAGACAAAGATATATAGATACATGACTTGCCAGCTAAGAATAGCACATATATCTGTATACACGGTCTGAGCGATCAAATAATTTTTGACCGGAGCACGTAGCTAGCTATAGGTAGGTATGGTATACCTAGCCTATGCATATATAAAAACAAAGAAGATATGCCAATTAAGCTGGCACGCATGACCAGAAAGCACACAAAAAAACGCCGGCCGGCAAAATAATCTCTCACATGCAGCTAGAGCTATCTCGTCCATCGATTATTCTTCTTGTTTCCCTTTCTGTACGTTTTCGTAAGATATATGCATCGCAACGCTTGCATATGCGTGGAAGGCTCTCACATAAGCTTTTTAGCCTGTCTAGCCTAGGTTTGACTATGGTGATCGAACAAGTTAATTATTTAAAACCAAGTACTCCTAACTAACAAGGTAGGCTCTTGATCGACCGGGCTTATGCAATGAACGGCATCAAAATCTCTAGATATAGTATATATCTATTTGCATGGCTAGCTAGATGCACGCCTATAGCTATATGTGTATTCCATGCTACAATCCATTGACTATACATATGTAGCCATCAATCCTTCGTTGCATGACAGCATGAAAGGCATATATATGAGGATATATATATGTACCTAAATGCAACATTTTGCTTAGACATTTAGCTAGTAGGCTTTTCGTGTTCGGCGATGGACATGTCCACGCATGCATACTGCTTGTTGTATTATTATGTGGTGTACCCATGTATATTCCAGGAGAATGGAAAAGTATGGAGCCGAAACTAAAATCTAAGAGTAGTTGCACCGCATCCCATGTTGTAGCTTGTGAAAAAATTATGGCCACGAGAGTTGTACACATATATTGTGCCCCGTTAAGATTTCACCTGAATATATGTTTACTTGCTACACACAATGAAAAAGTGACGTGTGATGCTATTCCCTTACTCCGATTCCTCCGTCCCTTCGTCCAGGGCACAGGAGGGCTAGCAGCATGACCAAGACCGATATCCATAAGAAGAATACTGAAACGGGTTAATTCATTGTTATCGAGGAAAGAAGACGGGATGATCATATACTCCCTCCGTTCCAATTTAATTGACTTGCTATGTACCAAATATGGATGTATCTATACATGTTACATGTATAGATACATTCACATGTGATAGATATCAAGTCAATTAAATTGGAACAGAGTGAGTATATGTTACTCCCTCTGATACTATTTAATTGTTGTGACAGCTTTACAAATTTATACATGCATAGCTCCTCCGACACATATTACGGATAGGAGGGAGATTTTTTTTTCCCACGTATGGTCGGACGAAATTCTGCAAGCCAACAAGATATATAAAACACTACCCTAATGTCCGTGATTTTCTTCCCACATGTTTTGAAAACTCGGAAGGACGACTTTGTGAGCTAGATATGGTGCCCGTTCGGACACAAATATTATTCGTGCTCTGGACGGAGCATATACATGCATGTAGTGACCACTGAGCATGAATATTTGACGTCGACATTTAATGCAGAAAAAGAACTCCGGCCGGTTGTGTCTGTTTTAAAAGAGAGATGAAGCTTGATAGGCCAAGAAGCTGTCGCGTTGGTCAGTTGCAGGCCATGCATGCATGATTGCTTTAAGCAAATTGCATGTTGGGCAAGTCAGCATTCTTGATCTTTTCGTATAGTAGTACGCGAATGCATGCGCAAGAAGTTCGAGTATATCCAAGAATGCAATTCCAAGTCAAAAAGTTATTCAACACGAGACGACAGACAACGATCGAGCTAGCCTACCCTGCGTGTGCGTGTTTACGTACAGTACAACCGCGTCATCTACTGCTGACATGATGCCATTAACTAGAAAGTACGTACACTTGTGTGGCATATAATAGTTTACCAGTTACCACGGTCACAAAATCTTTCAGCACTACAACATCACAAATTACACCGGTAGGAAAATGCCTACAGCTGACGGACGGAAATGGCCTACGCCCGCCGGCGATCATTACGCCAGCGGTAACAATTACCGCTGGCGGGCGGCCGTCCGCCAGCGGTAAGGATGGTTACCTCTGGCGGGCATGCCTAGCGCCCACCAGCGGTATATGACACAGCGCTGGCGGGCGCTTGTCCGCCAGCGGTAATCCACCACGCCTGCCAGCGGTAGTATTTCGTGGTATTTTTTTTTTTTGAAAATCCTATTCCAGCAGTATATTTAGTATAAATACAGTATATTCAGGTGTACAGTCGCCAAATAAACAACAGAAACACAGATACAATAGTAGTTCATCACATGCACATATATACATTACAAACCTAAAACAACATGAACTTAAGCTAAACTTCGATAAGCTAACAACATGCGTTAGTTCATTACTTAATTAAGCTAACATGAAATTAACCTAAAACTACTCAAGGAGGTCCGAAATCGAAGTCGGATGAGCTCGAGCTATCCCAGAAGCTCGAATCGAAGCTCGAATCCGAATCGTCGCCGGTCTTCTGGCACGGCGGCGCTGCACTGGAGGGTCCAGCGACGTCGGAGCTCGCCTGCCTCTTCTTGTTCCTCGAGGCGTAGAAGTCCAGCTCCGCCTGCACCAGATCGGGGCGGTTGCGGCGCAGCGCGTCCATCCGCCACTCGTCGATCTCGGCAGCGCGGCGAGCTATCCCCTGGCGGCGGTTACGCCGCGTCTCATCTATGTCGACGATCTCCATCGGTGGCGCGAGGAACTCAGCCTCCTCCCGGTCCTTAACGTCAGGGAAGTTGAGCTCAGTAAGCGGCCGTCCAAACCTCCAGGCTGCCGCGTCGAACGCGCGCGCGGCGAGCTCCGCCGTGTCGAAGGTCCCCATATAGAAACGCTGGCCGTCCACGGTGATCTCCGCGGACCACCGGCCAGATGGGCGGTTACGGACGCCAATGAACCCGCTCATGGAGCGGCGGCGCGGCGGCATGCTGTATACAAGGCAAATAAAAAATGTTACACAACGAATTTGAGTATAGAAATTGTAGTAAGATATAAAAACACAAAAAAAGATTAATGAATGATCGTCATTCTAAAAATGAAATAGAGTCAACATAACAACATTTCGGCCAAAGTCATGCCAAAATTCACGAGAAATTTTGGCATGACTTTGGCTAAAAATATGACATATGAGTATCTGAATTTGTCGGAATGGAAGTTAATCTACATTCCGGCAATCTCAAGGGCCTCTCGGGTACCTGCAGACATTTCATACACAAATTTTCGAACCAACCACCATCACAAATCCAGCACCACCACAACTACAAATATTGCATCATCACCACCAGAAATACACCACCGCCACAAATATCTCATCATCACCACCGCAAATACAACACAAACACAAATATTGCATTTCAATTTTGCTAATACCTAAAAAACAGAGGCTAATGGCCTACAATCTAACTAAAGAGGAGGAAAAACAATAGCTTTTTTACCACAACTTAACTAACCAGATCATCAACACCACAATTTAAGCATATGCATAAATAAAATAACAGATTTGACCTATAAACCTAATTAAACAAATTTGATTCAAATTCTTGTGAGTTGCATTTTCAATCCAAACCTAAACCTAAACCTAAACCTAAGTAGGCAAAAAAATAGTAGCCTTTTGTATCAAATTGTAGCTAAACCTAAACCTAAATTCAAACCTAACTAAAATACAAATTCAAGGAGTGAATTTTCTTGTTGACATTTTATCAAACACTTAGGAAGCAGGGGATAGGAGGGAGGAGGAAGAAGAGAAGCTCGACGGCGCGCGAGTACCTAGCAGAGGAGGGGAGCTCGACGACGAGGCGTGGACACTCGGGCCGGGGCGGCGGCGTGGGCGCTCGGATGCGGAGGAGGAAGAGGGAGGGAGGAGGCGTGGGTGCTCGGGGTGGACGGCGCCGTGGGTGGGTGGCCGCGCGTGGTGGGGGCGCCGGCACCGGCGGCGCGTGGGTGGGCGGGGACGTCGCGTGGCGGTGGCGCGTGGGTGGGGTGGGTGGGGAGGGCGGTGGGTGGCGCGCAGTGGCGGCGCGTGCGTGGGGTGGGTGGGGAGGGCGGCCGCGCGCGGGGTTGGTGCGAGTGGATAAGGTGGGGTTGGTGCGAGCTGGGGATTAGGTTTAGGTTTTTTTTTTTGTTTTTTTAATATACCGCTGGCGGACACTGTGTTCCGCCCGCCAGCGGTAAGGTCTAGGGTTTTTTTAATCTTTCCTCCTTATATAAAGGCCAGGGGAGACCTGAGAGCCTGCCCTACTCTCTCCCCTTCTCCGCGCCACCGCCGCCCTTGTCTGCGCCGCTCGAAGCCCTCCTCCGCGCCCGTGGCCTCCGCCGACGCCGTGCTATATCCTCCACACCGCCGTGGACCTCCCCTCCGTCTCCATGCCAAGGTGCTGCCCTCTCCCTCCCCTACCTAGGTTGCACGCACCTTAGTTGTTTGATCAAATTCCCCACTCATTTTTTCAGATCTCGGCAGGCATCGATGACGACCACCGGCCATTTGTTGGACGACAGGGGCAGTGTCCGGGACTGGGCTCCGCCGGGCTGGCACTGGGAGGTGGTATCTTCCGGGACGCGTAGTTTGGTGAGGAATCCGGGTGACGTCGTCGACCCGGATCTTGTTTGGTGGCCGTCGCGTGGGCCAGCCTCGGTGCAGAGGCCGCCGGCCCCCGAGGTGGAGGTGCGTCGCCGTATCAGAGAGGAGGACGAGCACGTCCGTCGCTACCTGTTTATGTCGGATACGCCAGCGGTGTATGACAATAGATGGCATACACTTTATAGGGATCCTCCTCATGTGAGTATTGCCCCAGTGATGGTTCCTTATCTTTGGGTGCAAGCCGCCGGCCGCTCAGCACCTCGCGGCTTAGGACCCGGCAAAAGTTAGTTATATTATTCGTCATGTATTATGGATTAAATAAAGATGTATGCGTGATACTTTTGCATATTTGATCAATGATGTTTTTGTAAAGTGAGGAAAATAATGTTCCCTGCTTTGAATTATTCTGCAATCCCCTTTTATGTGTACTTATTAGTTGCTATATTTAAAATGATAAACTTGATTTTTGACAAAAGTTTCAGAAACGCTGGTTAGTTGCTATATTTAGTTGCTATATTTATGTGTAGTTATTAGTTGCTATATTTAGTTGCTATATATAAAGCGACGGTTACCGCTGGCGGACGGCACGGAGCGCCCGCCAGCGGTAATGTGCTAGTTTTGTGTGGGCTCAGCCGGAACAACTATCGCTGGCGGGCAATAGTATCGTCCGCCAGCGGTACGTTTAGTACCGCTGGCGGGCACAGGTTCTGCCCGCCAGCGGTATTTTGCCCCACCTCGTCGCAAATTCCTGCTACTACCGCTGGCGGGCAGAGTGCGCGTCCGCCAGCGATACGTGTAGAACCAGTGGCGGGCTCCGAAACCAGCCCGCCAGTGGTATTAGCGCTGGCGGACGGAAAAGCCGTCCGCCAACGGTAGGCTGGTGGCTATAAGCACTTTCCTACTAGTGTTAAGTCAACAATCTAAAGAGACAGGTCAAAGATCCTCTAGTTGGTCGACAAGTTAAGTAGGAATTCCAAGTCAAAGAAGCCGCCTTATAATGCACGAGCTAGAGGGGACGTACAATCGACGAGCTTATAATCTGGTACTTCCTCTGTCCAAAATAAGTGTTTCAAGTTTGCCAAAAAGTTGATATATCTATACATGAAACATGTCTAGATATATCCAGTTTTTTACAAACTTGAGACACTTATTTTTGGACGGAGTGAGTACATACATATATACATACATGCGTTCAGATTCGGTGTCAATTCGTGACTAGACCTAGGATTTGGATTTTTTGAAAATCCGATACCTTTTTGTGATTGGAACCAAAATTGGTACCAAAATACAACAGAGTCGCGAAAACTTGTAGTTTTATGCTATCAACTCTCCATGCCACGATCCATTGACTATACATGCAGAGCCATCAATTCTCCGATGCGTGACAGCATGAAAGGCATGTGGCACATAGTTTTGCCCTTGCCTTGTACGTCATTGCAACATTTTGTTTTGAGACCTAGTAGGCTTTTGAGGTTCTAGTATATGAAAGACATGCATACACACGCACACTTTTGAGTAGCTAGCTAGGGTAAACTAGTAGTTTAGGATGAAATTTTGCAGCCGCACAGCTGGATAGACATAAGAAAAGCATCCATCTCCATGCATGAATTGTTTTTACATGTTTCGAAAACTTGGATTGAGGACGACATTGTGAGATATGGGCGGACGCAAATAGTTGTGGAATATTCGTTCGTGTCGTCGTGGACGGAGCATATATATGTATGTAGTGACCACTGACCAGGAATGCCCCAGAGAAAGAGACTCCGGCCGGGCGGCCAGTCCCGGCACATATATTCACATATATTCCCATGTTTTGGAAAGAGTGGCCGACGATGAAGGCCAAGATAGAAGCTGGGCTTGGGTCGCGTTGGTCAGTTGCAAGCCACTCTCATGCATGATTGCTTCTGCGAGCAGCTGGTCAAGTCAACATTCTAGAGCGAGACAAGTCGGAGCTCGATCTTCTAGTAGTGTACAAGAATGCATGCGCAAGAAGTTGTTATATGTTGGACCAATCAAATACTACAAGTCAAGGTCGCTTCAGCATATTTGCACGAGGCAGACGAACGACGTTCAGATATGTCCATCGATGTTTCAGTAGGTATATGCATGCATACTTGCTACAGTACAAACGAGTAATCTACTGCTGACATGATGTCATGCCATGCAATAGGTGGATAGAGTACGTACACTTGTATGGCATATAGCTTACCACGGCGGAAAAAAAATTAACATTTAGCTTTCCAAAATCTCACCTTTAACACATCACAAATCAAGTGTCAACATTCTAGAGAAACAAGTCAGAGATCTTCTTTATATATATATATATGGTCGACCAGTTAAGTACCAATTCCAAGTCGCCTTGGCATGCATAGGCAGGTGACGAGCCTGTGATTAGGCGGGTGTCTACGTACAATGCAGCCAACGTCACATATACTGCTCTCGTGATGTCATTAGGTGCATATAGGTCGGAGCTATTTTTTCCTTAACCAACATGTATGATTTGAGTTTGGATTGGAAAAAGGCATAACGAGTGAGCCTCCACCATCTTCTATACAAGCAAGGAGGAACAAGGCACGGATGCTCTTCTTCACGGCAGGGACACATTTAGTGAAGTCATGGGCTCAAATGCGCATGGATATAAAAGGTTTTTCATCATAGGAAATGCGCCTACAAATTAGCAGATAGTTCAAAGGATTCTGATTCTTTGCACGTTGTTCGCCGACACAAGGTCGATGGACCTTTGGATCGTCCGGACGTCCGTTGAGCCATCCTGTGCCATCCGAATGCAGGGCCATAGCCGAGAAATCGGAGGCCCCGTGCAAAGTATCAAATTAGGCCTAAGTTCATATAGTCCCAGCTCGCATCGAGTGCAGGACCACAGCCTGACGATTTTGCAGACGCACACCTGTGGTTGTCGAGCCCATAGGCGTAATTTTCCACCCTCTCGCTCATGATCGAAGTAAATTTTGACATAGGCGCATGATCCAAGTCAAGTCGCCATTATGTCGTGTACGTATATACATGACTTTCTAGGAGCCTAAACTAAAATTTACGACTAGTTACGCCCACACCCATGTTGCATATTGTGAAAAAAAAGAGTTCATCGATATGGGTTACGTTATATACATATTGTGCACCCACAAGATTTCACCCAAAAATATATTTATTTGTGGCATGCACACAAAACATTGCATGAATGACACATGATATTGTTCACTTACTCCCTCCGTTTCGTTGGTCTAGGGCATAGCATGAAGGGCGAGCAACCCGATCAAGTCACCAAGACGGAGTGCACAAGTTATAACATAACCCATATATATCCATGATTTTGTTTCACATTTTTCGAAAACTTGAAATGACGACGTGGTGATATCTATGTACTAGTGACCACTGACCAGGAAATATTTGAGGACGACAGATAATGCAGAGAAAGAGACTGTGGCCGGCCAGTCACATTCCCATGTACTCCCTCCGTTCCAATTTAATTGACTTGCTATTCACCCGCATGATATATTCAAATCATGTGGGTGAATAGCAAGTCAATTAAATTGGAACGGAGGGAGTAGCAAGCAGCAGTGTCTGTGTCGTGGGGACATAGAACGAGCAAGCCATGCATGCATGCATGCATGCCATGTGTGCTGGTCAAGTCAACATTTCTAGAGCGAGACAAGTCGGAGATCGATCTTCTAGTATTACGTGAATGCATGCGCAAGAAATCCTATATATACATGGTCTACCACTTCAGATAGAATTACAGAAAGAGGCTACGTATGTATGCATGCCTACGTACAGCCAGCCAAGCCAAGTCACACCCACTGCTCACATGATGTCATTAGGTGCACAAAGTACACGTGCTTCCATAGAAGAAGAAAAAAGGCTCATCGATCGGGGGATATGACATCACATGTCGTTTAATTATGTGAGGAAATGGAATCCATTCATCGTTTAGTTTTCATGTGCCCTGCTGCGAAGAAGTATACGGGGAGTGTACGCGTAGTTGGTGCAACTATTAGAGCACCAAGCACGACATGGGTATTTTACTCAATAATAGCAAAAGAGAGGGATGTCATAATTGAAGGACAAATCACATATTGTCAACATACATAATATCTAGATTTTCATGTTTGAGAATCTTGCTTCCAAACATCTGTTAAGACCATTGGCTGAGACTCGTACACTGTAGAACCATCTATCAATATGCTTAATATACCAAAGCATACACAAACGGGCACACTATATTACAATAGAACAGAAGCGTCACAGATTACTTGTGTGTGAATGTGATTTTTCTTTAATTTATGTCTTTCTTTGGTTTTGGATTATTTGTTTTCTGCCCCGAACAAAATTATAAAATATAACATAACTTCCCAATTAAATGTGAGTTTATTTGTAATGATAAATGTTTAAATCGCCTAATGCTAATTTTAAGGTATGGCATTGACTTTTGTTAGCCTCATTGGATCAAGTAGAAAAAATAATACTCCCTCTGTTCTAAATTATAAGGTGCGCTATTTTTTACTGGCATTTGATGCTCGGCTTTGACCACTAATATATAGTATAACATATGGATTGAGAATTTATAAATAGTACCGTTGGATTCCTCTTGAAAAATTCTTTCATTTCATATATCATCATACAATTTTTTTGAATATATTATAAGTACAAATTATTGTCAAATTGTACGTCATTGACCAGCAAAATTTAAGGGCGTCTTATATTTTGAGATGGAGGGAGTAACAAGTGGTGGGCCCCACCATTCAATGATTATGGCGCACGTCGGAACAGACAACCAACGACAAGAATGAGCCCAAGAATGATTGTGGCGACATAGAACAATTTAGGAAAGTCGGACCGAGGAGGACATCAAGGCGACGTTGCCGCTGACACTATCCAATCGGGAGATCGAGAAGGAGTCACCAAAATAAAAAGCAGTAAATATCAACCTATGAGAACAATAGGGTTTGGAGAATTAGTTTGTAACGAACTATCTAAAATTAAGTTAAGTATGGCCTGTATTTAGTTTTTATGTTTATTTGTTTTTAAATGCGCCCATCCGTTTGAGGTGCTATAGCAGGACTAGGCCCCATCGGTCCAAGAAGTGTCCGGACGCCCCCAGCCCCCTTCCCCTTAAACGGACAATATTTGAGGATGTTCAGACAAAACTGAAAGACAGTTTTGGAGACGCGCTTGTATGGAAGATGAGAGACATGCATGCTTTAAATTAATCACCTCTTCTTTTAACTTGTGCTTTTCTCAAAAGTGGGAGTAAAATACGCAAGGAGCAGCTATGCTCGTTTCAACACCAAAGACTAGGGGAAACGATCAAAATGTTCCTATATATCTATCGCCTAGTATATGATAGATATATTGTGTGTGTTGAAGTAATCAACATTGCACTAATTAAGAATGTCTGTGAGATTCTCTCTTATCACCCAAAAAAGGAGAAAAGAAGATAAGCGGACCTTGGTGGCATAGCTTGCCACTGGACCTAGCGAGGAAGGCAAGTCTCTGGAGCACTAGAATGGTTCTATCAACAACGGCATGTCAAGCTTGCACTGCACATCTCTATTGCGGAGGCGATCGCTCGTCGGCGCTATGGGCGACCCACGATGATGACATCGAAGAGGCTAAAAATGCATCTAGTTTCTTCTATGTGGATTTATGATGATAATGGCAAATAGTTAAGCGACTAATATATTATTAAGTACACATAGTAAATTTGTCACATGGTGTTGACTTAACCACAAACAAGTTGGCCCCTCAAATGGAGTAAAGGACATAATATAATGACTTATAAGAAGAATTGAGGACTCGGGGGAAAAGTTAAGGACTCAAGAGCGAACCTAGGCATTCAAATCCAAAATGCAAAAGTGAAGACTTAAAATAAGTGCTTTAGTTTTATAGTACTCCCTCCGTCCACAAAATGATGTCTCAACCTAGCCCAAATTTGTATGCATCTAGACATGATTTAGTGTGTAGATACATGTAAATTTGGGCTAGGTATGGAGGGAGTACTATTTTTTTACATTAGTTTTATAGTACTATTGAATTATAGTGAACTTCAGTAGAAAGAGGCTGGTCGGGGACATGACGTGTCGTTTCTTGGATGAAATGAAATCCATTCACCCTTTATTTTTATGTGGCCCTGCTGCAAAGTATACGTGTAGTTAGTGTTTATTGGAGCACCGAATACGTATGTAGGACATATGAAAATTACTCGGTATTCTGCAGGGGTTGCTAAGCGTGCTAAGCATTTGTTGGATTTACATGTGACTGGGGTGTCAGCTTTGTGTCTACCCGGCCATCAGTGGTTGCGGGGGTGGGCAGGATTTGGAGTGTGGCGGCGTTCCCCTCCTCTCCGGCGGCACTTTCCTTCCTTTCCTCCTCCCTAGTTTCTGGGTATTCAGCTTAACATGGGTAAGCTATTGGAAGATGCTATTATGTAGCGGCCCGTTGTTTTCATTTAACCTTTCGACGCTGTGGTGCTTCGTACAAAAAGTATACTCCGCTGGCTTAGATTTTTTTTTACTGTACCTTCGGCGGGCGGTAAGCCAGCCTGAACCCTTTATTTCAAATGAAACGAGTTGGGGGTGGGGGAGAAAGGGAGAGAAAATCACAACCGAGGTTCTACGGGGGCTCAAACATGAGACACAAGCCTTTATAGAAGTAGCAACAGCAGGGGTGGTCAGTGGCAGATCTAGGAATTTGAAGCAGGGTGGTCCCCCATAACATAATTTTTTAATTATACCATAAATAAGATATACAAAAATATTGATACTATAGAGTTTGCCAATAGCATTATGGTTTATGAACATATTACTATATTAGAAATCAGAAATAAGTTTATATGTTGCATAGAATAAGCCTATGTGCCATAAAAAAAAATTAATGGAAGCTATATGTCAGGCTTATGCCTTTTCATAGATATGAAAACGGACACGGCGATTTGGGTAGTGGGTGCAGCTGCACCCGCTACCAAAAAAAAATTCCAAATGGCAAAAAATTCAAAAAAAAAAATTGCATTTAGTCCAACATATTTCAAGTCAGCACAAAAAAATTTATGAAGAAAAAAGTTTTTTTGCAACCTGTGCAAAAAAGACAAATCCGGACAAACCGAAACGTATATGTACGCGTCAGTTTTTTCTCTTTTTTGTACAGATCACAAAAAAAGTTTTTTCACCCTGTATTTTTTTGTGCTAACACATCATGTTGTAATCTACGTCCGGATTTTTTTTCGGAATTTTTTGACATTCTGAAAAAAAACCAAAAATAAAATACGTAATGGGTGCATCTAGACCCGCAAGCCGTTGTGAATATTCGTATGAAAACCTCATTTTTAACATTGTGTCTTGAGTTTGCTCGCCAAAACCTCCATCGGTTAGGGAATCTATCAGATAATCTAATTGTACCGTTTCAAAATAATCTAATTGTACATTTGACCAAATCGTTGGACAACAATCCCAAACTCTTAAAGAATCTATTAGTAAAAAGGTGACTCCATGAACGCAAGTACTCCCTCCGTTCCAAATTAGATGACTATTGATTTCCATTATTTATCCACATACGGATGTATCTATACTTGTAACATGTCTAGATACATCCGCATGTGGACAAATAAAAGTCATCTAATTTGGAACGGGAGGAAGTACAAGAATTGGAATATTGCACGTTGAACCGTTGGAGGATTGGAGCCAACGTTGAAGCAAGGACAGGAACACCACCGTACCGTGAGTGTGGGGTGCATCCTGGCTATGCAATGTGCGCCGGACGCCCGAGTGCCGAGCGGCGGCCGGTCGTGCCTCCCTACTCTTCTACTCTGTAGTGATAATATGGGCTGAACAGAAATCCTAAGGTGGTCCCCGGCCCACCCTGGCCACCCTATGGATCCGCCAATGGGGGTGGTGCAACGGTAAGCCCGTAGGTGAAGGTCTGCGATGCATCGCTGACGAACAGCTTCAAGCGGCTCGTCAATGTTGTGGAAAATCTTTGCATTGCGTCTTTTTCCAAATGCTCCAGGCTATCGCTGTACAGATTGTAGACTCGGCGTAGGAGCGGCTGCGGTTCTCCCCATAGCTCCTGAACACTGTTGATCTGGGAGGAGCAGCGGGGGAAGAAGGAACTCCAGACAACCAACAGGTGATCAACGTCTTCAACTTGGAGCAGAAGGGCCATTGCGGCGAGTCACCAATCTTGTGGCGAAAGCGTCGATCGTTGGTGGGGAGGTGCTTGCGACGCCGCTGGCTTAGATTACCACAGCCAAAATATAAAAAAAACATCTTATAGCACGTAATTTTTCGTCAACAAAATACACTACTGTTAACAAAGCGCAAAGTGCCGGGTGATACGTTCAGTTAGCTGTACAACATACACAGACACGAAACAAAATACACAGTTGTTGCTAACGCTACCAGCAAAGTATCAATAAACCGCAGTTGTCATCTCCAGGAATCTGGAGGCACCGTGATCTTCTCCTCCTTGTGCTGGAGCTGCCCAGCCCCACTACTCAACTCAAGTGGGCATGGCGTCGGAAGAAGCCCGCCTTGCTTCGGCAGCTGGATTCCATCATTCGATCGAATCAAATTCAAATCACCCGGTGCTCGGCCCAGCAATCCAACACGAATCAGGTCTTGCTGCTGCTTCCGCGGATCGACTCCATCAGTCGACAAAATAACCGGATCGCCTGGTGCTCGGCCCAGTAATCCCGGGCCAGGGTGGGGAGTTGTAGGAGCCGGAGGCAGCTGGACGGACAATCCATAGCCGAACCCCGAAGGGACGACGACGAGAGGCCACCACCATGGCTTACCCTCGCTGCTACTACACTGGGTCTGGGCGGCGGGACGCTGATGAATAACAACAGGAGGCGTAACCACGGTGGAAGCAGTGCCTGGTGTAACATCAGCCTGGTGTCCAACATACTTTATTCTCTTTTGAATCCTGTATCTGCTCTCAGGGCTAGCTTTCGCCTTCCGTTTCCTCTTGCCTAGTCTTAAACGGGGCTTGCTGACCAGATTGTCCGGGTTCAGGCGCCCGAACAGACGGCTCTTCAGCTTCCGAGCGTCGATCTTGCCCCTCATGAAGTCTGTCAGGTTTGAGGCGCAGTCTGTGAGGCATCTGCAGATCTTCTGCATCTGCACCTTCCCGACCGCCCTTGCGAAATTCTGTGACCGGTCCAAGAAGTCTTCGACCTGCATGAAGATATAGAGGGTTTCGGATGAGCCTGACATTCTGTCACCTATCATGCATGAGTACTAGCCAATGTGCAGAATACATACACTTAAATTACCAACTCCTCTCTTCCATGTCTTGGAGATCCATGATGCCTCGAAATTGCTAGCACAGAGTCCGTGCTCCCATAGACTCTCCACTGATACTAGCTGCAGGATGAAAGGCCAAACTTGTCACAAGTCAAGGTCATGCAGTACTATATATGTGGGATTCTAAGTCATTATACTTATATTCTCTAAATATGAAAAATTACACAAACAAACTGGACAAGAAATGGAGATTCAAAATACTCACTTTACCCATTAATGATACAAACAGTTCAGCTACCGATTCTTTGTTTGTGCTCCCAAACCCCTTAAACAGCGAGATGTTCTTTTCAACACTAGCAGAATCTGAACCATCTGCAAGGGGCGAAAACAAGATAATTAGCTCACACCTTTTATGGCAATACCATAGCAGAATGGTGCCAGTAAATTAAAAAAGAGCAGACAGAAAAGGTTAATTAAATATACCTTTTAATAAAGCAGAGAACGGAGGCAATATTGGAGGATGGCGGGTCTGCGCTGCACATTGTAAGAGTAGTAAGAAAATTCAACTTCTAATCAGATAAAGAAATATCAAAGAAGTATTAAATGCCTACACTACTGACTGCCACAAGTTAGGACAGTGAAATCTAAGTCCATGAATCTAACACGCAGTGCAAGAGGTAGTAGGTCAATAGTCACTAGTCAAAACAAACCGGAGACTCGAGTTTATTGGTACCTGCAAATGGAAAGCGACTAAGGAAATGATTGACATCGAGTTCATTGTCTGTTCCCTCGAGCTATTCACATCATGTATCTTGGCCCAAATCTTGACCTGCGGAATAAACAGAAATATATAAACGTTGTTGTCACATAGCTTCAGCATAACCACCAAGCATTGGTATGTTACACATAGGGAAATGATAAAAAATGAAGACAAAGATATTCACATTACCAAGTAACTTAGTATCTGAAACCTTTCATCAAGCGAAGAAATAAATTTGAAGATCATCGATCTTGTCATGCCATCTTTGTTTTCAACCGAAATATCACACTCAATGCCAGTGCCCCGATCAATAACATTCAGAATAGGCACCTTAGCACTTACAACAGGTAAAACTCCACAGTAAATTCCGTCCCCTGAAATCGACAATATATTACAGCAAAAGATAGATGGACATACGGAAGACTAGTCGTGGGAGTGTGAAAATTGTTCTGCTCAAGGAAGTAGCAAGTACTTTGAAGTGAATATAGAACTTTGGCGAATTTCCTAATGACAGAAATCTTTTTCTTGCGAGCACACTGATCCTCGGTATCAGCACTAAAGTTGACAGAGAGATCCAGATCACTTTTAGGAGTAAATAAATCCATCGTAAATGAACCAAATGGTTGCACAACTGGGAACCCATTGTTGTTACCTGCAATGATTTGTTAAGAGGAGAGGTCAAATCAACATGCAAGACACAATAATCAGAAAACATCGCTTGTTAAATGTACATGGTGACACATATCAGTGTGAGTGTTGGTTTGTGATGAACTCGTTCTAGAATATTCAAAATGTGATCCTGGGATGATATTATGTGTTGCGATTAGCATCTTGCAATTTGTTTTTATGTAGTTCTTCTCCCTACGGAATTGGCTATTATATAGCAGCATTCGATGTCTGAACATAAACCTTTCTAAATTCCAACAGCGCTACAGGTCACTTATTGTAAGGAGTAAAGAGAGTATCTGTAAGATCTCAAAATAGAAAAAGTATAACTCATGAATTCTATTGCTGGAGACGGTTACGAAGGTACGGTTGAGGAGAGTATAAGTTCATCATGGTGATGTATCAGCATATTTCCTATTTCTCCGCGAGAAACTCATCGTGCATGCAATCCAATGACTAAGAAATTTCAGTCACATCTCCTAGTCTCTTACCAAAGATTCTAGTGGTCATCTTGTTGAACACATCGACCAGGGCGTTCCGTCGCTCATAGTCGACGGGCTTCGGACGCAGCACAGCGTACACCTCGAGGAGCAAGTCGTCGAGGGCTGGAAGAAGGCTACCGTCGACTGACATGGCGGCCAGCAGCTGCGCCTCGTGACATGCCGCACGGCTCTGTAAATCTGCAGGGAAAAAAACAGACAAGAAACATGGGTAACAAGGCGGAATTTGAACTGGAGAATGTATCAAAACCATTTGGTTCCACTCCCAAACTGAGATAAATATCTTCACTCTGAGTTTCCAAACAGAGGAATAGCCATAAACAACGAGGTTACAATACATGACCCCAAGAAAAGATGATGTGATTAACAAATGGGATTACCGTGTGAATCCCACGCGCTGACCTCACTCTCGGTGGACCTGCAGTTACAAACAGGAAAGATGAGGGGCGTCACCATGGTAGCATTACTAGATGAGAGGGGATCGGGAAGGGAAGCAACGCCTGCAGATCTATCGGAACGAATCAACCGGTGATCGGGGAGGGGGTCGGGAAGGAATGCGCGGGGAATACGAACCCGTCGGAGTAGTCGGTGTCGGAGGTTGCGTCGGCGTCGGAGAATGGTGGCGGTGGCGGTGGCGGCGACGGCGGCGGAGACGAAGCGGCGGCAGTCGCCATGGCCCGTTGTGTTGGAGAAGCTGACGGTTCTTTTCTTTTACTGTCCACCGTCACCGGGGTGCGGGGCCCACTCGGCAGAGGTAAAGGAATGGAACGACGACCTCGGCTCACTCATTCTCTTCATCTTCCAAATTAAGTGAATGTATTAGCTTTGTATGCGTACTAAGTTAAACTTATCCACGAAGTAGTAATACGGAGCCTGAGGTACGTACGAGAAAGACAGGAGAGGAGGCGATCGTGGCGGCGGCCTAGGGTTTCAACCCTAGCCGCCGCCGCCGGTGATATCTGCAGCTTCATCGTCGCCGTCAGCAAAGATTCGACGGGTCCTCGCCTCCTCTAGTTGTCGCTCTGGCACTAGAAGGGGTGGGGACCTCGGACCTGCGCACGGCGCTTTTCAAAGGTCCTTAATGGTAGAGTTTGGTTTTGGTCGTCATCTTCTTCGTTAATGGAGATGATATCGTCTGCAATAAGTGATCTTTCACGCTTCGTTCGACGGCGAGATATCCTTCCCGACGTCAATGGTGCCTTTGAAAGATTAAGTCTGTCTAGGTATGGTTCTTCAGATCTTACTTCGCCAGATCAATTTTGGATTGTTTCTCATGGTTGCCGCGAGGAGGTTTGTCCTCGCAATATCTATCCCGGCTACTACGTCTTCGGCAATGGTGATTCGTTCTATCGGCTTCCAACGACGTCGACAAAGTGGTTCGGTTATTTGTCCCTGGAATATCAGTGGTGGTGCTCTTGCCGATGTTGCTTGATTAATTTAATGGCTGCGTGCGTGCACAAAGCCTTGGCATTGCGGCTCAAAATTAAAAAGGGAGAACCTTCGGTGGTATTCACAGGTCTGTGGTTTGGTGGTGTTGGCGTTGTTCTACGGCTGCCTTCAGAAAAGTACAAGATTGTGTCATGGATGAAGAAAGAGCTTGAAGATCTTATAGATTTACTAGTCTCTTTTAGTTTTGTTTTTGTAATCGATGTAATCGTGTACTCTTTGCTGGTTTAATATACGTGGAAAATTCAAAAAAAAGTTAAACTTATCCACATTTGATTAAGTCTGTAGAAAAAAATGATAATATCAACAAGACGAGAATATATAGTACTCCGATATATCTAGCGAGGGTAATTTGCGTTTAGACTTTGGTCAAGCTTCAACTTCTTTCGAATCAACATAGTCCGGGTGTTGGAGGCTTCTCTTCATCTTCGATACGTCGAAGAAATAGAGAGTTGGAATGGTTTAGGCTCCGTTTGGTAACTCGGTATTTTTAAGACCAAAGTATTCCAACGCCCCCAACAAAATACTACAGTTTTTCTCCTTTCTCAGTTTTGGAAAAAAAAAAGGGGGCAGGTCTCTTTCTCTAATTCTCTACAAAAAAAACACAGTTCTGATTTTCAGAACTTCAATATTCTTAGAGCCAAACATGTCAAAGTATTAGAAACCACATTATTATGAGAAAACTTTAAAATGTTGAGATGCCAAACCTTATCTCATTACTCCTTCTCTGATCTAAACCAGAGATGGAATCGAAAACCCAGTAAACAAACACAAAAGCGCAATTCAAAGGAGAGGATAAAATATAAAAACGAACATTTGTCGATTAATTGGTCCACACATACACACACCAAAAGGCACACACCAAGACAACTTCGACAAGCGACAGTTAACAGACATAGTTCAACGCTTGAAGAAACATGAAAGTTCACCTAAGTAGTTTCTCAATCCTAATATAAAAAATAGTTTCATATCGACACTCAACCTGATTAGTGTGCACCCTAGCCTGGTTGCAAATAGGCCCTTTTAGTTTACACTCGACCGTAGAACCATTTAAATTCATCATCTCAAACGACCTGATTCTAATTTATCATCTTAGAGCCTCACTGGTTCACGGGAATCTACAGCATAAAACCAGATTCAGATGTCGCCACACATCTCTGAATCATTCAGATGGTGACACTTTCCAAACTTGTCGCTGGAACAAGGACAAAACTTTATGGAGCTCGACTTATTTTCCTTTCAAATTGCACGCAAACATCAAAGGAAAAAAACTATTGTTTCCAACTCTACAAGCCAAGCAAATGAATAGATCCTCTAAAAGTGCCTACGAAACCCCTTTGAACAAAGACACCTCGATGAACTTGGCACCTCTTTGATCAGAAAAATAATAGTCAGATTGTAAATTTTATTTAGTCGTATATAATTCAAACATGAATCTTTCAGCACGACGATGTCCTTCTCCATCCATACGAATTTCACTTCAGCGTGACGACAATGACGGCAGACAAGCCATGTAAGAACACATGTTTTGAGAGGAGTGGCCAATCTCATCAGGTCAACTTTCTTGTAAGCAGAAAAAACTCATACACAAATCAGTGAAACCCACCCAACAAAAACTCATACTTACACTACATTGGGGAGAACATGTACACACACACACCAACCAACAACCAATGTGTCAAAACAACTGCACAATCCTCGTATCATAGTCCGGGTTATATCATGCTGCTGCAAAAGTTTCCATCTTCTTCCTTTCCTCATCGTATATTCTAACACCTACATGATGAAGTAAGCTCGGATCACCTCAATTATGGGCGCGCGGCACAGCGGACACTTCCCTCCGCTTCGGACCAGCTCGTTCGCACACTTCGAACACGTGCACATGTGCCCACATCTGCACCAGCCAGGGAAACAATATTGTGCTTAGCACTACTGAAAATTGATCATAAGCTCAACAGCCTTCCAACAGTAGCCGAGACAGAAACATACCTGTACAAAAGAGAGTCGATTGGAGTATCACAGCATACGCAGCAGGTGCCTTTCCTCACGTTGATCCACTTCGATCCGTCGTCTATGGTCTCTCTGCTTTCCGCTGACATACCCAACACACACCGACGTTCGGGTTAACTATGTTTTTCATTTCCAAACTAGCAGGGACAGAATGCAGAAAAGAGGAGCTCGGTGCTGAGCAACTGACCTCGCTCCCCGATGAAGCGGTTCAGGGCTGCAGAGACTTCCTGCCTTACGGAACGCTGCAGCTCGAGCTGCATGTCCATGCAGGCTTCCAGCATCCGCTGCATGTGACCCATGCCTTGCTGAAGTCTGGCCATGTCAGCCCGTAAATCGGTGATAGCCTCCCATTCCTGGAGAAGCAAACCAGAAGAAACATGAGCCTCCAGTTATTTAGCCAACATAACATACAAGAAGCATTGTGTTGCAGTACGAAAAAATCTCATCAACACATAAAAATGTTGGATGTGGCAAAATAAATAAATTATAGTATAACTAACTATCTATACAAATATGGTTTATTCACTCGAAATGCAAACTAAAAAGTACTGAAACAGTGCCGTAACAATGTCAAAGAGAATAGCTCACAATATCAGAACGGTGTATATTCTGTCTTATCCAGTTGTTATGATGCAGCTCTGTATGCCAAAGCGGTTGACGAGGAGGCATAGGCGGAGGTGGAATCACTAGGCGGGGCCTGACATTAGCATCACGAAGCTCCTGTTCCTCCTCGTCATCTCTAAGCTGCTCTTGACCCTGCAACACCGGTGGCTCGGGGGCTGCTGCGGCTGCAGGTGTTCCTTCCATATGCAAAGAGAGAGGACCACGACCTTGCCGTTCGACGTATGACCGGATAAGTCGATCTAGGTTTTCACGGAAAGCGCTATCAAGAAGATTAGAAACGCTCCTTCTGCAGAATGAAGAATGCATTTAGATTACATATACATGCTGAATAAATTTGTGTGTGCTAACATTCTGTTTGCAAGAAAGAAACAAGAACCTGCTGTGAAGCTCTCTTAGTTCCGTGCTGTACACGTTATCGTCATCACCAGGAGTGAACGTATTAGCTCTTCTAATAAGCGAAGATTCCGGGTCAATTGGTTGCTCTGAATTATCGTCATGCCAGTTATGTGCGGTGTCATTGGACTCATCATCCTCATGCCACACTTCATTTACCTCTGGAAAATGATCATCACTCTGCCACTCGTCGTGTGTTTCTGCAGGATCGTTGTCCTCGTTCCACTCTCCATGTGATTCTTGAAGATGATTGCTGGTATGCAGCTCTTCGAGCACTTCAGGGAGATGGTTACTGCCATGCTGCTCTTCATGTGCTTCAGGAAGATTATTATCATCACTAGTTGACTCATCACTTGTTTCAGGAAGAGATGCAGCTTGATGATCTCCGACCTCTGTCCTCTCATCAGATGAACTGTTGTCCGTATTGTCGTGCCAATTTCTTCCAGATACCTCCCCAACAGTAATAGTACGGGAGAATTGTTCCCAATCTCTTCCTCTATCCACCTCCAAATCTTCCTGCCAACTCTCCTCCTGGCTACGAGGTTCGGACAATCCTTCAGCAATACTAGGAGTAGTATTACTTCCATAATCCGATGCTGTTGCTATACCTTCTGTTTGCTGAAGATCAACATTCTCGCTTTCCTGTTCATGTGTGTCCTGAGTATCTTCAGACGTAGTACGGGTTGATTCAGAATGGTCAGTGGTGGACAGTTCAACATTTTGAGCTGAAGATGGATCCGACAGGCTAGCTGCTTGACCTCGTACGAGATTCTCCAATCTGTAGTGGAACCCTTCTCTAGTTATTAAAATTGACCACGGCTATTTAATACATAGTAAAACATCGCACAAGTACATTATAACTGCAATGGGTTCCTAGTAAGACGTCCATGTTACGCTACGTAACAACGAAATATATGTATTGGATTAATTTACTCTGATACTTCTATTTATAGATTATATACTATTATTAGGACACAGCTACCATTACAGGCAAGCAAATTTTGACAACGTCTACAGACCAAGCAAACCGGTAGGCTAGATAGTAGATACTGAGGTTCGAGATTCGATGAGCTTTGGCACGATTGAAAGCAGCCATTATTGATTGAATTTTGAACCAAGTTGGCGGAAGGTGTGTGCGTTTGGGCAATGCGAGGCGGCTGGACGAGGGTATTGTGGGAGGTGAGGCACACGAGGGTTCGGTAGAGTACTGCTCGCTGCTATGCTCATAGATTTGCATGTCCGCACTTATAAGGGCTAAAATGAGGTTGGACAGGGAGTGAACTGACAACCACCAACTCAAACCTTTATAAGTAGGAAAGATAAAATTGATTGATGAGTGCTATTTAATACACAGTAAAACACTACGCGAGTACATTATAACTGGAACGGCTATACCAGTCCCGAAAGAAAGTGAAGACGGCCACACACACACTGGTCACAACTCGCTAGTAAGGTAAGGTTGCAACCTTTCACTTGAGAGAGAATAATTACACTCTTCCTTCGTTCAGATTATAACTTTCGAAATAATTATGTTACTCACGGAGCAGGAGAAGATTAAATTCTGTGGGTGAAATGAGTAACGCTGATCTGCAAGCGCAACTTAACATGATAACCAGGGGACCTTAGCATTCATTCAAACATCATATAATGACCATCACTCCAACCATTATATGTTGATTGGGACTATGCGAGCAACAAGCAGCCAAAATGATCAAACTGTAGCTAATATCAGCATCAGTACTCACTAACAACTAAGAATGATGGACTCTTCTATAGGATGGACCTTCTCCAACCAAATGAACAGAATCTCCTGACAACGACCCCATCAGTTCCTCCAATAATGGTATGCATGAATTACATGAAATTAAAAGGAAATGCTAACATCAATTAAGGATAAGCATAAGCAACAGGACGTACCGCAGACCCGAGACGGGGTGGCGCTGCCGCAGCTGGCCGAGCTCCCTCGCGGCCACCGACGGCAGCCTCCTCGCCTCCTCGGGCAGGCCGCCATTCCGCAGGAACCTCCCCCGGAGCAGGGCCTATGGTTAGAAAAGGAGCACATCATCGGTTACCTGAAAAGCAAGCATGGGACGGCAGAGCGGAGCAATGGAATGGAACAGTGGTTGGCCTGGGAGGGAGGGGGGCGCACGTGGATCCGGTTGCGGTGGGGGAAGCCTGAGACGGGGCGGCGCAGGGCGAGGCGCTGGAGCTCGGCGTGGCGGTCGGCGGCGAGGCGCGCCTGGCGGCCGCGGATCCGGAGGCCGGGCGACGGCGGCGGGGGAGGCTCTCCGGCGTCGCGGGCGGCCATCTGGACCCAGTCCCGCACGAGGCGCACCCGCTGGCGCTCGATCTCGCCGAGCCACCAGCCGGTGTCTGCGGCGGTGCGCGAGATCCGCGCGGCCTCTCCGGATGTGGTGTCGGCGCCGGGGGAGCCCTCCCGGGTGGATCCGCTCTCGCTGCGGGGCTCCTCCGATGGTTCGCGGCGGCGGCGGCTGGTCAGCAGCGGGCGGTCGGGGGCGGCGGGTTGTCGGCCATGGCCGGCCGTGGCGAGGCATGGGATTGTTGGCGGGGGACACGTCGGCCGGTGTGGGTGGAGTCGAAGCAAGTCAAGGCCGCACGGAGGAACACGATTGGCTTGGGACGGATTCAGGCAGGGTTTTGTTTTCATTATCATTCTTCTCTTTTTTTTTTTCTTCTCCTCGTTATGGAATAATAATTCAAAAATGGAAATGTGGAGGGAAACTAAAAAATTGCCAATGAATATTCTGCATCTCTATATTTTAAATTATTATTTTTATTATTATTAGTATGTGAGGAGACATCTTCTCGAACGCCCTCAAACAGGATCCGCTAATCACAGCCCGTCTCTATCGATTTCCGGGCAACACTTATTTGTTTTTGTTTGACGGAAGAAGACATCTCTCGAACAAGATTGAGCTGGTTATTATTGAGCCACACACTTTCATTACTCCTTGGGAAATGCGTTTCTACAAAACAAAAATTGGAAAAATGTAGTACATGCTTGCTATCTTCAGCATAGAAAATTTCTCCTTTGCATTATTATCTCAGTTCTAAACCGGTTCATTGCAAGTTGCGTTTGTGCTGTTGGTTGGTAAGAAGTCTTCTCGTTAAAAAAAAGGGGGTGGGACCACCATACACTATTTCATCATCTACCAAGGTCTGACTTTTTTTATTCAAAACACTGCAAATACAAATATTTTAATAAAACTCAAGCAAGCAAGCAAACAACCAGGTCGAGACCAGCTCTAGGAAAACAAATTTGAGTAGTTTTTAATCAACTGATCACCTCGTGATGATTTGGTAACTTGGCTGTTTTTACATGCACTAGTATGCTTTAAGCACTCCCACTGTCAGGTGATATAACCATACAGGACATGCAAAATAACAAGAACAATATCGCAAATTAACAAAACAAAAAATGTGTGCTTCTCCCAAAAATGCTTGCAAAGTACATGAATCTGGCAGTAGCCACGCCTCCCCTCGAAAGCCAGCCGAAAAACACGGTCAATTCATCGATTTCGGAAACAAAAAAAGACGATGAGGAATTCTTTCTCTGGTTGGTGCAAAAGCTGGGACAGCAAGTAGCTTGGACTTCTTCAGAAACAAAACAACAGGTGACACCGTGACAGACTAGGGTTTGGTGCAGCTGCTTTCCAACATCACATAATTCTTTCTTTGGTTCCAAGTCGCTATCTTCGATTCACAACCCGGCTTTCCCTGGAATTGGAGCTCTTCAGTTCTCATTCCGTAAGCCCAAAGATCAAATACAGCTATATCTCTTGCTAAAAAACGAGAGTTTTTTCCCAGGTATCTCTCGCTCTAGAAGAGAGTTTTACTTCTCGTACACCAAAAAAATCAGCAAAATCAGCTATTTTCGTACAGCGGCGCCATATAGGACCATCCAACAGCTTATTCAAGAATCCTCTCCCCAGTCGAAAAGACATTCCACACCACTGTCCCTACTATGTACAGTATAACAGACACCTGGAACACATTATCCCAGGAACCTGCAGTTGACACATACAATACGAAGTTAGCCTAGTTCAGTAGTTCACACAAACGTTCTGCATATTCCCCCAAAAGAAAACATGTTGCATGTTCTGTGCGACAACAGGGTTTTACCTTTCTGAAGAATGTAGCCGGTGGCAGCAGTGCCAAAAACTCCCGCGAGCACACCGGCAGTGTTCGACAGCCCGAGAAGTACTCCCTGCAGTTTTGCGGGACACTGTCTAGGTTAGATGCAATCATCACAAGGCCCAAGGAGCAACTAAACACCGATTTCTTGTCTGAGCTGAATAATACAAGAAGAGAGCTGAATAATTCACATGGGAACATTACCGCATAACGCGGCCCTATATCCTGGTGATTCGAGTACAGCCCAGACTGGGAAAATGCATCGCTCCCCTACCATAGAATTGGACAGATATATCAGCAAGCAGTTATAGCACAACATCTAGTAGTATCAGAATTCAGAAACTAGTTATGAGCCCATGTGTGGCAGCCATCAGTGCAAACCTGGCTGCATGCCATGCACAATACCGCCATGGCTGGGGTCCGGACTTTGCTCAGCAGTGTCAAGAAGAGGGCTGGTCCGAGAAAACCGATAGATTGCATGATCTGCAGAAACAGTTTGCGAGAGTATGTCAAGATTGGCAAACTATGCACAGAACAGTCGCCAAAAATCCATACAGGAAATAAGATGATGAACTTACTTTACGGACGTTTGTTATGGAAACCCCTTTCGCGACAAGGGTGTCAGCTATCCAACCACCAATATTTGCAAACACGGCCATTGTCAGCCATGGCAAAACACATAAAAGCCCCGACTCGGTAAGATTGAACTTCAGGACCTGTATACGATCGACGAAGTACAACATGATATGACATGGTGTCCTTGTCTGGTATGAGAAATCCAATGGTGACTGCAAAACATTTGACAATATAAAAGTACCTGATTGTAGTATGTTGGCATCCACGTTAGGAGAATAAATGTTCCCCAGTTATGGCAAAAATGGGATATTATGAGAGCCCATACTGGAGCCTTCGATAGGATTAACCTCCATGGTATGGAGCTAACAGGCTCTTTTATGGTATTACCACCTAGTATGTGCCTCTTTTCATCTTCACTTATGTCCGGATCTTCACTTGGAGAGCTGCGTGCCTAATTAAGAATGGCGACTAGCAATTAGCTGAATAACAAGGATGAGTATCTCTTTATTGGAAAAAAAAGGACAAGTATTTAAATGCCAAAAGAATGTCAACAATTAAAGTAAGTGTTCTCATTTCCAGAGCTGTTCACGTTAAACTACACTCCGTCTCAAGAAAGTACTTATGACGAACACAAGTCAACTGATTAGCCTGCATTAAAATAGCATTGCCATAAAGCAAGAAACTAGTGCCAGAAATCAGTATATCTTACTTTGCGTAGCCACAGTGCAAACCACACGCTTCCCAGGGATCCAAATGCATAAAACACAGAAGGCCAACCGAATTTGCTTATCAAGAAAGGTGAAAAGGCCAGGCCAGTAACTGAACCAAGGTACATTCCACTGTATACTAATGCAAGAGATCTGCTCCTCTCTGAAACCGGGATCCATTTGGAAAGAATGTTGTTCATAGCTGGCATGGCAACACCCTGTCAAGTTATAGATATAAGAGGAACAATCAATGACAAGCAAAAAAGGACAACCTCAAAATGTAGTGCTGCAACATGAAACTCTGTTTCTTAACATTGCCTGCACTAGTAATAAGATCAACAAACTGATATGATATGGATGCTAGGTTTCACAAGAAAGTACTTGATAATCCAGATAAGATATTGCAATAGTACATACTTTTTCATGATACTAATCTTGTACAAAAGTTTACAAAACTTTTAACCACTGTAGCATTTCAGGAAACTAGTCTACTGAGGAATAATGGTCCATACCATTTTAAAGCGTTTTTTTTATAAGCATCTCATGAATAGCATAAAGTAATGTAGAGTGACAGTAGAAGACATCAACCTCGCCTATCCCCATGAAAGCACGAACGACTAGTAGGAACGGAAGGCCCAGCTTGGCAGCAACGGGTGTAAGCATCGTTGCAATTGACCACCATACGACCCCAAATCCAAGAACAACCTTGCCGCCAAACCGGTCAGCCCAAATGCCTCCAAGAATCTGCACAGCGCAAAATGTACAATCAAGTGCCTGTACTTTTCAAAACAGGGCATCAAGAGTTACATTTCATTGGAACCGAAACCAAATCGAGTATCCATGACTGGCCCGCCATGCCAAGAGAGTTAAACAGAGCAAATTCTGCAGGTACACTAATAGCAATGTACCTACCTGAGTGAGAAGGTAGCCCCAAAAGAAAGACGACTGGATTAGGCCAACGGTTGCTGGACTCCAGCCGAACTCTGCTGACATCGGAAGGATGGCGATGCTCATGTTGACCTGGCAGAATTCAGCTAGTAAATGATGAGCACCCAAACAACAACCTTAAGCAGCACAATTATTGCAAGCGGTACTACGTGACTCACACGGTCCATGTTGCAAAGCAGGAAGAGAAGAAGCAGAGGACGACGATGGTCCAGCGCTTGGGGAACTGCTGCCACCATGGAGAAACCTCACTTGTGTCTCCAACCAGGACTGACTCGGCAGGGACGTCGGACGGCGACCCGGTCATCTCGTACTGCTCGGCCCTGCAGTCAGCGCGCTTTCTCATCGGCACTTTGTACTCCGGCTTGACGCAGCCGGGGTCTCCAGGAGTGAGGTTGTTCTCCCGTCTCTCGGCTTGTGCCAGCCGCTGGTGACAGGGTCCGAAGACGACAAGAAGCACTCGACCCTCGACAGGAGTCTCCTCTTCAGGCTCGCATTGCAGAACCTCGTCATGGTCGGACAGTTCATCAGAGGCTTCTGGACCTGGCCGGCGAGTGTGTCGGCGCTCCTGGTGACTCGCCGGCCATTTCTGTCTCCAGGGAGCAGGGAACACACCCACCTGCCGTCATGCTGCTTCCCTGTTAAAAAGAAGAAGAAGAAGAACAAAAGAGTCACCACCATGAGGATTACATACCTCAGCTTTGCTCCTGTGGAGAATAACTGCAACTTGACATGGCATTTCAGGTAGCAAGTTATTATTATTCAGTTGTGGTGATGAATGGGACTAAAACTTGTACGGCGGTTGTAAAAAGAAGAAATTCGGATTAGTTGCTGGTACTAAAAATCCTGGCCTGCTGTTGCTGTCCGACATAGGCTGATTTCGCTACGCATCAACAGAACCAAGGATTATTCTGGGCGTCTTAACAGAGATGTGGATTGGCCCGATCTCTCAGCGAATTCCCGAGCAAACAGAAGGAGATGGTGCATGGGTGGGTGCTAAATCCAACAGCGCATCTTCGTAGGATATCCGGCCCTACTAATGGTAAGCTACTGAGGCATCATACGGGGTAGCTGCATACAGGTCTCAATTTGCCGCAGCATCGGAAGTAAAAGAAAAATCCAAGAAACGTAATGAAATTGGAATTAGAAATGGTGAAGAATGAATGGACGCGGGTACCTGTTGAGGAGGAGGATGGGGAGAGGGGAGAGGCGAAGGCTCGACTGGAGGAGAGCACTGCACCCATAGCCATGGCGTCCGTCCACTCCACAGCAGCAAGAATCAGCCCTGCCGGCAAGAAGAGTTGGTTGGCGAGCGAGCTACGCAGGAGAAGCGGGGCCGGTGAGTGGGAGCTCAGGGGAGAGGAAGCGGCGGCGGCATCCCCTTCCTTTGGAAGAGCTGGCTGGCAGTGTCTCTCCCGCTGGTTCGCTCTGTTGCTGTGGCTCTTGGAGAGACGAGAGGTGGACGTGCTCAGAGGATAAGCAGCCGACTCGCTCTCACCTCCACTTCCTTCCTCAACAGGCAGCCAGCGCGAGTGAAGAGACCCAGACCCAGACCCAGACCGAGACGAGACGACGGGTAAAATCTCTCTGGCGTGGACGGCCACCCATTGTCCACGTAGCCAGGCACTCGCATCCGTCCGATCTGGCCTCTTGGTCCCAGCAGGTGCGCGCGTGTCCCCTTGTGCATCACGGGCCTTGGCTGCCTCCTAAGTCCTAACACACACACTGACGAGTGGCCCCGGCAGGATCTAGTGTCTAGCATCCAGAACCGGACACCCAGACCTGCTGATACCTACAGCATATTCACTCACTCACACACCGCTGCTGCTAACCTCACAGCAAATTCAGACACCACCACAGCACAATTCAGAGACACCACGCAGCTGTGTTTCATTCCATCTGTCTGTCTGTGTGTATCAGGATTCGAATTCAGACATCGAATCCTCCTATGTGTCACTACTAGGTGGCGAGCTCCTCCAGGAGCAGCATCTTCGATCTCTGGCTCAGGTGGTGAGCTCCACGCTGAAGTTCCACAGCTTCTTCGCCAGCTCCGCGTCCTTGGACTTCTCGCTCGCTCATAAGGTTGCTGTCGCTCAAGTACCTCCCCGACACGCCCTTCACGCCTGGGTGCAGCGCGACGTAGCACGTGGTCGCCGCCCCCTGCAGTTTCAGTCACCACAACACAAAACCCGACGAGGCCGGTGTATATATCGGACAGATCCAGGCAGCAAACCTAGATTTTGCAGGAATTGCAATGGGTAGACTGAAGGAATGGCTACTGACTTTCCTCATGTCCATGTCAACAAACGACTTGTTGAGATCTAGATTCGTAACGAGCGAATTAAAGATATGGTTACTGCCCACTTAATCTAAAGGACAGCCGTAAACAAATCACTTGCTGAGATCTAGACTTGTACTACCGATATTATAGTAGTAGTCATCTTGCTGGACTGTACATGCTAAAGTGTAGGATCTTTAGAGTCTAGGAGCCTGCAGCAGACCAAGTGCAGTGCAGGTCCCTGGAGCACTAGACATCGTCGAAATGCCATTTACGTCCGATTTAAAACCCTCCTGTGCCCCAGGGTCTAAATTGGTGAAAAAGAAAACACGCAACAATAGCAACACGTGACTGACACTCCCCGCAGTAAAAAAAGAAATAGGAACTTATGATTGACAAGATATGATGACAAGTGCCAATCCATACTGGAATGCGGAATGCTACATTTCCTTTTCTATTGTGTTCTTTAACATGGACTCTCCGTAATGTTGTACAATGGAGACAGATAAACACGAAGGCTGAGCATAGGGCACAAGTGTACCTGTTTGGCGTTTTTCAGCACCAATTTACCAAGTGTCCGATGGAGAACTGCGTAAAGATAAAATGATCGAATCAGATGTTACCATTCCAAAGGAAGCGCTTTACCTTGGAGACGTAATTTCAACCACAAGTAAAAGTTAATTTAGTTTCTTAGCTACTGGTTATTTATTTTCATTGTTCTATGTCATTCTTGTACTCTGTTATCAGCTTTGGTACTGCAAGTACCATGAGTTATTCAAAGCAAGAACAGGCGTGAATCAAGACCATTTCTTGTATGAAAGCAGGAGCACTAAATGTCCACCAAGGGTATTTACCATCTATGATACTGTGGTGGCGAAGAAGGTTGGTGATGATAGATCCAGGATGGAGAGAATTTGCAGTGATGTTAACACCCTCTTCCTGTTAGACAAGATGATGAATGATGATCATGGTCTCATAGCTTGGCCCAAATAAAGCTATCTAACATAGATACAAACTTGAAAACAGACAGAACATGTTAAGAGCAAACAGTTTTACAAAAGTCTGGCAATCTACTAGCCCATGAAGTTTGGTGCAGTTTGCTCTCCAGCTATTCTAGACCCAGATAAACAGTGAAACACATGACATCATGTCAACACTCAACAAGATTGCGTGTAACAACAACTCGGCCTTCTTTTAACTCAGTGAACTGTGCAACTTTAAAGGTTAGATGGAAAACTGTGCCTTCTTTTAACCAGTGAACAATGATGGTGCTTGGTGGCACAAGTTAATCACGTAATCTAGTAAATGGGCACGCGTTAGAGGAGAACACTTTGATGGAAGTTGGCATACCTTGAATCTCCTAGCAAGTTCATTAGCATGCAGAATGTTCGCAAGCTTTGACTGCCCATATGCTGCAATAGTGCTATACCTGCACAACACAAAATTGAACAGCAAGTGAACGGGTTTGCCTTGGAATGAAGCAAACATGAGGGGATAACATATAACAGCTGCACAGTCACATACTCTGCCTCATCATTGATCTTGTCAAAACGGATGCCTTCCGAGTATGCAAACCTGTGCCCCTCTGATGAAACATTAATAATTCTTCCTTCCACATTTGATTCACGGGAGGTCTTCTTCATGATCTCCAGCAGAAGATGTGTCAAGAGAAAATGCCCTGGAAATTATGATACGGAAGTCATTTTTTTACTACTACATTGGTTTTTCTAACCATCATAATGAGTTGAAACTTTCAGGTATTCGTCTAGAAAATGAAACTAGGAGGGTTTGGTGAAATAGAAACGACAACTTTCTGCTGAGATAATTTGCAGATTTGGTATATTGTGCTAGGATTTACAGCGTATAATGATGATCATAGGGTTCAGAAAGTTGAGATATTAAGGCACTAGAATGTTCAGATGAAGCACTTGTATGTCAGGGTACGTAACCGGTCAATCATCAGCTAGTAAAAAGTAGGCAGCAGCTTGTAATCATACCGACATGGTTAGTCGCAAACTGCATCTCGATGCCATCCTTTGAGAGGGAGAAAGGAGTCGCCATCACCCCCGCATTGTTGCTGTCCGAGAATCAAAGCATCATGAGATCAGGGAATGCAGTGATCTACAAAGTACATAATTGAACAGACATGCAAGAAAGTAGGCACGAAAATACTAGACATAAATACATGAGGCTTTGCACGTATCCAGGATCAAGTGTCCTGGTGCAAGAAGTGGCATAGCTATACTAGTATGACTAGCTTATGGCAGCACACTTTGAGACCCACTATAATCCCACAGAATTAACTCATACAGATCAATTCACTGTCCATGAAAATGTAACTTCCTACTATAACATTTCTCAAACTAAATCATTCAAAAACATCTCTCAAACTAGGGAGTAGTAGTAATCGCCTGAAACCTGATACTAAATCTGTCATGGAAATGTGCTGAAGCTATCTGCACCCAAACTGATAACAGGGCACATCGTATTGGCCTCGTAGTAGCAGGGATTTGAGCGTTGAACAGGCGAAATCGCATTAAATCAACTAGTACATCCCCTCGGCAACCAAGGTGCGTATGTATGTATGATTGGAAACAGTGACTAGTGTGGGGGTTAGAGCGGAGGCAGCGAGCAGTGCGTACGTACGTACAGTCGTACACGAGGATGTTGAGCGGGAGTCCCTTGGCGCCGAAGTCGGCGGCGAACCTGCGGACGGAGGCCATGGAGGAGAGGTCGAGCTCCATGACGTCGAGGCTCGCGGCGGGTGTGTCGGCGAGGACGGCCTGGCGCACGGAGTCGGCGGCGGCGAGGTTCCTGGCGGCCATGACGACGTGGGCCCCGCGCGCCGCCAGGACCCGCGCCGTCTCGGCGCCGATCCCGCTGGACGCCCCTGGGATCGAGTTCGAGATGAGGGGAGAGCGGCGGCGGCAAGGGGAAACTAAGGAGGGAGGGCGAGAGGGAGTTACCGGTGACGATGGCGGTGAGTCCAGCGGCGGAGAGGCCCGCGGTGACCTGGTCGGCGGTGGAGGCCCAGGAGAAGCCCGAGGCGCCCTTCCGGAAGAAGATCGACGGCAGCATCTTGGTGTTTCTGTCGCCGGCAGTCTCACGCAGAGGAGAGGGAGAGGGAGGATGGGGGCGGAGAGGAGGCACCACCGCCGCCCTTGCCCTTGTGGTATGCTGACTGTATTCTGCAGTGTTGTTCTTGTTCTTGTTGAGTCAACGCGCACAATGCCTATGCCAGCGTGTGTGTGGGCCCCACCCGATTTCAAATGGTTTCTAGCAAAGGGCAATATGTAATTTCCAGTGAAACTTGCGCGTGGGGCTTAGAGGTATGGTCGGGGGCGGTGACGAACCGGCTGAGGGGGTGATTTGTGAGGGCGGGTCGGCTGAGGGGGACACGACCTTCTTACTCTCCCAGACCTTGTCGTTGTGCTTTCCGAAAATCGTGCTCAAGCTCGCGACGTGCGTAAGACTAGCATCTCCCAATTCCCAAAATGTCATTACTCCTATGAACACTTTTATTGTTTGTTCCTATGGATTATACATATGTTGTATGATTCTTAATCTTGCCAAAATCTACTAGCGGTTCTAGTTTTTCGTGTTCTGTAAGAGTATCTTCAGCAGTATCCAAACTGTTTTTTGGGCGAGAAAACAAGGTCCACCAGGTCGATCATAGCTCTTGATAGTTTTTTGCGAGTCGATGGGAAAAGAAAATGGCCGCACCATACTCTATCCCTTCAATAATTTTCCAGCCTACTTCTGGAAAAGAAACAACCGCAAATAATACACCTCAACCTAGTTCATCGGTGCAATACATGCTGATGTAACCTTGGGCCATTGCCCTCCTCCCCCGTAGGGAACATGGCAAATAAAACAAACATATATCATGGATCTCCGACAACATCTTCCTACGACTTCTCGACGTTCCTACGATGTATCATAGATCTCCGGTGGCATGGGCGGGCACAGCATATTGACAATGGGTATTCAAAGTAAAAAAAAAAAGTGCTATGTAAAACATGATGGTTCACAATTTGTTCAGCACTTTCCCTCTGTCCCCCGGTGCTCCCGCCGGCCGCAGCCACTAAATCGTCGAATCGGTTGCTAGTTCTCTACTCGTGGAGGCTGGAGCGAGCTGAACGAGGCATGGGAACGAGCCTGCACGCCCTGCACGCTATGGCTAGATGTGAGGGCCGATGGGGCTGCTGTTGGATCAGCACGTTAGTGGAGACTAGCTATATTCCTTAAGCTTGGTCGGCTGAATGCAACGTAATTTGTTTTTGCCGAAAATAATGGGTATTCAGCTGAATACCCATGAATACACTTGTGCCCGCCCATGTCCGGTGGTCACTTCAAGGTGGCACTTCCTTCCAGCTAAGACATCAAGGCTGGAAGCAACGTCGTTCGCTACGACGCCAAGGTCTCCGGCGTCATCGCTAGGGGAAGCCTCAACTCCCTGTCGGCGGTCAACGTCAAGATTGTCTTCGTGTGGGTGCCAATCACCGCGGTCCATGTCAGGGACGAGCAACTCGAGTTCACCTTCGGGCCTGCCAAAAGGAATTTCCTAGCGTCTATGTTCGTCAGGTTACCAGCGTGCCTTTGAGGTACGCCCTCCTGTTCATCGAGTCAAGTTTGATTGTTCCTCGACTCTTTCTCTCCTGTTTGTGAGTGTTCATCGGGTGTCATGTTTGTGGGTGTTCCTTGAGTGTTTATCCGAGATCGATGGTTTGTACTTCGCCCCCTCTAAAATGAAATCCACCCATAGTTGGTTGTCAGGTGTACTTGCCTCACTATGATCTTTGTCACTTTATTTGACCTCGAATTTGTACCACGTGTTTTAACTATGATACGGTACTAGTGCAGGGAAGCGTTTTTATGTAAAAAAAATCGCTATAAAGAAATTTTCAGATGAGTTTAATTAATCAACTACACAAATGTACTATTAAATCTAACCACATGTGAAAAACTAGACATATTTAACTCACGCGTCAGCAAGGAGATCGACGGGAGTTGACCGAAGAACATGCCACGTGTGTCCAAGCCCTGTGTCAGGGACGTGCAGATTGTTTTTCATCAGGTCTGGAGTCGTAATATTGTCGATGGATGCCTATGATTGGTAATACCTTAACAAAATAATTACAAGCTTCGAATAATGGCAGACATTGCTGAATAATATGTTGGCACAACTGGACGCTTGCTTGCAGATCATAAAATTGATCTGCCATGAAAACGACGACGATGTGCATGCAAGGCACATAGAAGATAAAATTTGATCGATTAATTAGCAAAAAACTGGATGAAACTGTCAAAGACACCCACGAACAACAGGGCCGATCTACTTGGCTACCCACAGAAAACACTATCGAGGAAAAGACCAAACTGGAGTTTGCCGTCGGATGTCATCGTCACCTTAGACACACCCCGATGAGGCCCCTCAACCAAAGATGCACCTACTGTCATCGTCACCGTCAAGCCTCCTCCTCGACAACTTTCACTCCACGACGACAAGGCGAGTCATGATAAACACCTAAAAACTTGAATTATTTTGGAACGAACGAGTATCTCACATACAATGCTCAGACATCAGCCGAGAAACATAACAGATATACTAGTAGCCAACAAGGCTGGCATGTGTTTTGTACTCTAATCGTCGTCATCATCATCAAACCAATACCCAGATCCGACCTAGTCTAGTGCTCAACTGTGCACACCTGCATATCTCCTCACCAATCCGTAGCTCGACCGCCAACCCAGCCCTATAACTTAGAGCCTCCCATCAGACTTTGCTGCTGCCTGAGCTCATATACAGGATCCATCCAACGAGCACAACTGCCGCTGCTGCCTAGCTCGACCGACACCTTTGGTCCGGTGCGCTGCCAGCTTGTGCTGCTTCAGTTCTCTGAACACAAGACGAGCTTCACATGATCCCCGGCCATCGCTTTCTCCCATCCTGCACAACAGATGAGAATCATACATGCTCTAAACAACAAGATTGATCAACAGATAAACTTTCCTCATTCGGCATGCGTTACTAGTACCGAATTTCAGGGAAACAGATACATGTGGCTGCCGGTTAGTTGCCCTTCTTCAATTTTAAGGCATGGCGTCTTTACATTTCGTAAACCATATATACAAAACAGGTGCTGGAGCTTAGGAGCTACAAGGTCGAGTTATATTACTAATGCTACTACCACGTCTAAAAAGCAGGAACACTCCAAGCAACTATTAGGTCGGTCGAGTTAATCTGTCTACTAACAACAAAAGGGGTAGTTTGCTATATGATAGGACGCTTACTTCGAGAGAGGAAGGCCGACGCTTCTTTACTGGAAAACACGGTGCCGCACGAGTCTCCACCCACGGCTGCCAGCTCTACGTCGCAGCAGCTCAAACCGCTCTTGTCCGTCACAACGCTAGGGGGAGAATGGTCCTCTGCTGCTGGTATCGTGTTGCCACCATCAGTGCCTTCACGCCCATTTCCGTTATGGCTCATTGGCTGCGTCGCCTCGAGTACTGGATGGGAGCCCTGCAAACGCTTACCGCCGCTGTCTTCGATCGCGACGCTGATGGATCCTATCAGCAATTGAGTGTTCTTGTCCGGGTTCAGAGGCATCTCGTGGCTGCCATCTGCATCTGACTCGGCTTTTGGACGCCGTTCTTCGGTATCGGTTCGCACTTTCCATGTCCAGGTTTTGCTTCTGTTTGACACAGCGTTGGCGTTTGGATCCCTCTGACGTGTATGCCTTACTGACGATGGATGCTTCGATGCGGCCGCGGAACCTGAGGCAATGCCAGTTTGGGGAATGTTTTCTAGTTTGTCGAGGTTACTTATTGATACGGTTCGTTCCCTGAACACACCACCTGCATCCATTTCAAGTCCAGAATCACAAATGGTCTCTTCTCCACTGAAAGTGTTGTGGTCTGAAGGCATTGGTGCTGGCAATCGAAGATACTCTTCTTGCTCATGGATCCCAGGAGAGCCTGATGCACCGTCAAGCATTTCAGATAACTGGACCATGGCATCCTCATCTTTGAGGTCTTTTGATCTCTGTTCCTTCTGTCTCAGCTTCTTCATCCGTTTCCTTTCCATGATTTCGGCTTGCCTTCAAGTTTTATACACAAGGATAGTTCAGATCTAGGTCTCATCAGAAAGTCGAGTAAAATGATGATGCATTTATCAGCAATAACCTGGCAAACTATTATAACAAGTGAATGACGTGAGGAAAATAACCTTTTATGTGCAGCATCCTCTTCCTCCACAAGCAACTTCTGGCATCTTAATGCTTCAGCAGCCTTATCAGTGGACCAAGCTTCGACCTGTTATTTCATTTACAGTCAACATTAAAATTGTAGGCACTCGTAGCTAAAGGGAGAATGCACTAACTCTCTTGCATAATGGTAACAAACAGTCGTACCAGCTTCTGTTCAAGGATGTAGCTAGTGCATGCGACAATGTTTTTCAACTCTGTCGCAACTTTTTCAGCCTCCCCGTCAAACAAATACTTCTGAATACAGGCAGCGTCCGCTGTGCTGGTACAGAGAAATGTATTCTCACTTGCTTCGTCGAGCATGCTAAATAGTTCGTTTGACGAGATAGGCAGTCTTGAAGCAGCTGTTTGAATAAGGTCCTGCGAGAGGGGGGAAATAAGCTTAGAGACCAATTGCAAATGGTAGAGCAATTGACTAGTATGGTCAAAACCTTACCAGAAGTTCATTGCCAGCTCTGGCATAAGCTAGCGGCAGTGAAGCATACCCTGGCTTACACATCCACGACGACAATGCTGTTAAAATGGCTGAACCTTTGATGCGCTGAAGATGAATTTGTATTAATCATTACACGCTTCGAAATCCAAAGTGATACACAAACTCATCTAGTCTGGATATGATCATTACCTCTATCTCCACGTCCTCCAAGGAAAAAATCATCTGGGCCTGATCCACCGTGAGCTGAAGAGCACAACAAATTTAGCAAGGAACAGGAAGACATTGTTTTGGTTAACTAGGCTGTAGGCCACAATCTGTGGGCAAGTTGCTTTATTTGGCTAGATTTCATCACGATAGAGCATAAGCAGGAAGATGGCAGAGCATATATCTTACTTTGTCCCAGAATGCGGCAACGTGGTCTCTGTTCTTGGGGAAATCCTACAAACCGTCAAAAATGGTGTCATGCCAATGTAACATTGTGGTAGTAACATTGTCCCAGAATGTAACAAGGGGGAGCGTTCAATACAATAAAAGAAACTGAATGGAACCGAAAGGCAAACCTTGTCTATCTTGAGGGCTCGGCGATGCACGCGCGAGTGCCGGCGGAGCGCGAGGGAGGAGCAGAACTCTCTGGGGCACTTGGCGCACTTGACCAGCTGCATCTTGTGGGGAGAGAACAGCGGCCACCCCGGGAGATCTGCGAACGAACAGACCGGAATGAGATCGTGTACGACCGAATCTAGCTAGCAGCAGGAGGATACCGTACATTTCTCGGTCTCGCCGTTGGCCTTGGCGGCGGCCTGGGCGAGCGCGACGACCGCGTCCGGGATCTTGAGCGGCTGGATCTGCCCGGCCGCGGCCATGGCGTATCTTGGATCCGGAGGTCCTGGGGGGACCTGTCGCTGGACGACGACGGAAACCAGCGGCAGGGAAGCGGTGAGGTGAGACGGCGACGGCGGAATTGGGGAATGGCAGGAGACGAAGAGGAGCGAGCACGATGACGATAAAATGTCAAGACTAGATACATGTGCATCTACAAAGTTGTGCCCACTAATATGGATCGGAGGTAGTACTAATAACTACCACCTCCATTTCAAAATATAAAATACTAGCTAATATGTCCGTGCGTCGCAACGGTTGAGAAAATATTGCGTTGTGGAGGATTAAAAAGCAATCCTTGTTCTACAGCCATATCATGTCACAGAAGATGGCCAGTTTCAGAGTGTCTATGTGGTGCGCCAACAGATAAGACATATGTCGTTATGGCCAGTTCACCCCACTCCATGAAGGCATTGACCTCCTTAGGGCATGTACAATGGGAAGTGCTTAGAGAGGTGCTTAAAAAAATAAACCAGACTTTTTGTTAAGCACCGGTGCTTATTTGTATAGGAGAGATGCCTAGTTTAGCATCTTTCTTCTATAAATAAGCACCAATGCTTAGACAAAAACCGGTTTATTTTCTTAAACATCTCCCTAAGCACTCCCCACTGTACATGCCCTTATGGGATGGGGAGTAGAGAAAATATAGGAAGGCAGATAAATTGTTGGGAAGGAGTGAATTATCCGATTTGGATGAAATCGATTGCAATACGAAACTCCAAAGAGTGGTTACAGAAAATCATCCAAGAATAAACAAAGACAAAGCTTGACCAACACCCCATTTCATAAATTTCAGAGACAAACAATACACAGTATCACTGATTTACAAACTCGAAAAATTCAAAGGCCATCCAAAGTTTCAGCTGATGAGTTCTAGTGATGACAAAGTTGACATAGATATCATAAAGATTCTTCACGTCTGTAATAACAGTGCGCATGAGTGACAATGGTTTTGTATAGTGGAGATAGATCTTTAACATACCAGCAAGGGCAGTACCTAGCACCTGCAGGCTCTGGTGCGCACAGCAGCAACGTACGCCTCAACCATATGATAGAAGAAGTTTTAGAAAGCTCTGGTATCTACCATGCCATCTTCCCACAATGGAAGAAGAGGTCCCAAACTCGATTAAACAGCCGCACCTCACAAGCAGTCTGGTCATCCTGGCTAGAAAACCGGCCTTGTGCCAAGGCCCAAGGACGTGTGCACGTCACTCCGACGGTCCGACCACCCACTCCGCTGATGGTGCAGACACTCAAGAGGTCGACACGCCATGGTGGAGGCGGCTTGAAAATCTAGCATCCTCGCTCGGGAACAATTTTGGAGCGCGTTTGACGGACGGTTTTGACCGTAGCAGAGAATGTTGGAGTTGCCGCGGGGATCGCGTTGGAGATTTTTTTTTCCTGGATGCGTTATACATAGTTGTATGCTTTTCCTCGAAATTTTTCGAGAGGCAAAAGTAAATATTTCGATTTTTTAAAAAAGGGAGCATACCAAAGCACTTTATAATTTAGGAAAGAGGTAGTATATTGTATTTTTGTAACCCATATTCTTTGATATCTAAAAAAAACCTTTGAAGTTTTTATTAATCTAGATATACATACTCCTAGATAGTGCATGAAAATAGGTATCACAGGTTGATGTCCACAATCCTTTTGTTTTAGAACAATTTTTAGTTTAGTGTACAATCTGACTTATATTTATTCTGTCCATGCCCGAGATAAAAAGAAATGTCATCATCGGCTAAGTTCACTGTAGGGACCTAATTTGTGCTAAGAGCATGTACAATGGTTGATAAGACAGTTATATATTAAACCGCCACATAATCAAAATATGACCATAAAATATAATATACAATGGGTTATTTTTTTAGATTTATCTCTAGTAATAAGGTATCCCTAAATATATGCTGTGAGAGATATTGTTGCTAAGAGATCATCTCTTAGCTAAGAGAGGGCAAATATCTTTTTTCGTTTCTCTTTCTTCCAACTCAGTAATCATCCTACGTGGCATTGCTTAGCATTAAGACCATTGTAGTACATGTCCTAAGCCGACGGGTCATAACGAGATGGTCAATGATGAGTTTACTTCACTGTCGTTAAGGTCACCAACGTCACACAACCTCTTTTCGCTGTCAGATTCAATGCGTGGAATACAACCTCTTTTGAATTTTAACACACATCAAAGAACTTAATCGAGAAATAGATGGATCATTAGGGGTACCCACGCAGCCGATGAATCACCAATTGATTGCATGGAGTGGTGAGAGAATATGGGTTCAATTCGTTTGCAATCACAGAGTTGAAGAGATGATTCCCCAAAAGACATAACAATCCTTGGATCAACTCATATATCCAATCAGGCTACAGTTCTTGGAGTAAAACAAGAGAGGAAGAAATCAATCCATCATAGCCAAATGCCAGCAAGTAGATCTAGAGGGTTGTGACCTCTATCGTTAATGAGGTTGCAGATGATAATAAACCACGACAATTCACCGGGAGAAAGAAGACATAGAGGAAGAATAACATCGACGTAATCAACATACGTGACATGGAAAGGAAAATGTGGGGAACGATGGAAAACAACTAGGATAAAATAATAATTATCACAACTCATACAATTCTTTCTCTCGGCAGCGTCGCAACACTATATCTTTACTATTAAATGGGAGTTGGTCGTACAAGGTACGTCGTCCCTCCTCTCCGTCTGCCTACAGAATATTTGCGCCGACGTGTGGGCCAGCGAAGTCGACCGATTCTTTCCCATCGCCCCCGGCGCCACCCCCCCCCCCCCCCCCACACACACACACACAACGCGCCTCCGACATGCTCGCCGCCCACGGCCGCCGCCTTGGGATCTCCATTGAGGCGCCCCTCGCCCACGCACCCGCCTCTGCCGCCTGGCCGGTGCCCACGACCCTCTACAATCCCCGCCTCGATTGAAGGTCGCCGCCATCATCACCCATGAAGCCCCGCTGGCCGCTGCCTCGCCTTTCAGGTCACGAACGCCGTACCTCTTTGACCACGGCATCTCCCTTCTAGGTTGCCGCCGGCGTCTCCCTTTCCAAGAGACCGCTCCACAATGAAATGCCCCCAAGAGACGCTCTAACTGATCCGTTCAAGTCCTCGTTCTTAATTCCGTTCACCGGTGTAGAATCGCAACGAGTCGCATATGTCACATAGGTGGAAAGCCATACAAGAGAGTTGCAACAAATACTATGGATGTCTTGAGAATATTCGCGAAAGAAAAGAGAGTGGCAAGACCCAAGTTGACAATGTAAGTGCTCTACACTTTGCTCAATTTGGCATACTCAACTTCGGTGATAATGTATTGACCTGTGCCTTTTTGCTTAGTTGAACGATGCGCTAAGGATGTACCAAAACAACAACAAAGTGAAAAGCTTCAACATGATGCATTGCTTTACAAGGATCGAATCTTGCCCAAAATGGGACATCGTCCGGAAGACTCTCAACAAGGATGGCCATCATGCAAGCTTCGTTGATTTAGAAGCGCCGGCGCCATCCTTGGCGGCATCGGGACGCCCAATCAGAAACAAGAAAGCAAGGGCCGAAAGGAATGCATCGTCATCATCGGCCGCGGTGTAAGCATCGCTTGAAAAGTGCATCAACGAGTTCTCAACGAACTCGTCTCGCAATGAGATATGGGAGCACAAGTTTGATGAAAGGTGGAATGCCTTTTTTGAGAAGCAAGACAAAAAGATCGAGCTTGAGATGGAGAAAGTTGAAGCCTCCAAGATCAAAATGGAAACGGCAAGAATCAAGGCGGCGGCGGAAGCCCAAGCCACCGTGATCAAAGCGGAAGCGGCAAGACTCAAGGCGATGTCCAATGCGTCGCAATCAGTCACTACAAAAATTAGGGCTGGGCGTTCGGTTCCCCCGAACCGAATGGTTCGGTGCTTCGGTGCGTTAAAATTATCGGTTTTCCATAAATCGTTGACCGATCGGTCTATACTAATTGTCTAACCGAGAGATCGGTTCCCCGATCGTTCGGTTCGGTCGTCGGTTTAGAACTGAACAGACCGACGTGAGGCTGGGATAGCTGGCCTGCTACTGCTAGATCGCAGACCCTATATATCGCCCTCTGTGAGTCCTAGTTATGACTCGCCTGTGATGCGTCTCCGTTTTGGGCCGGCCCATTAGTGCTTCGAAATCGTAGAAAAATAGGCGCAGCAGGGGATCGAACCCAGGTCGCGAGGAAAAGAACGTGGTCGCTTGACCACTGAGCCACTCTCGCGTCCACGTCTATGCAACACCTTTACGCCTTATATCGTTTCCTCTTTTGGATTTTCGTTTTTTTGTTTTTCCATTTTCTTCTTTCTTTTTTTCTTTCTTTTTGATTATGTTTTCTTTTCTGTTTTCTTTTTTCGGTTTTATTTTTTTGTTTTACCTTTTCCTTTTTGCTTTTTTGTTTTAATTTTCGCTTTTTTTTGAAAATGGTTCATTTTTTGGAAAATAATTATTTTAAAAATGGTTCCGATTTTCGAAAATGGTTCCGAACCGAAAAAATGGTTCCGGACCGAAAAATGGTTCTTTTTGAAAATGGTTCCGAAAAATGGTTCCTTTTTTAAAATGGTTCCAAACCGAAAAAATGGTTCCTTTTTGAAAATGGTTCCTTTTTTAAATTGGTTCCGAACTGAAGAAATGGTTCCTTTTTGAAAATGGTTCCGAACCCAAAAAATGGTTCCTTTTTGAAAATGGTTCTGAATGAAAAAATGGTTCCTTTTTTAAAATGGTTCCGAATGAAAAAATGGTTCCTTTTTTAAAATGGTTCCGAACCGAAAAAATGGTTCATTTTTGAAAATGGTTCCGAATGAAATAAATGGTTCCTTTTTGAAAATGGCTCCGAACCGAAAAATGGTTCCGCGTTTTTTAAAATGTTTCGATTTTAAATATGGTTCTTAGTTTTTGAAAATGGTTCCTATTAAAAAAATGGTTCCGATTTAAAAAATGGTTCCGAGTTTTTCAAAACCAGAACCATTTTCAAAAATCTTCAAACTTGGAACCATTTTCAAAATTGGAACCTTTTTTTAAAAAATGAAACATTTTCAAATTTGGAACCATTTTTCAAAGGTTTCATTTTTTAAAAATATTCGTTTTTAAAAAATACTAAAATTTTTATTTTAAAAAAGTTTCAAAATTTAAAAATGGTTCCATTTTCAAAAATAATAATTAAATTAACCATTTTCCAAAAATGAACCATTTTCAAAAATTAATATTTTAAATCAAAACTTTTTTTCGAAATCTGAACATTTTAAAAATATATATTCGATTTTTTTCCCAGAAATAGAGAGAAAAAAAAGACAAGCCATAGCCTGAGCGATGTACGCTGGGGCGTGCGATGTACACTGGGCAGGTAACGGTCAACGAACGAAGCGAGCAGGTAGGAAGAAGGAAGAACGAAAACGGCCCACCGGCCCATACGGAGGAGTCAGTGCAGGCGAGTGCTAGATACGGCTCACAGAAGGCGACGTATAGGGCCACCCCTGCTAGATGGGGCCTGGGCGCTGGGCTGGGCTGACCGGTTGGTATATTTCATAGTTGGTAATTCTAGCTGGGCTGGGCTGGGACGCCTGGGAGCTTTTCTTGTTAGGCTAGCAGCAAACACACGTGAGAGATGCATGCTGGGGCTGGACAAAAAGCTCAAAGCTCGGCGAGCTTAACGAGCGCTCGGTAACTCGACTCGTTTGAGCCTGGCTCATTTTCTTAATGAACCGAGCTGAGCAGCAATTTTAGCTCGTTAACACTAACGAGTTAAACAATCAAACTAAGTAGTTTCACGAGCTACTCGTTAAGCTCGTTAGCAACGTGTCAATAGGCTACAAATCATGGCAGTAGGCTGCAAATCCGCATCTTTTAAGTATTTTTGCACACGGTAGGTCTTTGACAAATACATGTCAGCATATTTTTATAAGTATATATATGTCCGAAATCTGTTGTTGTAGATGTTTGCTTGATAGGTTGCTTAATTAGCTGAATATCCTGATATATCTTCTTAACGAGTTTTAACGAGCTGCTCGCGAGCGCTCGTGAACATATAACAAACCGAGCCAATAGCTTGTTATTCTTAACGAGCTTAACGATCCGAGTCTTAACAATCACGAGTCATAATGAGCCGAGCCTTAACGATCCAAGCAGCTCGTTAGTCCTGCCCTAACAGCATCCACCAAAAAAAAAAAACTCTCGAGACAGCAGAGGCAGCCACAAACAGGGCTACAGCCTACAGGCAATCAGCAGTAAATTTTCCACAGAAAAATTTGCCAGTATTTACCCTGTACCACACCGTTCCATGGCAAATAATAATGACAGACAAAATGACAGATTGTAACACGGAGATAATTAACACAAAACTGACATGACCATAGCAAATTCGACTCAGATAACATCCAACAAACCAGCTGTAGTTTAGCTCACACGACACAAAACTGACAAGTCTGACTTAACACAAGTTTGATAAAACAAAATAGAAGCAGCAAGCAGCAGGAAGCGCACAGGAGGTCAGGAGCAGCAGCGCCGCGCCGCGCCGCGCCACGCTGCTGCCATCCGCCAATCTTGCAAACTTCAGATTTATTCCTTATTCTTAGTTCTTCATCGACAGTCGATTGAGAACTACAAAGAATCATACAAAGCATCATGAATATCACATATTCAATATACAGCATTGTACCGAGATACATATTCAAAAATACATGGATGAAACTGAACTATCTCAAGATCTGAACCATGTGTGGACACTAGTGGAAAAAGGCCTCTCGTCCCGGGTGGTAAGGCCCTTTGGTACCGGTTGGCCACCCGGGACACGGCAATCGGGACTAGAGGTTTCCCCTCTCGTACCGGTTGGCTTACGGCCCGGTACAAGAGAGGTCCACGTGGGGGCCGAGGCAGAGCGTCTGGCTGAGGACTTCTTGTACCGGGCCGTAACACGACCCGGGACAAGAGGGTCCCCACGTGGCGGCCTCTGGTTTTTATGTTTCTCTAGGGTTTAGTGTTTAGGGTTGTATATATAAGGTTAATTAATTAATTACAAATCAGAAAAATAAATATAGCATATCAAAATATTCATAAAAGAAATATTTATGATAAATAATGGCTTTTCAGAGTACAATTTTGACAAAGTACTGACGTACAATCAATTTGCATACAGAGCGATCGACAACTGATCGAATCCACTGCCCCACCTCCCCACCATTGCTGGACCAAAATGAAACACGTACCCCCGGCCCCGTCAAATCGTACGTGTAGATTGCTGACAGAGCAGACATGAGCTAATTAACTATCTAGAGCCTGGAGCCGTTCCCTGCAATATCGACCACGAAGCGGTAGCGGACGTCGTTGCGCTGGAGCCGTGCCAGGGCCTCGTTGATCCTGTCACTGGAGACAAGCTCGATGTCGCAGGTGATGTTGTGCTTCCCGCAGAGGTCCATCATCTCCTGCGTCTCCTTCATGCCTCCCGTCATGCTCCCGCTCACCGTCCTCTTCCCGAAGATAAGCGGGAATGATGGGAGCTCGACCGGCTTGTCCGGCGCGGCGACGAGCACAAGCTTGCCGTTCACCTTGAGCAGCTCCAGGATGGGGCCCAGCGAGTGTTGCGCCGAGACGGTGTCGATGACGTAGTCAAGGCTCCTGGACATAGCCTGAATTTGCAACAAAAATGAATTAGTTCTTCAGTGCTTCGATCGTTTAGATTGAATTGACTCCGTTCTTCAAAATTCATTTTTGTGACATCCTTTACGAACGGAGGGAGTAGTATCGAGTTGACTCCATGGACGTGCAATTGCCTGGGAATTGAATTGACCCGTACTAGGTATGCAGTACGTCTGTAGTAAGTACCTGCATCTGTTTTTGGTCGGTGCTTAGGATGAAGTCGTCGGCCTTGAGGCTCTCCCTGGCCTCGCGCTCTTTTCCCGGGGAAGTGCTGATGACGACGACGCGGAGCCCAAAGGCCTTGCCGAACTTGACGGCCACATGGCCGAGCCCGCCAAGCCCGACCACCCCGAGACTCCTCCCAGCCTCACCGAGCAGCATCCCGTGCTGCTTCATCGGGCTGTACACGGTGATCCCGGCGCACAGCAGCGGCGCCGCCGCATCGAGCGGCAGGCTGTCCGGGATCTTCACCAGAAACCTCTTGTGTGCGACCATCATGTTGGAGTAGCCGCCGTAGGTGACGCTGCCGTCCCAGAAGATGCCGTTGTAGGTGAGGGCAGTGGCGGAGCTGCACTATGACTATGTGGTCAAGCGACATCACTAAAATTTGGTAGTAAAGAAACCTTAGCTATGGACACATCGGAATTGACCACATTAATCCTTGTTTCTGGCATCATTGCAGTTTTATTTGAGGTTTGACAACACTGGCCACTAGTCCTAGCTCCGCCACTGGGTGAGGGTGACCTTGTCGCAGTAGTTCTCCTCGGACCGGTTGCAGTGGTCGCAGTCGAGGCACGACGCGGCGATGCAGCCCACGCCGACGCGATCGCCGGGCCTGAACCCGGACACGTTGGTGCCGACCTTGGTGACGACGCCGGTGATCTCGTGGCCCGGCACGACGGGGTACATGGTGATGCCCCACTCGTTGTTGATGAAGTGGAGGTCCGTGTGGCACATCCCGCAGTACTGCACCTTGATGGTGACATCGTCCACGCCGTTCTCCCTGCGCTTGAAGGAGAAGGGCACTACCTCGCCGGACGCGTCCATGGCCGCCCACCCGCTCACGGCCTGTGTGTGGTTCGGCGTCACCTCCATCGCAAAAATCTTTCTTTCGAGGAAGAGGAAGATTCTTGCTAGCTGTGTTAATTTCGAGCTGGATGTGATTGTAGGATCTCAGCTCTAGCAACCGGAACTTATATAGAGTTATAACTCGTTGGTCAGTGGTCCGGTCGTTTTATAAAAGCCGTGTTTTTGGAGACAATGGTACAGTGTAGTTTGTCTTTGTGTTTGCACTTGACCTGCAGCTTGGTCAAGTTGGAAGTGTTCACTAACAACTTGTTAGTAACAAGTTTGATAAAGTAAGTACCCGATGCACATGTTTAAGTTGTCCACTATATACGGCTAAAATGGTTTGGCAAGTATTATTTTGAATTCTTACTGATTCATAGCCTATGAGTATTAGAAAAATACGTATAAATTCCGTTCTCTGAAACTATGAAAATAGTGAAAATCAAGGTTTTTAGTCTCGATTGTTCGTTATATTTTAAATAAATACAATCGTGTGGATTATTTTCAAAATTGTCATGTGTCCCAAAATTTATATAACTTTTATGTTTAGTGGAATACAACTTTTTATATACTGTAGTTCATGACCAAGGTAATTTCCCCGGAGAAAAAAGAGGAGACAAACATAGTGAGAGTCCCAAAAATATTTCTCCTTTAAACTTGCCACTGAATATTCAAACAACCCGATCTGCACGCGTTTTCTTGTGTTGAAGCCATTGCCATTTCGGTCGTCTCCCCGTTAAGTCACTCGTCAAATTATTTGCCAAGTTTCGAGGATATAAACACTCGGCAAGGCAGCTTTACCAAAGGGATTTTTGCCGTGTGCTCAAAGCTTTTGCCAAGGTTTTTTTGCTTCTTTGCCGAGTATTTTTCCCAGTCGGCAAACTTTGTTTTCCCGGTTGTGAGTACGTAGTACGCGACAAGCACTTGTGGGCGGGACACAACTCTTGTTTTGGTGTAGCTACTGTGATCTACTGTTGCCAGGATTTGATCTCCAGCGATTTGGCATAGTTCGCTAGCTAGCGTTCGTTTTTTTTTTCTTTCTTTCCCCGCGAAGACCCCGCGTTCCAGATCACTACACTGTAGCTGCATACTTTTTAGTTTCCGATCCAAACACAAAAAATGAAATATTTTGCGAACCGAGTTTCCAAATCACGATCCGTTTTCGGGGATGGATTAGTCATGTCGAGAACTTCAAAACTACATCCATGTTGATATGTTTTCATGAAATTTTTTTGTGCACTGCTCGGAGTGGGCAGTTTGTACTCCTTTTTTTTTAGCGTTTCCTGTCTCACGGAGAGCGGTGGGCCCACGCGCTTCCCCCGCAGAAAAGTCCCCGCCTTTTTCAAAACCTGTGAATCGGTCATCCGGCATAACACACGCGCGTACCCTATGCTTTTTTGCTGGAAAGTCCCCGCGTTTCCTCTTACGTTTTTTTGCAGAAAAGTCCCTACGTTTTCCAACAAATATGAAACGGTCCTCCGGTCTACAGTGCACACACACGCCTCTCGGTCCGCGTTTGCACCTACGTTTTTTCGCAGAAAAGTCCCTACGTTTTCCAACAAATATGAAACGGTCCTCCGGTCTACATTTCACACTCGCCTCTCGGTCCGCGTTTGCACCTACGTTTTTTTGCAGAAAAGTCCCTACGTTTTCCAACAAATATGAAACGGCCCTCCGGTCTACATTGCACACACGTCTCTCGGTCCTCCGGCATAATACACACGCACGGACCCTACGCTTTTCTGAAGGAAAGTCCACGCGTTTTCTTCTACGTTTTCTTGCAGAAAAATACCTGCGTTTCCCAACAAATATGAAACGGTCCTCCGGTCTACAGTGCACACTCGCCTCCGCGCCGTCCGATTCAGATCCGACGGCCCGCGCGACACTTTTGTGGAAAGACCATCGCATTTACTAAAAACTACGATTCGTTCTCCTTTTCATGATAATATGTACATGAAATATATGAGTGCCGACGAGCAGGTTCCATTCGCATGATTGGTTTCGAGTTTGATGGACTCTAGCTCTTCAATTTTGGATCCAAATTTGCAAAAAACATTCGACGAATTTTGTCAAATTCGTCACACTCAGTCATACGTTCGAATTTTCCTTTGACGAGTAGATGGATATCACCCTTCCAAACAACTTCCATGTTTTAACATTTTTTTAAACTGACATATACATATTTCTCTCTAATCTTCAGATTATTGTACATACAGTTGCACTTTTACCATCAAAATATGTAGGCTAAAAAAAAAATAACGGAATAATCATAGTTTTCCTTGACATATACATATTTCTCTCTAATCTTCAGATTATTGTACATACAGTTGCACTTTCACCATCAAAACAGAGCCAGTTAAGCAGGAAATAGAGCAACCTACCCCACTCTGTTTTCCTCGACCCCTTCTTCCGTCTTGCTCATTCCACCTTCCGAAGCTACCCGCCTCCAAATCAGCTACCAAACTACAATACGTGTCCTACCTCCTTTCTTTAGTTTTCTCTTATTCAGTGCCTCTATGCATACACTAAAACAGAGTACAAACTCTTTAATCAAAGTTTCTGAAATGTGTGCTTTACCTCTACACCTCTCTATACTACCTTCTCTACACGCAAAAAGAATGAAGACATCATTAGCTTCTTTCTATAAATACGCAGTCGTGCTCTTACGTTCCTACATAAATTTAAATACATGAAAAAAAATTACATCAGAATTATATATCACCCCAATTTTACACTACGGGCGCGGCGTGTACGTTCCTACATAAATTTAAATACATGAAAAAAAATTACATCAGAATTATATATCACCCCAATTTTACACTACGGACGCCGCGCTAAATTTACCTAGTTCATACTGACTGGAACGAGATTGCCGTTTAGTTGCAACACGCCACCTGATGACCTGAGGGCCTCTCCAACCGCCGTTTTCTTTTCCGCGATGAATCTCCAAGAGCCGTTACTCTATTACTTATCGTTTCTGGTCCTACTTGTGCGTGCGGATGTCACGGACATCCCGTTTGCTGCATAGATGAAAACTAGAGCTATGAGAAAATGTAAATGGAGGCCGAGCTACATGTAGGATTTCATACTCGCTGGGAGTTTCAGTACGCCACCTGATCACCTGAGGGCATCTACAACTGCCATTTTTTCTCTGCGACGAACCTCCGAGGGACGTTACTTTAACGTTTCGCCGTTTCTATTTCTACCACTGCGTGTGGATGTGACTGACATCCCGTTTTTTCAGATGAAACGCAGGGGAGAACAAAACCAAGAACAGCAATGGCTATAATCGGTGATTCGGTGTCTTGTCCAACGTCTTCTTTTTAGGGCTTGTTTTGTCCCACTGGGAACACAAACTCTTCAATATGTTTGGTAGATTTCTATAGAAATTTCAGTACCACACTAGTGGAAAATCGGGCTTTAGTCCCGGTTTGCCAACCGGGACTGCCAAATCGGGACTAAAGCCCCCCCCTAGTCCTGGTTGGCCATGACCCAGGACTAAAGGGGCTACACATTTTATTTCAATTATTTTTCAGGATTTAGGGTTTAGGGGTTTGGATTTTGTGTTTTCCATTCAATTCTTTTCGTATGGAGATCACGTTGATGCGCCAAAAACAAGTTTTCGTATACATAAAGTTCATACTACATGGAGATCACGTTGATGCATATACATACACATACAATTTGGTATATATATCTATTTAATTACATGGAGATCATCAAATTACATGGAGGCATTAGTGGGAATGCAATTCTCCGGCTGGAGATATGACCTCCCTAAGCAAAAATCCCGCCAATTTCTCTTGAATTGCTTTTACGCGGTTCGTTGGTATGAGTTTGTCCCGCATATCTTCCATCTAGATCAATATGAATATGTGAGTTGTGTGTATATATATATCAAATCATCATAAAATAAATTATGAATGGAACTCAACACAATTGATGGTAATAAAATAAATTGTGACCGCAGCTGGTCACGTTCTTGCTCCATTTGCACGTAGGAGGCACTTGATTCCATCAGGGTACGGCGAAAACGCTGTGGAAAGAGAAATTTCTACAAGTCAAAATGCCAGAACACATGAATCTGAGCCTACGCCCAACTATCATTAGTTGCACATAGCCTCGGGGGCTACTCCCATCGAGAGCGCTGTCACGCACCCGATAAAATTCAAAGAGCAAAATGCAACTTACATGATCGTGATACACCGGTGGGAAGGCAGTCGAAGGAGACAGAGCATCGCCCTGTGGAAGGGATGGCTGCGGCTTCGCCCGAACCACATCGGTAGCAGTCATCACGGGGGTCATCTCCGGAAGCGTCGACTGAGAGCTCGTCCCGTCCTGAGCGGCGGCCTTCTCTGGGACGGCAGTCGAAGGCAGCCTCATGTCGGTAGCCGGGCTGAAAGCAAAACAACACTCACAACCAGCTGCAACAAGAACAAACAAAGCCTAGCCAATACTCAGTGCCTACCTGTCATCCTCTTCGCTGAGCATAGCGTCAAAGTCAAGGAGCCCACCGTACTGCGGCACATTGTCGGCTTCGGCCGGAGGAGCCGAACGCAACAGAATAATGGCCATGGGCTCCTTTGCAGCGGGAGTTGACGAACCCGAGTCATCGTCCTCAAACTCTGCCAGCGGGTCCTCGTGGGGTGAGCTGGCGGCAGTCGAAGACGTCTTGTTCAGGCGGCGTCGCTTAAGTGGCAGCTCCTCTTCCTCCTGCTCTGACTCCTCCACTTCGTCGACTGGTGGTCTTGCGGTGGCGAGGGAAATCTCATCGTTGTCCGGCTCAACCTCCAAAATCTCCACCTCTGTGGTCCTCCCATTCTCGGGAAGTGGAGGCAAGTGCCTGGGGAAATATGACCCTGCGTTCGAGAAACCAAAGAATTCCGTCAAAAAAACACATCTTTCGCAAAAGGAGGAACATAATGCAGACAGAAACATACCTCTAGCAGCGGGTTCGCGCTGTCGAATGGATTGACAGGACTGTCAAGAGGGCAGGGGTTGTTTGCTGTCAGCTTGGTCAGCGACTGAACCCGAGTCTCCACTTCTTTCTTCGACGGCAGAGGTTCCTCCTCTGTTAGTTGTGTAGGGTCATTCGCACCCTGGAACTCCCACATCGGGTGTACACGCACTCGCAAGGGCTGCACCCCCCCTTGATGAAGGTGGAAATCAGATGCAGGCCGCTAACTTCTCGACCGACAGTCTTCAGGAGCTCAGCAAACTTCGCCAGTAAAGGCTTCATTTCCGCCTCTTCAGTAGCGGACAGCTGGTGCAGCCACGCACGAGTCTTCACCAGAGTCGCATTTGGTGTGGTTCTCAAACTCCAGAGGACCGATGGCAACTCTTCCACCCAGGCACCTGCAACACGCTTGAGTGGCACGAGTAGTCGTTTCTTGAGTCCGCTGCAGACTAAGCCATTTGCTTTTTCGACTTGACCGTTGGATTGAGGATGTGCGACAGATGCATAATTGAGTTTGATTCCCAGCTCCGTGCAAAAGTCTTTGAACTCGTCAGCTGTGAAGTTCGTGCCGTTGTCTGTGATGATGCTATGTGGTACCCCAAATCGGAAGACGATCGACCTGATGAAATTGACGGCCGTGGCAGCAGTCGAACTTGTGATTGGTACGGCTTCGATCCACTTGGTAAATTTATCGACTGCGACCAGAAGATGTGTATGTCCTCCATGAGATGACTTCCTTAATGGGCCCACCATGTCAAGCCCCCATTGGGCAAAGGGCCAAGCGAGTGGTATTGTTTTTAGCTCTGATGCCGGTGCGTGTGGTCTTGTGGCAAAATTCTGGCAGCCCAAACATGTTCTGACTATTTCTTCAGCTTCCCACATCGCCGTAGGCCAATAGAATCCCACTCGAAGGGCCTTGGCTACTAAAGCTCGACTGCTGGCGTGATGCCCACATATACCCGCATGAATGTCGATCAATATTGCTTTGCCGTCTTCTGAGTCGATGCATCTTTGTAAGATCCCTGAGATACTGCGTTTGTATAGTTCCCCGTTGATGTTGGTGAACGCTTTGGACTGGCGAGTGATGCGCCGTGCGTCTGTTGTGTCCTCGGGCAACTCCTGTCGTAGCATGTATGCAAGAAAGGGTTTTGTCCAAATTGGTTCGACAAGAAATACCTCTATATGATGGTTATTGACATCGGGCGTATCAGTAGCTGGCGGCTCCTTGTTGTGTGCTGTATGGGGCACTGCCGGCTGCTTGAGCTTGATAGATCGTTGTTTGATGCACTCGACGAAGACACCAGGTGGAACCTTCACCTTTGTTGAACCAATATTGGCAAGCATGTCTGCTTCTTCATTGCTCTCGTGCCCCACATGCCGCAGTTCACAGCCATCAAGGCTGCCCTCCATGATGTTGTAGAGATCCCGGTATGCAATCATGTTGTCTGCGGTTGCTTCGCATTCTTTCATCGTTTGTTGCACCACAAGATTCGAGTCTCCGTATATCATAAGGCGGGTGGCGCCGCAATACTTGGCCATCCGCATGCCATGTAGTAGGGCTTCGTACTCAGCTTCGTTGTTTGAAGGCTTGGGAAATCCATCTGCAATACGTATCGGAGTTTGTCACCCTTTGGCGATGTCAAGATAATTCCTACGCCGGCACCCTCAAACTTCTTGGATCCATCGAAGTACATAGTCCAAGCGTTGGATAGGTCGGGTACATCGGGTAGCTGGGCTTCTATCCACTCGGTTGTGAAGTCTGGGAGTACTTGAGCTTTGATCGTATGGGGGTGCGCATACTTCAGGTCCCATGGGCCGAGCTCGACGACCCACTTGGCGACTCTTCCTGTCGCATTGGAGTTGGTGAGGATGTTGGACAAGCCCGAGGCACTTACCACTGTGATCGGGTGCTCGGCGAAGTAATGGACCACCTTGCGTGAACTCATAAAGACGCCATAGGCTAGCTTCTGATAGTGTGGGTATCGTTGCTTGGATATGGCCGATAGCACCTCGCTGAGGTAGTAAATGGGCCTTTGCACTCGATGAACATGACCTTCTTCTTGCCGCTCGACGACGAGGACGGTGCTGACCACCCTATTGGTGGCTGCGACGTAGAGGTATAGTGGCTCCTTCTCATGTGGTGAGACGAGCACTGGTGGGGTTACCAAGATTCTCTTGAGATTTGCGAACGCTGCTTGGGCTTCTAGCTTCAACTCGAATTTGTCTGATTTCTTCATCAGTTGGTACAAGGGAGTGCCTTTTCGCCCAACTTACTAATGAACCGACTAAGCGCTGCGACTCGGCCGGCTAGGCTCTGAACTTCCCGGAGCTTGGTCGGGGCTGGCATGTTGAGTAGTGCTTCGATCTTTTCTGGGTTTGCCTCTATACCCCTAGCAGATACGAGATACCCGAGTAGTTGCCCTGCTGGTATACCAAAGACACACTTCGTTGGGTTGAGCTTGATCTTGTAGGAGTTGAGCGCGGCGAAGGTCTCGCGTAGGTCGCCGAGGAGCGTGTCTTCCCTCTTTGTTTTTATGACTATGTCGTCAACGTAGACTTGGACGTTGCGTCCTATCTGGTCCTTGAGGCAAGATTGCATCATGCGCTGGTATGTGGCTCCAGCGTTCTTGCGCTCGAAAGGCATTGTCTGGTAGCAGTAAACACCATGAGGTGTGATAAAGGCTGTTTTCTCTTCGTCTTCCACTCGCATCCTTATCTGGTTATAACCTGAGTATGCATCCAGGAAGGACAGTCGCGTGCAGCCGGCGGTGGAGTCGACGATCAGGTCGATTTGTGGTAGAGGGAAGTGATCTTTTGGGCAACATTTGTTGACGGAGGTGAAATCTACACACATATGCAAAATCTTTGTCTTCTTCTTTTCGACTAGGACTGGATTAGCGAGCCAGTTGGACTTTTTGATTTCTCGGATGAACTGGGCGTGGAGTAGTCTGTCGACCTCTTGTCCTATTGCGACACGCTTCGGTTCAGAAAAACAGCGCATGGTCTGCTTGACGGGCTTGGCGTCTGGATAAAGCTGAAGAGCGTGCTCAGCAAGTTCCCTAGGTACTCCTGGCATGTCTGCTGGGCACCAGGCGAAGATTTCCCAGTTCTCACGGAGGAACTCAACAAGTGCTTTCGTTTGCTCAGCCGACAAGCTTGATGATACCATTACGGTTTTGGAAGCGTCGGTCGGATGAACTTGATGCTCCCATGTATCATCGGTTGTGCTGAAAGATGCGTCGGGTGCCGGCTTCTTGATTGACGGGAAGAGAGTTTTGTCATTGTCAAGTGAGAGTTCCTCGAGCTGTTGCTGCATGCCAAGGGACTCCGAAATCTTGCTGAAATTGCGGTCACAATTGTCCGAACGCTGGAAGTCGCGTGCACAGTTATCACTCCTTTGGGTCCTGGCATCTTGAGTATGAGGTAGGCGTAGTGTGGTACTGCTATGAATCGAACAAACGCTGGACGTCCAAGTATGGCATGATATTGTGATTCCCAGTTTACCACCTCGAAGTCGATCATCTCTTTCCTGAAGTGTTCGGGTGTGCCGAAGATGACCTCGAGTGTGATTGTTCCCTCAGGGTGTACTGCTTTTCCTGGTTCGACGCCATAGAAGGTGTTCTCCGACTTGGCGAGGCTCTCCAGGGGTATGCCCATTTTTCGCAGGGTGTCTGTGAAGATAATGTTGAGTCCGCTGCCCCCATCCATGAAGATCTTGGTCAAGTGAAATTGTCCTATCAACGCTTCGAGTACCAGGGCGGAGTGGCCTGGTCGCGGAATAGCTCGAGGATGGTCTGCTTGGGAAAAAGTGATGCTGGTTGCTGAGCCCTTGAGGTACTCTCGTACGGCCGGTGGCATAGTAACTGCTTGGTAGATCTGTCGGGTGATCAACTTCTGACACCTTTTGGAGGTGCAAGCTTTCTCTATCATGTTGACTTCTCCCTTGATTGAAGGGTACTGTTCCTCGGGTGCCGGCGGTGCCTCTTGTCTCATCTGTTGCTGTATTGCTGCTGTTATCTTAGGTGACGCGTCTGGTGACACTGGTGGAGCTGACTGCGAAGCGAGATGCGGTGCTAATGGCGTTGCTGTTTGACCTAATATTTTGGCGAATGCTTTATTGAGGCGCTGCCATTGTGAACAGTCTTTCAGCAGGTGGGTGGAGGCGAGCTTGCCCGTTTCTGCACTTCTGAACATATGGAATCTGCATGGCTCTTCTAGTTCCTGCTCAGGTGTGAGCTCCGGCCTTGGAGGGATGACGCTGAGCGTGTCCTCCTCCTCCTGCGGTTGTCTGATGGGTTGTTTGTCTCTTGCTGTGTCCGCCATGAAGACTTGGGCAGCGTGTTCTTGTGCGGTCGAGTATGTGTTGTTGCTGCTGCTTTCACTGTCGGAGCTGCCCCCGGAGCTGAAGATAGAGGCGTTGTGGTAGACGCTGTAGTCGATGCCGAACTTGTTCGATAGATCTTGACATGTTGAGGCAGTCGACGGTTCTGCGAGTGTTGCGGTCGATGGAGACGTGAACAACAGCGCGGCGTATGTCGTTGTTGGTGTAGACGTAGTCATCGCAGTCGAAACGGACGCGATTTCCGTAGCCGATGTGGTCGAAGAAGATGCGATCTCTTTGGTCGAAGGCGATGGAGGTGATGTAGATGGTGTGGACGCGATCTTCGCCGTCGATGATGATGCGGGTGTAGTTGAAGCAGGTGCGATCTCCGTAGTCGACGAAGATGCAGGTGATGTAGTCAAGGCAGATGCGATCTCCGTAGTCGAAGGCGATGCGGGTCCCACGACCGGGATTGGCGTGCCGTCGAAGAGTCGAAATGTTCCCCACTTGTTCACATGAAATTGCATGTTACCGAACATAAGACACATACCTCCGTAGAGATTGGCGTACTCCGATCGGTGGGCCTAAAGGGGATCGTAGGCAGAAAACAAAAATTTTCTAACAACGATAACCTTGTACTAGCCAGGATCTACTCTATGCAGATATACTATACGGTAAAAGACGATATACATACCCTTGTAGACCGTAAGCGTCGACGATCAAAAGATCTGTTTCGATGACGACGCGTGATGAAGACGACGTAGCCGACCTCGAGGTCGCGAAGATCTTGACGCGACGAAGACGGTGATGACGATGAGGATGACGCCGTCCTCATGGTGGTGGAGGCAAGCACCTCCCAGCACCCCAAGTGTGGTGCCTCGCAGGGAGTCGCACACATACGGTGGAGATGACGACCTCCGGGCTCCGATCCAGGGACGAGCAGCGGAAGTGGAAGACTTGGACCGGAAGACCAGCAGCACGGCGGTGTGCGTATGGTGGAGAAAACCTCAACCCGTGCACAACCCCAATTGCGGAGTCACGACTTAAACGGGAGAGAGAGAGAGGAATTGGTGTAATTTCAAAGGCAAGGGGGCACCTCAATATATAGGCGGAGGAGGGAGACCATCTCCCTTGGCTAAGCCATGTGGGACTAAACCCCACATGGCCAGCCGGCCAGGGGGGGCAGCCGGCCCCCTCATGGGCCCTTTGTGGCCCATACGGCCTCCTCCCATGGTGCGCTGGCCCTGGGGGGAAAGTTCCCCCCCTTATGAGCCATTCTTCCAAAGTTAGGCCCATTTGGAATTGGGGCTGCCAATAAATCCGAAAATAAATAAATAAAAATGTATTTAACTATTAATTACACTAATTAATATCAAACACATATTATCTAATTTATTTTGGCTCCGAAAACCATTTTGTCAGCCCCCGAACTCCGTCGGATATCACCCGGAACACTTCCGATGTGTCCGGAACACTTCCGGTGCTCATCTCTCTATTTTCTTCTCTACGTCCAATCTAAATAAACATGTCATCTCCCCTTAAGTGTGTTACCCTACGGTTCGAGATCTCGCCAGACATAATCGAGACACGCTCTCCGATTAATGATTAATTCGTGGACCTTGGATACCCAGAATTAATCCCTGTGAGATAACGAATAACTTTTTCGATCGAACCTTAGACGTCGAGTCTTAAACCTTTTGCCTGGTGTCGCAGCAGTGGAACATGGGGTTCCCCTAGTGCTGCCAAAGTGGGTCCGCTCCCTGTGGGCCCAAGATGAAGATGGACAAGACCAAGACTCAAGTCAAGACGGCGGGTTCACCACTTGACCCCGCGAGGGCCAAGCAAGGCCCGCACCAGCAAAGGGCTCCGGTCCTGGGGACCTACCGGGTCCCCGAACCAAGCAAGAAGACGTGGAAAGGCACCGAGGGTCCGAGTCCCCGGCAGGAGGCTGGGCTCCCTCTCGGGTGCTTCACCGCACCATTGTGGATAAGCACTCCACCTCGTGCGGGAAGGCCTCAGAAGACTTGGGAAGCAAGGCGGACGTTCTCACCTAACCCAAGTGAAGCGCTAGGCTGAGAAGAGGCCACGTCGCCCTCTAAACCAGCTAGGGAGGGTCCTTCGCGCCGAAGGCCCCTCATGCCCCTCACGTGCGCTGTGGCAACCCCTTAGCCTATAAAAGGAGGACCAAGGCACGGAGGAGGGGGAGGAAGAACCGGAGCACAAGTCACACCAGAGCAAGACTAGTTTAGGGCTGCCAAGGTAGAGAGGAAGGTGATCTCCTCCGGGTCAGGATCTGTCCTTCTTCTACCTCCAGCCAAAACCCTTCCGGGTATCCTGCCCGAAGGACTCCATTGTACTCCACACTATGAAGAACCCATATATCCAGACATGCAGGAGTAGGGCTTTTAGCCTCCGGGCGGCCTGAACCTGGGTAGCTCCTTGTGTCCCTTTGGTTGCATGCTTTGATCGTGGAGAGGAGAGCTTGCCCGATCTCCGACCTCGAAGGCGAATCTCAGCCTCCTTCGCGCCCCGTGCCGAACCTAAAAGGGGGTATCCTTACTCCCGGTGTCCGTGCGACGAGACACGACATCTGGCGCGCCAGGTAGGGGGCGCAAGCGCTGGTTTCTTCTTCATCAAGTTCATCGGCAAGCTCTTCGTCAAGCATGGCTCCGAAGAGGAGGGTGGAACCTGCGGCATCCAAGCCCGTCTCTCCCTCGCGCACTCACGCTTCTCCGCCTCCGCCTCCTCCGGAGAGGGAGGCGCCGGACGAAGTGAACGACCTCGACAAGAACGGCGGCCCTGGCGGAGCGGCGGCTCCAAAAGGCGCCACCGTGCCTCCTCCACCTCGCTCGGGGGAGAAGAGCGTCTGCAACGGCGCTAGCAAGGATCCAGCTGCTGAGGGAGATCACAGCACTCGCCCCAGCGGATCCACGAGCACCAGAAGCAAGTCCTCTGCACATCTTCATGCTGACGCGCAAGCTCGCCATGACGCCTTGGTCGCTGCCAAGGCCCTGATGCAGTTCCCTCCAACCAGTGGTGATCCCAAGATCTACCAAGAATGGAGGACTCGCGTGGAGAGCTCCTCGACTTCGCTGATGGTGGTCCGTGGGTTGAACCCACTCAAGCTCCCACTGTCGACGATCCCGAAGCAGCACAAGACAAGACACGTGAACCGCGGGGCCAGCCCCGCGACGAACGTCAAGCCAAAGCGGCACCTGCCGCACCGCACCTCCGATGGCTGATCGGCTTCACCGCGACCGCGGCCCCACCATCTCCGTCGGATCATCCACTTCGCGCAACCCAGATCTTCGTGACGAGCTCAACCGCCGTCAGGACGAGATATGCGCACCCGCATCGAACGTCGCCGAGAACGTCATCGCCGTGCGGATCGCGACTTCGACCTCGCCGAGGGCTGCGTCGCCCTCGCCCCCGAGTTCCGCCACTTCGACTGGCCCAAGAAGTTCAAGATCGACGTGCTTCGCTACGACGGCACCACAAACCCCCGGGACTTTCTGCAGATCTACTCTCTTGCTGCAAGGGTCGCCGGGGCCGACGAAGTCATGATGGCCAACTGGTTCCCGTTGGCCCTGAAGGGAGATGCCCAAACTTGGCTTCTCAACCTTCCCGAGAGCTCCATCCGCTCCTGGCGGGCGCTGAAGGAACAGTTCCTGGGGGCTTTCCAAGGCGGGTACGAACGCCCGGGGGCTCCCAGCGACCTCCACGACTTCAAACAGCTTCCGGGTGAGACGCTTCGCAAGTTCATCCAGCGCTTCACCCAGAAGATGAACACCATCCCATGCATCAAGGAGAGATGGTGATCCAGTCCTTCCACGCCAACGTCCGCAACCCCAAGATGCGCGAGAAGCTGAGCATCCACCGCGTCGAGTCTGCACGTAAGCTCTGGGAGCTTGCGGATCGGTGCGCTCGAGCTGAAGAAGGAGCCAAGGTTCCCGGGGAAGATGAGCCCGAGGACAAGGTCGCTCCAACCAAGAACAAGAAGCGGGACCCTGGACCCGACAAGCGGATCTTCGTCACCGAACCTCTCCCGAAGAAGGTCAAGCCTGCGCCGACTTCCGAGAAGAAGGCGAAGGCGACCCTTGGTGTCACATCCATCCAGAAGGCAACCACCTGCTCAAGGACTGCCGCATGCTCAAGAACCTCGCCATCCGGGAGCAACGTCGAGCCGACGGGATCAGCCAAGACGGTTGCTACAACTGCGGCGCTGCCGGGCACATCGCTCGTGACTGCCCCACGGGTCGCCAAGGCGGAGGCGGCCGTGGGTGGAACCGGGGCGGTGGCCGCGGAGGCCGCGGAGGAGGACGCGGCGGTCAAGGTGGCCGCGGGTACAACAACCAAGAGGCTGCCCGACGGCAACGGGGAAGCTCCGGCTCCCCAAGGAGGCAATGGCGGGAAGTATCAAGAAGTCACGGGAGTTGTCGGGTGCATCCACGGAGGGTCATCTTTGCCTCCCTCCAACGGCGCCTGCAAGAGACTCGTTCGGGAGCTGAACGCGGTTGCTTCCGCACCGTCTAAGCCCCTGAACTGGTCCAGCCAAGTCATCACCTTCGACCCAGAGGACCACCCGGTCAACACTGCCGGGGTCGGGACTCTGCCGTTGATCGTGTCTCCCGTCATCCACAACTACAAGGTCACCAAGATGCTGGTCGACGGAGGCTCCAGCCTCAACTTGCTGACAGCGAAGGTCCTGGCTACCCTTCAGATCCCTCAGTCTCGCCTGCAAGACACCGGCGTTTTCAAGGCGTGAATGGAAGTGTCACTCGACCCCTCGGGAAGATCACGCTTCCGGTCACCTTCGGCGACTCCAAGAACTTCCGCACCGAGGAAATCGTCTTCGACATCGCCGACACCCCGCTCCCGTACAACGGCATACTTGGCAGGCCCGCTCTGGCCAAGTTCATGGCCGTCTCCCACTTCGCCTACAACATGCTGAAGATCCCGGCGCCATGGGGCGTCATCAAGATCCACGCCGACATCGACGACGCCATCTACTGCGTTCAGCAGCTGAACCAGGCGGTGGCCATCACGGCGGATGTCCCTCAAGGTGTACAGGAGGATGATGCTGGAGTACCCCCCGGGGGCTCCACATCTACTCCCCCAAGAAGGCGCCATTCCATGGCGACCCGCAGCTGACCAAGAAGGTGGCGCTGACCAGTGACGGCGTTCGCTCCATCACCATCGGCGCCCGCCTCACCGACAAATAGGAAAGCGCGCTCGTCGCCTTCCTTCGGGAAAACTCTGATGTCTTCGCATGGGAGGCGTCAGGTTTACCCGGCGTACCAAGGGAGGTGATCGAGCACAAACTGGCGGTTGCTCCGGGGGCTCGCCCCGTGAAGCAGGTTCTCCGGAACCAAAGCAAAGAGAAGCTGGAGTTCATCATCTCTGAGGTGGACAAGCTGATAGAAGCTGGCGTCATCCGGTCGGTTCCTCACCCAACCTGGGTGGCCAACCCCGTGGTGGTGCCAAAGCCCATGACCTTCAAGTGGAGGCTCTGCATCGACTTCACAGACCTGAATAAGGCCTGTCCCAAGGACCCTTTCCCCCTGCCGCGGATCGACATGATCGTGGATTCCACGGCCGGGTGCGAGCTGCTGTGCTTCCTGGATGCCTTCTCCGGGTACCACCAGATCATGATGGCGCTCGAGGATCAAGAGAAGACGGCCTTCATCACCCCAAGGGCTGCTACTGCTACACCCGGATGCCTTTCGGCCTCCGGAACGCCGGCGCTACCTTCCAGCGCGCAATGCAAGCATGCCTTGGGCCCCAGCTAGGCCGCAATGTTGAAGCGTACATCGACGACATCGTGGTCAAGACTCGGCACAAGGACTCTTCATTCAGGACCTGCACGAGACCTTCGAGAATCTCCGCCGGGTCAACTTCAAGCTCAACCCCGACAAGTGCGTGTTTGGGGTCCCTCCGGCAAGCTGCTGGGTTCCTGGTCTCCCATCGGGGATCGAAGCGAATCCGACAAGATCAAGGCAATCGAGCGCATGGAGGCACCCCGGCGGGTCAAGGACGTACAGCGCCTCAACGGGTGCATCACTGCACTCGGGCGCTTCATCTCAAGGCTTGGGGAGCGGGCCTTACCGTTCTTCAGGCTGCTCAAGAAGTCAGGCCCCGTGGAGTGGACGCCCGAGGCCGAGGAAGCCCTGCAGTCCCTCAAGCGCTACCTCGCCTCACCGCCAATCCTCGTGGCACCAGAAGAAAAGGAGCCCCTGCTACTGTACATCGCCGCCACCAATCAAGTGGTCAGCGCTGTGCTTGTGGCAGAGCGTGACGCTCCTCCGAAGAAGTCAAGCAAGATCAAGGGCAAGCGCCCCGGGAACACTCTCTCGGGTCAACCAAGCAAGAAAAGGCTGCCGGGTGACCAGGGATCTTCTGATCCTGACGTCACGGCACCTCCTCAAGCGGCACGGAGCCCGGATCCAGGGGAATCTCTCTCTGATGGGCTATGCTGGGGGCTACTCGCCTCCACCCCAAGACGTGGACATGGAGGAAACCGAGCCCTCTCCGGACTCGGCGACCCGCAAGGTGCAGCACCCGGTCTACTTCGTCAGCGCGGTACTGCGCGACGCCCGGGAGCGGTACCCCATGATGCAGAAGCTGCTGTTGGCAATTCTCATTGCCTCCCGCAAGATGAGGCCGTACTTCCAAAGCCATCCCATCACGGTGGTATCGAAGTACCCGCTCAGAAGCCCTTTGGAGAACCCGCTTGCCACTGGTCGCATCTCATGGTGGGCCATGGAGCTTCAGGGTTTCGGCCTCAAGTTCGAGCACACGGACAACATCAAGAGTCAAGCGCTAGCGGACTTCACTGCTGAGTGGACCGAGACAGCGCTCGACGACCCGGTGGAGGAATCCTGCCTCCCCGGGAAAGAAGACCCAAGCGCCTGGACCATGCACTTCGACGGTTCCTACACCAAGGGGAAAGGAGGCGCAGGGGTCGTACTAACTTCTCCAACTGGTGACCGGCTCAAGTACGTCGTCCAGATGCACTATCAAGGGAACATCTCCAACAACACGGCGGAGTACGAGGGCCTGCTCGCGGGACTTCGTGCTGCCATCGGTCTTGGCATCAACAAGATCATCGTCAAGGGCGACTCCCAGCTGGTCATCAAGCAAGTCAACAAGGAGTATGCGTGTCCTCAGATGGCACCGTACGTCGAGGAGGTCGGAAGCTGCAGCGGCGCTTCAATGACTTCCGGGCTGTGTACGTCCCGCGGGGAGAAAACACTGCCGCGGACGAGCTGTCGCAGCTGGCGTCCAAGCAAGAACCAGTGCCTCCCGGGATCTACATCGAGGTCCTCAGGCAGCCTTCGGTCTCTCCCGAGAGGCTTGCGGCAAGATCTACGCCGGGGGCTGGCACCCTTCTACATCGACAACACGGGTGGCCAGCCCAGAAGCTCAAGACCCGGCAGCCCCTCTGGCGGAGGAAGCTATGCTTTCTTTCCGTCGGATGGTGCTACCGGTGGAAGGAACCCACCCACCCTGGGCCCGGGACATCGTCAAGTACATGATGGAGCACGCCCTCCCGGAGGACGATCACGACGCCGAGCGGGTGGCTCGTCAAGCCAAGCTCTACGTCATGATCGACGGCGAGCTCTACCGGCGACGGGACAACGGAGTCAAGCTCCGCTGCATCCCTCAAGAACAAGGCCAAGTACTGCTAAGGGACATCCATGAGGGCACGTGTTCAAGTCATGTGGCATCAAGGTCTCTGGCGGGGAAAGTTTTTCGTCACGGGTTCTACTGGCCAACAGTCCTCAGTGATGCCGAACAGCTAGTCAAGACCTGCGAAGCCTGCCAGTACTATGCGAAGAACATACATCAGCCGGCGCAAGCTTTGCAGCCGATTCCAATCTCCTGGCCGTTCGCGGTCTGGGGGCTGGACATCGTGGGAAAGATACCGAAGTCTGTCGGGGGACATGAGTACCTGTTCGTGGCCGTCGACAAGTTCACAAAGTGGGTGGAAGTAATGCCAGTCCCAAGACAAACAGCTCAGGCAGCCATCAAGTTCATCGAAGGGATCGTGTACCGCTTTGGAGTACCCAACAGAATCATAACGGACAATGGCTCTCAGTTCACAAGCCGTTCATTCCTCAACTTCTGTGAAGAGCTGGGCATCAAGGTGTGTTTTGCCTCGGTGTCCTACCCAAGGTGCAATGGTCAGGTGGAGCGAGCCAATGCGGAGGTCCTAAAGGGTTTGAAGACCAAGGCCTTTGACAAGCTGGAAGACAAGGGCAAGAACTGGATTGAGCACCTGCCAAGTGTTTTATGGTCCCTCAGAACCACACCAAGCAGAGCAACTGGAGAAACACCTTTCTTCCTTGTCTATGGAGCTGAAGCCGTCTTGCCAACAGAACTCAGGCATGGATCTCCCCGGGTACTCGCCTATGATGAAGAAACACAAGCTGAGAGGAGGATTGATGATATCAACTTCCTGGAGGAATTACGGTGTCGAGCATCTCTGAGATCCGCTCGTTATCAGCAAGGGCTCCGCCGCTACCACGATCGCCATATCCGTTCACGGGTACTGGAACCCGGAGACCTGGTTCTCCGCAGAAAGCAGAAGCTTGATAACATGAACAAGCTGTCGTCCAAGTGGGAAGGACCTTATCGGGTGACGCATACCCTGAGACCCGGAGCTGTTTACCTGGAGGACGAGAAGGGCAGCCGGAAGGCAACGCCTGGAACATCGAGAATCTCGGAAATTCTACCCCTGAATACGAACATGAATCGCAGATAGTTAGATCAACTAAGCACGCCCAAGGGGCTAGTGTTCTGTATAAGGGTGTGAGAATCGTCGCCAAGGAATAAAAGATAAGTTTTTCAATTCCGTGAGCCTCTCTTTTTGTCGTGAAGTGTGTTATCCGTAACAACCCCCAAGCAGGGGGCTGACATGGTGCCGGTGGCTGACAGGTCGCGCGAGTAGCCTATCAGTAGGCGCTGCCACCTGGTCGTGCCGTACTGCCGCGGTAAGAAGTGGAACGGGCAGTGCTGTGTTTTAAAGAACCTAAACACAGAAATGCACATTCAACTTTGCTTGCGGGTTGCTTCGGATGAAACACTTTCACGACATCTAGGGGAGGGTCCATTCTTTTCCTACTGAAAGTTTGTTGTGTGTAGCGCCTCTCCCGGGACAGGAAAGGATGCTGAAGGGCGACCAAGGAGCTGGAAACCCGGGAAGGACGCAGCAGAGCGAGGATGCGGCAAAAACAGCTAAGTCTTTGCATGAGCATCCTGCATTCTTAGGCATACTATCTCGCTCGGAGTCAATATACCACCAACCTGCGCATGCTTGACGGTTGATGAGAGCCTTTGCGGGGGTAATGCATCCTCCCCGGCGAACGGTTCGATTTCCCTTCGTGCCTAGTACCCGCGGCTGTGGAGTAGACTCCCGGAAGGTATAGTGCTCTTAGGGGTACTGCTACCGGTGCGGGCGGTCAGAGTACTTGTCACCTAAGAGATCTCCTCTGAAACTTGACGGCGCGTTAGTGCAAGGGGAGGTTTGGGAAATGACCCCGGGAGTTGAGCCTTAGGATTGCATTCATATGTATTTACATTCTGAAGTTACAATTCTGAATTACATTCAGCTAAGCTCCCTTTGGAGGTTACCTAGCCTATGCACTAAGGCCAGCTCAGAGTCTCTGGCTGCGCAGTTCTGTCTTCTGTTTTATTGTCTGCCGGGTGCGCTCTTCTCTTCCGGGGACGCCTGGAGGAAAGGAGCACACGCGCGCAGAATCTTGTCAGGCACGTCGAAGAACTCGACCCCCTTCTGCTGACCAGTGCCCTCCAGGGCCAAAAAGGCGAGAGATTCCGTCCGCCAGCTCGTCTATGGACTGCCACTCGGCCTGCAAAAGTAGTTCACGTCAAGACAGATTCAACTGGGAACAAAGGAAGGAAAAGTGAAGAAGAACGAGCAACTGACCTGTTCAACGGCCTCGAGTTCAGCCACAACCGCGGACAACTCTGGAATGCCCGCGGATCTTTCCTTCAGGAGCGACCACAGGTGCGCTCTCCTTATCGCCCTTACCCGTGCTTCTTCTTGAGCAGCAGGGCCAGAAACGGCGCCAGGCGAGCAATGCTCTGGGCTGCGGAAGCACGAGACGCAGCCTCATCTTCGGCGGCTCGGGCTCCAGCCTCGATGGGCGCCGCCGCCGCCCGCGGAAGACGGACTCCGCCGTCGACACTCGGACAAGGCCATCTCTGCGTCGCCGGACATTGCGTTGCGGTGCGTGGGGAGGCAGCGGAAGAGGAAGGAGCAGAACAAGGCGAGAAGATGTGGCGAAGGGGCTGGGGGCTGAGGGCCTTTTATAGGCCTCTTAACCCCCACCTACCCCAGGCGGTCCGGCTGCCGCAATAATGGGAACACGTTTTGCAAAAACCTGTTCTTATTCACACGAGCGCTACACGGAGACAAGAAGGAAACAAGTTCTTCTTCATTTACAAGGACTACAAGGGGTCGATCTTTTTTACAACAAAAAGGTTGGCTCCCGACGAACAAGGAGCACCGCCGTACAATGGAAGGCGCTACTTCCAGAAGTACAGCACCAAGGCCGCCACCAATGAGGTCAACGAGATCTCCATGGCGCGCGACCGAAGCTCCCCGCCTTCAGGATGACGAGCTCCCCTCGACCTTGATGTCGGATGAGTTTTCCTCATCTTCATCCTCGTCGTAGGAGCTCGAGCTGCCGCTGCTGCTCTCCATGCAGCACTCCACGCGTCCACCATCAGCACCGAAGATCTTCACGAAGAGCGTCACGTCTCCATCGTACCGGAACACCAGGCATTGCCCCGGGACAGGCGGCGGGCGCGAGAAAACGACTTCCACCCTTGGCCCAGGAGCATGGCGCCAGCGGCGGTGAGCTCTGTGAAAGCCCAGGTGGGGCCATTGGGGCATCCCTCCACCTGCAGCCAGAAGCCTGAGGGCCGGATGTCCTCCGTCGCCATCGCAAAGGAATCTGGGAGAAGAAGCCGGCTGCGAGGTCTGTGGTTCAGATCCACGATGAACTCGAACGGCGCAAAGCCGGTGTGGACCGTGCTCCTAGGAGGAGGAGCTGCAGAGCCGCGGCCTCCACGGCCGCCGCGACCACGACTTCCTCGACCTCGCGAAGCAGCCCGTCCACGGGCGGAAGGACCGTCCTCCGCAGCAGCTGAAGACGAACGAGGACGCCCAACTCCCCTTCTCGCTCTTGCCATTGGATCTGGTGATTTGTGTGGAGGTCCGGAGGAGGGATTGGATGAGAATGCAATGGGCGCGCCCTGCTTTTATAGCCGCGGCGGCGCCTCCGTCAGGCGTCTTCTCGCGTTCCCCATTTCTGGGAATCGAGGAGGCCCCCGCAGTTACTCCCCCGAGCGGAGCAGTTCCAAGACCGTTAAGGCTACTAATGGAGCAAGACGAGAAGACCAGCTGCCCGGGACTCACTTTGGTCTATCTTTAGGCCATAGCCCCGGCAGCTGGATATAAAGCCGTCGGGACCATGCCCGGGGGCTACTGTCGCAGCAGTGGAACATGGGGTTCCCCTAGTGCTGCCAAAGTGGGTCCGCTCCCTGTGGGCCCAAGATGAAGATGGACAAGACCAAGACTCAAGTCAAGACGGCGGGTTCACCACTTGACCCCGCGAGGGCCAAGCAAGGCCCGCACCAGCAAAGGGCTCCGGTCCTGGGGACCTACCGGGTCCCCGAACCAAGCAAGAAGACGTGGAAAGGCACCGAGGGTCCGAGTCCCCGGCAGGAGGCTGGGCTCCCTCTCGGGTGCTTCACCGCACCATTGTGGATAAGCACTCCACCTCGTGCGGGAAGGCCTCAGAAGACTTGGGAAGCAAGGCGGACGTTCTCACCTAACCCAAGTGAAGCGCTAGGCTGAGAAGAGGCCACGTCGCCCTCTAAACCAGCTAGGGAGGGTCCTTCGCGCCGAAGGCCCCTCATGCCCCTCACGTGCGCTGTGGCAACCCCTTAGCCTATAAAAGGAGGACCAAGGCACGGAGGAGGGGGAGGAAGAACCGGAGCACAAGTCACACCAGAGCAAGACTAGTTTAGGGCTGCCAAGGTAGAGAGGAAGGTGATCTCCTCCGGGTCAGGATCTGTCCTTCTTCTACCTCCAGCCAAAACCCTTCCGGGTACCCTGCCCGAAGGACTCCATTGTACTCCACACTATGAAGAACCCATATATCCAGACATGCAGGAGTAGGGCTTTTAGCCTCCGGGCGGCCTGAACCTGGGTAGCTCCTTGTGTCCCTTTGGTTGCATGCTTTGATCGTGGAGAGGAGAGCTTGGCCCGATCTCCGACCTCGAAGGCGAATCTCAGCCTCCTTCGCGCCCTGTGCCGAACCTAAAAGGGGGTATCCTTACTCCCGGTGTCCGTGCGACGAGACACGACACCTGGCGATACTTAGCGTGTCCGAGACTCGTTCATAGATATCATGATACCTAGCTTGATCTCGTTACCGACAACACTATTCTTTACTCGTCCGTGATATTATGTCCTCGTGACCTAGTCACATGCTTGCAAGCTCATTGACACAATCTCACCGAGTGGGCCCTAGAGTATCTGTCCTGCTATGCGGATTGGCAAATCCCGCTCTTGACCCCTCGTCTCAACATACTCCCTTCCGATACCCGAGAGGGACACCGTTATTGTCATACTATATAAGTGATGACGTTTGATGCAATCAAAGCATCTTCCAGGAATAGCGATAAGAGTTGATCTCACGGTCAAAGGCGTAATGACTACGTCCTACAAATATTGGGTATGTCCATCACATCATTCTACCAATGATATGACTCCATTGTCAATTGACACCAACGTCACATGATCGGGAAACCTCGATCATCGATTGCACAATGAACTAGTTAAATAGAGGCTACTAGGGACCTGGTTGTTTATCTACCACACGTGTATTAATGTTTCCGCTTAATACAGTTATAGCATGGTATAAAACATATTACGAACAATTGAGATATGACAAATAAACTATCTTTATTAAGTGCCTCTAGGGTATATCTCCTTCAGTCTCCCACTTGCACTAGAGTAACACTTAATCTAGTTTACCACTTTGGTAAAAGCTTAAACACTTATAGCAACTTGGTGCAGGCTTGCCCCGTGGAAGAGGAAGTTTAGTCAACGGATCTCCCACATTGAGATCTGTATGTACTTTGCAACATTTCTATGTCAACTCGTTTGACATCATCCCGTATCATATGATAACGGTGAAATATATCTTAGTCGATGGAGTGAGACTCGAACCTTCGCGTAGCATGGGCCTTAAAAGTCTAAGAGATCTATTAAGGGAAACCATACATGCTCGGAAAACCGCTCAGTCCAATCACACTAGCTACTTCTGGAGTTGCCATATATTTCTATACCTATGTAGATTATGCGACAGTGCATTCATATGCGACTTCACAAGCTAACCGTGTCTTTCTTCAAAACAAAGGACATTTCCTGTATGAGATTTCTAGTCGTATGGGTCAGTGTCATAACTTGCATCATCGTAACCCTTTTACGGCAAGTTGTCTTTTCACTCTTACCCTATACCAGAAAACATATCTTCAGTTCTCTCAGACACTGAAGAAAATACTTAACGTTTGTTCATTGATCCATCCAGGGATCACTCTAGAACCCGTTCTTCAACCAAGAACTTGGGTCACACCAAGTCGAGCTTTCAGTCTGATAGAATCTATGGCTGAGGCATAGAGGATGTCAGACATCCTTTTCTTTCATTAGCTATCACTGAAACGCCAAGATAAACTTAATATTTTACCTAGTCATACAAGCAAGAACCTTTTTCTTCGCTTGTTCTATTCTGAAAACTCTTCAGAATCTCAACCTAGGAAAATATTCCGACCTAATGTTATTAAGCCCCTTTTGATCTATACAAATTATAGACCTGATGCCTAATACTCCTAACTTCATTCATAGAAAATTTAATCACTTAAATAATCATTTATACTTTGCTAGAGGATCTGTATCATTCTCAATATGTCGTTACATATAAAATCAGGAATGACACCTAGCTCCCACTCAAATATGCCTTCCGCATATAAGACCAGGGAATTTCTTTTAGCTCCCACTCAAATATGCCATTCACATATAAGATCAAGAAAAGCTACTTAGCTCCCACTCACTTCTTTGTAAATGCAGGTTTCTTCAACTATTTTGGACAACTCCAAAATCCTTTGATCACATTATCAAAGTGAAGATTCCAGCTCCGATATGCTTGCTTCAGCCCATGAATGGACAGCTGAAGTTTGCATACGTGTCTAGCATCCTTAGGATCAACCAAACCTACTTGTTGTACCGATTACAACTCTTCCTTAATGTTGCCATTAGGGAACACGGTTTCTTTATCCATCCATCAATTTCTTAATTGAAAATAATTGCTAGAACAATCCTAAACAGACTTAGGCATCGCCACTTGAGACAAAATCTTGTTGTGGTCAACTTTTGAATTTGTCGAAACTGTTTTACGACAAATCGATCCTTATAGACGGTTGTCTTTCCGTCAGTGTCTATTTTGTCATAAAATTCCATTCACTCTTAACGGCCTTGAGCCCATCAAGAAGACTTACCCAAGTCATTACTTGGTAATCGTACATGGATTTTATCTCGGATTTTACATGGCATATAGCCAATTTTCGGACTTAGGTTCACCATCACTTCTTCGTAGTTCGTAGGTTTTGTCATGTTCCATTAACACGACGTTCATAACAAGATTGTCGTACCACACATTGTGGAACACAACCTCGTACGCCTACAGTCTTAGTATGAGCTCAGAGCATCATGATCTTTATCATCAGCTTTCTTCCGGTTGCAGAGGACGGTACCGGAACCGTTTCCGTTGCGCCACTCGAATTCCGGAGATAAGTTCATTAACTTCGTCTTGCTCTACTTTCCTTCCCACTTATATCCTTGATAAGAAACTATTTCTTAAGCAAGGTACGTTCCAGCAACCAGTTTGCCTTTGTCGTGAGAAACGTATCCAACTGATATTTTAGATACACTACAAAGATGAATCTATCCGCTTTTAGGTTTGATCACATCAAAACACTAAAATACCGAAACGACAATCTAGGCTAAAAGCCATGCCATCACTCATATGGTATTGCCTCCACGGATTAGATGGTTTCCCTATTATCTAACGTGAATGTTTTGTTTCTACCATATGACTCCAATGATCACAATAATTCGATAAGAGATTTTATTTACCACACACTATCCAATAGAGTGTGATTACGACGTCAAAACACACCATAACATTGTGGTGTTCCATGCGACGTAATTTGTGGAACTCTTCTCACAAGTCTTCCAATGATATGCCAACCTTATAACTCAAATCCTTATTTCCACGATCTGTATCGCAGAAATTTGATTTTCTTGTTAAGTCTATTTTTCTACTTCACTTCGAACTTGTTTGATCAAATCAAAACCTTTCAGACCAACATTTGATCAAGTGGATATATCCATATATACTCGAATCATTTGTGAAGTTTACGAAATAAAGATTTCCACTACACGTTAATTACTTCATTGATCCACATACATCCATATGCATGATTCTCAATAAGTTATATGCCCGCTTTCCGAAAACGGTGTCTTAGTTATCTTGCAAGTGTCAAAAGATCAAAATCTAAGGACTCGGAGATCCATCTGAATGGAGCTTCTTCATTGACTATAACATTGACATGACTTAAACGTTAGTGCCACAAGAATGTGGTGTCTTTATTAAGTTTATATCCTTTGGCATTAATGTTATGAATGTGGGAGCTTCTACCATATAAATTCAAATCGACGTATGATCATTACTTCATAAATATAGGACAACATTTTGTCACTAACATATATGAACAATCGTCTCGCTAGAGGAGACACACTTATAACGATCATACTAACAGGCGATCACAAAAGAATTTACTCAAATGGTAGATGCAGAGGGAGAGTGTTCTATGACCATCACAACATATTGTCTGCCATCATCAACACACATTATCACCTCATCCTTCCAAGCTACTCAAGCAGAAAATCTTGTTTTCATAAAACATGACTAGTATCAAAACTTAGTCACTACTGCGAGTACTTGCTTAGGTAAAACATTCATAACGTGTATATCATATATACACCATTATCATTGATAACTTCCCGGCGATCTGTTTCATCTACTTGATTCTTCCAACGCAATCAAGAATTCATGAAGGTGAACGATTCCCCTTGCATGACATAGTCTATGACAAAAACATTTGCATCTGGCAACATTTTTGTCATCCAGTGATCGAGCTGAGCGAGGCGTCTTAATGTCATCAAGTATGACCAATGTCATCAAATATGACTAATGTCATCAAGTATGACCAATGTCATCAAGTATGACTGCCACATGCTCCTTTAATGCGAATGTTCTCTTCCATCTGGGTCGAGAAGAAAGACAGTCAAAGTACTGATAATCTTCATCAACCCAACTTGCGGTGTATCTCGAGTTCAGCGATCATCTCATATGTTCGCGATCTGACAACTCGCACCCACAGTTGATTCTCTATGGTAGAGATCATAGCATACACTGGACTATGATGAAATTATCCGCACAAAACTTGATAATCCAAATTATCCTTTTGTTAGCGGAATCTCCGGATTTATCTCCTAGCGGGTATTGTATCACATAGAGCTAACGGTTTAAACAAGGAGTATCCTCAAGCTACCGTATAAAACTATGAAGTTTGGACCCAACCTTTTAAGTTTCTCAATCGCAGGAATGCTCCTAATTTTTAAAGAGGGCTATTACACTGGTTAATATCTACAAAGGTTTTGCAAAATATAAAGACTTTGTTCATAATAAATATGGGTTCAAGTTTTAATAAAATAAAACTACCAGAACTCCCACTCAAAACGAATATCCCTCTAATCGTTTTAGTGATTACACGATCCTCATCCATTATGCAACCCCTCATCGTCAGAGCCGGCAACATAACTTCAAGGTAGACATCGACATGTCAATCACAACAACTCTGTGACTCATGCTTAACCTTTCGGTCACCGTGTTCCGAGGCCATGTCTGTACATGCTAGGCTCGCCATAATAACCTTCAGCGTATACGCTTGTGCAAACATGTCTTACACCCACCGTATGCGAACGACGATATGTCTGACACCCGATCGTCACGGCCTGCCTCATAACGTAGAACTTTCTTGGTGGTGCACGCCAAAGGGAGAACACTAATGGTATTTTGGAGGGATCATCTTATATTACTACCGCCGTGTAACTAATATATAACCATATATATATATACACAATATAAGATGCAAACAACATAACATCAAATGTAATGCGACGTGATATGGTCCTTGCGCCGATGGTCTCCTTCGCGCCCACAGTTTATAAACAATTTATCAAACCTACCTTGACCATATCACATTGCCCCTGCAAAATAAAGTTAGACGCTTTCTACTTTATCTTTTGCATATTTTACGTGGCTTGGGGCTTTCGTAAATAGAACCGATTCATACCTACGAACCTATGACCACAACAACGATCAAATAGTCGCTATTTATGTATCCCTTTCGGGCCCTCCATTGAAAATGCAAAGCCAACTAAAGAGAGAGAGACAGACACCCGCCAGCCACATATACGGTACAAGCCGTATGTCAGTTGTGGAACCAGTCTCGCGTAAGCGTACGCGTAAGGTCGGTCCGGGCCGCTTCATCAACTCGATGCCGCCGGCTAAACAAGTGCACGCTAGAGGATAGCTTCTAAAAGAACGATGCCCCCATGAGAACATGGGTTCTAAAACCGGTATAGCTATATCTACGCATAGATCGGCTCTGATACCACTGAAGGGGATCGTAGGCAGAAAACAAAAATTTTCTAACAACGATAACCTTATACTAGCCAGGATCTACTCTATGCAGATATACTATACGGTAAAAGACGGTATACATACCCTTGTAGACCGTAAGCGTCGACGATCAAAAGATCTGTTTCGATGACGACGCGTGATGAAGACGACGTAGCCGACCTCGAGGTCGCGAAGATCTTGACGCGACGAAGACGGTGATGATGATGAGGATGACGCCGTCCTCATGGTGGTGGAGGCAAGCACCTCCAGCACCCCAAGTGTGGTGCCTCGCAGGGAGTCGCACACATACGGTGGAGATGACGACCTCCGGGCTCCGATCCAGGGACGAGCAGCGGAAGTGGAAGACTTGGACCGGAAGACCAGCAGCACGGCGGTGTGCATATGGTGGAGAAAACCTCAACCCGTGCACAACCCCAATTGCGGAGTCACGACTTAAACGGGAGAGAGAGAGAGAGGAATTGGTGTAATTTCAAAGGCAAGGGGGCACCTCAATATATAGGCGGAGGAGGGAGACCATCTCCCTTGGCTAAGCCATGTGGGACTAAACCCCACATGGCCAGCCGGCCAAGGGGGGCAGCCGGCCCCCTCATGGGCCCTTTGTGGCCCATTCGGCCTCCTCCCATGGTGCGCTGGCCCTGGGGGGAAGTTCCCCCCTTATGGGCCTTTCTTCCAAAGTTAGGCCCATTTGGAATTGGGGCTGCCAATAAATCCGAAAATAAATAAATAAAAATGTATTTAACTATTAATTACACTAATTAATATTAAACACATATTATCTAATTTATTTTGGCTCCGAAAACCATTTCGTCAGCCCCCGAACTCCGTCGGATATCACCCGGAACACTTCCGATGTGTCCGGAACACTTCCGGTGCTCATCTCTCTATTTTCTTCTCTACGTCCAATCTAAATAAACATGTCATCTCCCCTTAAGTGTGTTACCCTACGGTTCGAGATCTCGCCAGACATAATCGAGACACGCTCTCCGATTAATGACTAATTCGTGGACCTTGGATACCCAGAATTAATCCCTGTGAGATAACGAATAACTTTTTCGTTCGAACCTTAGACGTCGAGTCTTAAACCTTTTGCCTGGCGATACTTAGCGTGTCCGAGACTCGTTCATAGATATCATGATACCTAGCTTGATCTCGTTACCGACAACACTATTCTTTACTCCGTGATATTATGTCCTCGTGACCTAGTCACATGCTTGCAAGCTCATTGACATAATCTCACCGAGTGGGCCCTAGAGTATATGTCCTGCTATGCGGATTGGCAAATCCCGCTCTTGACCCCTCGTCTCAACATACTCCCTTCCGATACCCGAGAGGGACACCGTTATTGTCATACTATATAAGTGATGACGTTTGATGCAATCAAAGCATCTTCCAGGAATAGCGATAAGAGTTGATCTCACGGTCAAAGGCGTAATGACTACGTCCTACAAATATTGGGTATGTCCATCACATCATTCTACCAATGATATGACTCCATTGTCAATTGACACCAACGTCACATGATCGGGAAACCTCGATCATCGATTGCACAATGAACTAGTTAAATAGAGGCTACTAGGGACCTGGTTGTTTATCTACCACACGTGTATTAATGTTTCCGCTTAATACAGTTATAGCATGGTATAAAACATATTACGAACAATTGAGATATGACAAATAAACTATCTTTATTAAGTGCCTCTAGGGCATATCTCCTTCAGGGCCGGCGGGTGGGGGTCGTAGTCGAAGGAGCGAAGCGGATCGGCGCCGTGATCGCTGGTGTCTCAATGTTCATTGTGGATGGAGCCGGTGCAACCATGATTCCAGCACTCTTCTTTCTCACAGACGGCGCCAGTTAACGTGGGGTAGACACGACAAGTCCCAAGGTTGGATACCTCGGGTTGATTGAGAGGGAGAAGTTTGGAGTGCTGGTAGTTACCACGGCTGACAAGCAAGGCGAGTTTACCCTGGTTCAGGCTCCCGGAGGATAATACCCTACTTCCAGATTGTCTGTTATTGATCTTGGCGAGGTGTTACAATGGCGGTCCCGGCGAGATATCGATCTCGCCAGGGTTTCGGGTGGCGATGTATGGCTAGCTATTGAGTTGTTCCCGATCGGTGTCCCCTCCCAGCCTTTATACGGGAGGCTGGGTCTCGGGTGATCGATACCGATTAGGTTTACATGTTTGGTAAACCCTACCGACATAGGAGTTTCCCTAACTTGGAGCGTACTCTAGTATCTTCGAGTCGTCTTCGTGGGCCTTGGTCGCCATCCTCTACTAGGCCTCATGTTGGACCCTAGCCTTGGCGTGCACCAGGTATATCATAGTGGGACACCCGAAAGGTAGGACCACGTCACTTAGCTTTTGCAAACCATTTTTACCTTTTTCTGTAGCAATATCTCTGTCTCTTACTATTTTTGTCTTTTTTGCTACAACTCTTTTTGCAGAGTTGTGTCCCTACTTTCCGGAAGATCGTTGCATCAACGTTATTTATGCATCCTCAAAACAAGATCGACTCCGCTGCCGCAATTGCTGAGCAAGCCCCTTGAAGCCATCGGCGGTGCAATCGTAGAAAATGACATGTTTAGGTTTGTAGTTAGGTTTCTGGAAAGATTTTGTAGCACTTTCTGTTGGTGGGTGCTGGCTACATGTGGCTCCTTTAGTTGCCAAACCTTTGTTAAAAGGAAGTTGACAGCTTTTGTTGAAAGATGTTTGATGCTCTTGGGTACCATGTAATGGTCAATGTTGTTTGAATGATGGAGATATATGTGTGATAATGGTGAATGATCAGGCCTATAGTTTCCTTTGATTATTATCTATTTATATGATGCAATCTATTTCTGCAAATGAATTTCTAGAATTTTCCCTTTTCACTTTTTTATGATGTTGGTCTTGTTAGGCCGCAATAGGTGTCCAAAAATGTACCACAAATATTTATTAATTGTTGGACAAAGTATATAAATGTGCATCATTCATATACCTACCATTGTCCAGATTACATAGCAGTGGACTGTTGCTTTTCATCAAATGACTGAAAATGCTACATTGTAAGACTTAAATTGTTGGATACTATGAAATAGTATGTATCATCCTAACTATTCTTCAAAACTAAATCTGGTTGCATTGAGCTTTGGAGGATCATTGTAGATGGATACAAGGCGATGGATGAATCCAACTTAACAAGGTGGGAAGAAGTTGATTGTCAACTAAATGCCACCGCTCTTGATGTGATCCGTGTTGCCGTGGGAGAGAAGGATATTCATCACATTCAAGATTGCACCGCCGCCAAGGAAGCATGGGATTCTCTCACAGAGGTGTTCATTGGGAATGAAAGTATGAGGAGAAATAGATATGAAGCTATGAGAAATCAAATTGAAGGCTTCTTCATGAAGGATAATGAAACTCATGAGGATATGTATCAAAGGCTCAAGGCTCTTGCTACCGCTTTTAGAGACCTTGGTGCTAAACATGTGGCTGATACTTACATCAAGAGGAAGTATGTGAATGCTCTCATGCCCTTTGAAGCGGCCGACTTGAAGAGTCTCCAAGGAAAACACAACTACGCCGATTTGACCTCAAATGAAGTCATGCAAGAGATGCAACCTTACAAAGTTCAAGCCCAAATTAGGTTGGCCTCCTTGTAACCACTTGATCTGAATTTTTGATCCACTTGAGCTTTAGCTTTGGATGGGTTCTTCCAAAAGGTCCTTGCCGCAAGAGCTACATAGCCTCTATGGGCAATCTTGAGTTCTTCGGGATCCAAGTAGCCTCCCTCCATGATCTTGGTCTTCATCTTGTTACACCACCTTGGCCTTCAAAGCAAGTGAGGAACCTTGATGCATTTTTGTCACTACCTTTTCATACCTCGCCAAATTTGTAGTTATTTTTCAAGTTATCAAAATTGATGATCCTTATGCCGGATACATGATTTGTTACAGAAAAAAGCATCATAATGTTGAATTTTTGTAATCTGGTGAAATATGGTTGCTCATGGTAATGCTGATGTAACAAGTTTAGTATTGAGATCTGGAATGATGCATCAATATTCTACTTGTGTTGCAAAAAGAAAACAGTGGTGGTCCAAACTAAAACATGGGATGATGCATCTAAATATTGTACTTGTGTTGCAAAAACAATCATGGTATGTAGCATACACCCATATGTAACAATATTAAAAACATATGTTGGTTGAAGGATGCTTCATTGCATCTGAAACCCATAGGTAACCCATATGTAGCAGTTGCATTATCCATGAAAAAAAATCTCCATGTTACATTTGTTGCCAATAGTAAAAGAGGATGCATTTAGACAAGGTGGAGCTCCCCTTAGGTGAATAGGAGGGTGAGGGACAGGTAGGTCGGGAGAGTATGCAAAAGGAGCTCTAGCATGTTCTCCCGAACCATTAGCGGGTTTAATTGGGAGATCATTTTTAGTATCGTCCATCCCCCGTTTTCACACCATCCTCTTCCTTCGAAGGATTCTTAGGAATCTCCGAAGAAAGAGGAGTGGGAGGAGATGAGATTTCCTTTGCTTCCAAGAGTTGCTTAATCATGTCTTGCAACTTTTCCATTTTAGTTTCCATAGAGGACTTCATGGAATTGAAGTCCTCAATGGAAACCGAACTGGAAGCGATGGGGAGCTCGGGAATCTCATTTCCAAACTCGTCGACGGCCATACTTCTCTTAGGCGGTTAAGCCCGAATAAAGAGCTGAGGCTCTGATACCAATTGAAAGGATCGTATGGCCACCTGGAGGGGGGGTGAATAGGTGCTACTCCAAATTTTGAATTCTTTTTCGATTAAGGCTTGACATAAAGGTAAATTCTCTAGATATGCAACTACGGTGAATTTACCTATATGACAAGTTAAGCCTAAACAAGATAAGATACAAGTAGTAAATAAAGAGTAAGGAGTAACCGATCGGGAAGCACGCGGAGACAAGGATGTATTCCCGAGTTCCTCCTTTTTAGGGGAGTACGTCTCGTTGGAGGGGTGTGAGTTTCAAACTCAAGACGCCACAAATGGCCCCACCCTATTCTTCGATGAACCTAGCTCGAGCCCTTACAACAAGCTTGGAGCAGAACCCACAAAAGGATTGGGAGCTTCCAAGCACCACGAATCTGCTACACAAAAGTAGAGTGAGTTTGGGTGGAGGGATTGGGAGATCGGTGAGCTTTGGTCTTGCAACAATGGGGGCAAATAATTCTAGACTAGCTAACTTGCTGGAGGTAGGTGGAAGGGTTTTTATACCCCACCCAGAAATTTAGCCGTTGCAGACAGGGGAGTCGGATATTCCGATACAAGTCAGGATCGGATAATCCGACGTATCGGATAATCCGAGTCAACCCGTATCGGATAATCTAACAACTTCCAGAGCGCCGCAAAACTGGTTGCTTGAAGTCGTTAGCCGATTTCGAGCAACCTTGAGAATCGGATATTCGGAGTCATCTAGGATCGGATAATCTGATTCCCCTTCTTGAGCAACATGACAAGCTCTTTTCAACTTTCTTTTTGGATTTGATGCAAAGATGTTTTAATCACCTAAAACCTGCATCACTTGATTCACATATTAAATCATCACTAGTGTTGTTGCCTAACACACAAAACACAAGGGATTAAGAAATGTCCTTTGAGATATGCTGAATGGCATGAAAGAATATTTGGACAGTAAATTTTCCATGAAAGACTTGGGTGAAGCCGCATATATATTAGGCATTAAAATCTATAGAGATAGAACAAGGCGGCTAATAGCATTAAGTCAGAGTCAGTCCAAGAAAGGTTTCTTGCCTGTCCAAAAAGGTAAAGCTTTGAGTGTGACTCAATGTCCAGCAACGGCTGATGGGAGAAAAGAGATGCCAAACATCCCCTATGCCTCACCCATAGGCTCCATCATGTATGCCATGCTGAGTACTCAACTGGATGTGGCACTGCTCTTAGCTTGACGAGCCGATTCCAGAGTAACCCAGGTATGATTCACTGGACCGCAGTCAAGAATATACTGAAGTATCTTAGGAGAACTAGTGATATGTTTTTAGTCTATGGATGATGTGAAGAGGAGCTTGGCGTACAAGGTTACGTTGATGCAAGCTTTGACACTGATCCAGACGACTCGAGGTCTCAAACTGGATACGTGTTTATGGTGAACGGCGACGCGGTGAGCTGGAGGAGCTGTAAGCAGTCGACTGTGGCTCAATCTACAATGGAGGCCGAGTATATGGCCGCTGCGGATGCGGCGAATGAAGCTGTCTGGCTGATAAAGTTTGTCACCGAACTTCGATTGTTCCCCAGCATGGGCTCCATTGCTAATGCAAAGGAACCAAGGTCTCACTCTACGTCCAAACACATCATTCTACGTTACCATGTGATACGACAGTACGTCAAGGATGGTGATGTCACGATTTGCAAAGTACATATGGATCTGAATATGGCAGACCTGTTGACGAAACCTCTTCCACTAGCGAAGTATGATCAACACCGAATGTCGATGGGTGTTAGATCCTTACCAGATGTAAACTAGTTTATTTGTACTCTATTGCAAGTGGGAGACTGTTGGAGATATGCCCTAGAGACAAATAATAAAGAGTATTTTATTATCATATCTTGTTTTGTTCATAATAAGGTATATATCATGCTATAATTGTATTAAGTGGAAACATTAATACATGTGTGATATATAACAACCAGGTCCCTAGTAGCCTCTAGTTAACTAGCTCATTGGTCAATAGGATGATCAAGGTTTCCTGATCATGAACATTTATGTTAATTGACAATGGGGTCATGTTTGACATGATGGACACAACACCCAATATTAAAATTGCGATAAGATCAAGTCACATAGTTCAACTTCGCAATAACTAAGAAACGAAGTAACCTAATCCTTAGACCGTGAGATGGTATCTAATCACTACTTCCGGAGGCCGCCTTGACTGCACCAATGGTCACTCCGTAACTAGGTGATCGAAAAGGTTTCTCTCAGGTATTCCAATGGGGTATGTAGAGGCGTATGCATCAAGAGCGGGATTTGTTCATCCGCGTAACGGATAGATACTCTGGGCCCACTCGTGACAATTGCATCTACGAAGCTTGCAAGCGTGTGACTAGGTCACGGGAATGCAACGTCATGTGAACGAGTAGAAAGTGAGTTTGTTGATAACGAGATTGAACACGGTATGATGATACCTAAGATCGGATCTCGGACAAACTAGGTATCGAGAATACAAAGGGAAAAGGACTATGACGTTTACGGACCAACGAATATGTTATTTCGTGGAATGCACGGGGGTTAGCATGGCTCTCCAGATCCCTCTGCTAATCAATGATCGGAGAAGAGTCTCGATCATGTCCAGAGTATTCCACGGCCCGTAGGGTGGCACACTTAAGGTTATAGGATGCTTAGGGATCGATTCGAAATTATCGAAAATTAGGAAGAACAGCACCGGAAAGGTTTCGGGCAATATCGGAAAGGTTCCGGATGATATTGGAAATGTTCCGGTATAAAGGGAATATATATAGGAGTTAATTAATATGTTTTATTATTTAATGAATGTAATTAAATATTAAAAATTAATTAAAAAATGTCAAAAATCCCAATGGGCCTACTTGTGGCCCATTAGGAGGTGGAGCACCAAAACCCTAGGAGGGAGTGGGCAAGCCAAGCCCAAAGGGGGCCGGCGGCTCCCCTAGGCCGGCGCAGCACCAAGGGGAGGTGCACCTGGTGAAGGCGCTACCTCCCCCCCCCCCCCCCCCCCCCCCCCCCCCCCCACCTCTCCTAATAAGGAGGAGCCCCCCTCCTCCTCTCCCATTCATTCTCCCCCTCCTCTCCTCATGTGTGGCTCCCAAGATTGGAGCTGTGCTCTTTGAGTTGGAGGTTCTTTCACCTTCCGCATGCCGTCGCCCTGTCGGATTTCCGTTCCGGATCCATCTTGTTCCGCTGCTCTGCTGGAACGGAGATCGGGAGACGTCCATATACCATACGTGTGTAATCCTACGGAGGTGCTGCCCGCCGTAGCCCTTCTCTATCGAGCTGTACATCTTCTCAACCTTGAGGTCGGCTACGCTACGTCTGCATCGACCACGTTTGTGCGGGAACGTTAATCCGCTTCCGGTCTTCAAGGGTATGAACATCGTCTTCCTTTGTTACCTTACATCTGCATAGGATAGATCTTGGCTACATGTTGTTCATGTCGTAGGAAATTATTTGTTTTCTGCCACGGAACCCCAACACATACAATAATATAGTGCATCTAACTTTCAATTTTCGGTTTTCATATTTAATCTAAATCGAACTAAATTGAAGCTAGTTCAACCTAAATCGAACTAAATGAAACTAGTCAATTAAAACCAAATTTACAAAATATACACAAGAGAGGATAGGAGAGGCTCACGGTGGAGTGTGGTGATGGCTGGCGTCGTTGACGTCGCTGTCGGCGGGAGGTGGCGTCGGTGGCGATGGCGGAGGGGACGGAGGCGGCGGAGGGAATAGGCGGGAGGCAGCGTCCGTGGCGGCGACGAAAACTGCGATCGAGGCGGGGACGGACGAGATTGAGTCGGCGGAGGACGAGATCAAGGCGGCGACGGACGGGTTCGAGGCGGCGGCATCCACGGCGGCGTTGGAGGGGCCTGAGGCGGTGGCGGAAGGGAGGGTAGAGAAGAGGAAATATGGCGACGGCGGCGACACAGATGTGGGTGGGAGGGACGAGTGTGGAGTGTGTGTGTGTGTGTGTGTGTGTGGGGCGGGGGGGGAAGGGTTTCACCGCTTAGATCTGATCACGTAAATCCAACTAATGGTGTGGGCTGCATATGCACGCCCTCGTCGCCGTCGTCGTGGTCCGTGGCTGCCTCCGGCGCGGACCTCCTCGCCCTCGCCACTGTGCTCCGCGGCCGACCCCGGCACGGACGACCTCGTCGCCGCCGTCGTGCGCCGCCGGGGCGCCGCCGCCCCGGCTTCTCCGCCTCCGATGGCCCCCCACGCCAACGCCGGCCACGTGCTCGCTGTGCGCCCCCGCCATCCCTGCCGGCGGCAAGTCCCAGCCTCCTTCTCTGTGGCCGACGGGCCCGTCCTCTCAGCTTCTCCCGACGGCCAGTTGGGCGCCATCCCCTTCCCCAATCTCGGCTGACAGCTCGCGGGAGGATGCGCCGCTGCTCCCTGAGAAGCTCGAGGAAGGAGGATGCGCCGCAGCTAGCTGCTGCTGCCTGAATCGATGCACCAAGCTGCTGCCTGAATCCCATCCTCGGCAGTAGTAACGGGCAGCAGCGGATGCACCTGCAGTTCGCGCAGGACGCAGTTCAAGCAGGCCACAGCAGCAGTTTCGATCCAGTATTTTTACAGCAGTTGAGATTTTGGGTGTCATTCTCTCATTCTCTGTACTCTGTTGGTTGTTCTGCAGCGCCACCGCTTGTCTCACTGTTGAGCTATAGCCAGCAGGTGAGAGGATCACCTAACCACACGGTCCAGTCCTCCTGCTAGCTGCTACCGGCTCATTATTTTCCATCGAATCAACCTGATGCAGCCATGGTCAGATAGGGAAATAAGTACACAATTTTAGTTTAGCCCTGGCAATATTGGAGCGGTGGTGAAGCATACTGTCTTGGATTATTGATGTATGTGCAGCTTGCGAATTTCTAGAATTACTGTTTCATCTCTAGGCAGGGCCTCAGCACAGCAGTACAAAGTCATTCCGTAGTGAAGCACACACCTTCATGTTAACAAGTACTAGTACAACTTTACGAACTGGTTTTAGTGAAATAGTTCTTAGGGAATGAAGCAGATGTATCTACCGTATCTTTTGTATTGTTGCACCCAAAACTATGAGATTTAGATTTTATAGAGGTGATTGGCAAGAAACTGATTTTAGGTGGGTATATTCAGAGAGGTGGACTTGCCATTGAAGTACATAAGAAAAATCATTTAGACGTGATACTGGTATTGGTTCTTGTTGATTCTAGAGTGTTTCTTGGTTTTTATTTTAGCTGAACCTATGCTACGCACAGGTTTGAGATTTCGAGAAGCATCGCTATGTACTTCCCCTTGAGTTAGCCTTTTTGTTTTGTTTAGGCTAGTGAGTCCCTACTGTGTTGGTGTGTTCTAGTCCATATAAGAAGATGCACTGTCACATCGTGTGATTGAGATCTTTTCTTGCACGTATTAGTATGTGGAATTATGCATCGTCTTTGCTGGCTGAAGTACAGGCACATTCATTTGACAGTACATGTACATTATTTTTCTTACCGGTAAACAGAGGGTGAGAATGCAGTTCCAAAAACAAATATACTCCGGTGTTTTGCAGCGCGGATAGTCACAAGCATATTTTACTTCTGTGCGGAAATAGTTGTCACAAATTTGTCTAAATGTGGATCAATTTATCTAAATACGGATATATTTAGACATGTTTTTTTATCCACATACATCCAAATTTGGACAAATCTAAGTCATCTATTTCCGGACGGAGTGAGTAGATATTTGTGTTGTATGCACCTAGCTAAGATGGCTAATTAAGGACGACACATTATTTTTGGCAGTACAACACATCGACTAGGAGCAGTACACATAAATGATCTAGAAAGTACACGTGTGGTATGAACATGTTTTATGTTTAATACTCGCAATTCTGCTATACATATATTTTTATTTTCATTTTCTACTGGATAGTCCCTCATTTCATATTTCCAACGCAATAAGAATCACTCAATTCTAAGGTCGGATGAGTTGCCAAATAATTTAACAAAAGTGTGAAAAAAGTTTGACTGAACTTTGACGCAAAAAAAAACCACTGAGAGATCGATTTTTGAGATTTTCGTCACCGCTTTACCGATAAATTTAATAGATGTGTCTTCTCCGACAGAACACTTCGAGTTGTCACACACTTGAAACGGGCACCGTATTAGAAAGTTATCGCTGAATTACTGAACATCAATCGAGAAAATACGCATCAACTAAGAAGTTCAAGTGTGTTTCTAGGGAAGTCCAGATAATTTGTTAGTGAATTTCACATCCAACCAGGAAGTTCAGAGAAACAGTAAGTATCCAGCATAGAAGTACACATAGAAAATACGAGAAGTACAAAACTCACTTTCGAGAAGTACAAGTGAACAAGTTTTAGTGAATAATAGTCCCTATTTTGTTACACATATTTTTTATTTGTATTTTCATTTTTTTGTAGATAGTCCCAGAATTCATTTTACACTTTTGAAGATCAAGTATGTTTACAGGGAAATCCAGGTATTTTGTTAGTGAATTTCACTTATCACCGGGAGGTTTAACGAAACAGTAAATATCCCGTCAAGAAGTACACATAAGTGATTCGGGAAGTACATATCTCACTTTCGAGAAGTACAAGTGTGGTACGAACATGTTTTATTGAATAATAATCGCAATTCTGCTATACATATATTTTTATTTTCTAGTAGATAGTCCCTGACTTCATATTTCCAACGCAATAAGAATCACTCAATTCCGAGGTCGAATGGGTTGTCAAATAATTTATCAAACGAGTAAAATAGGTTTGACCGTACTTTGACCGAAAAAAAAACCCCACTTAAAAATTGATTTTTGAGATTTTCGTTACCGGTTATACCGGTAAATTTAATAGATGCACCTTTTCAGTACGAGCATTTTGACTGGTCATAGAGCTGAAACGAAAATCGTATGAGAAAATTATCGCTGTTTTAGTAAACACTAATCATGAAAACTACGTCGGCAGTACACACGAATCAACAGAGAAGTTCACGTGTGTGTCGAGAAAAGTTCATGTACTCTGTTCTTCGGGGTGGAAATATATCATAGTAATCTCGTCGATTTGAGCTTTGTACGCCTCAAATGTCAGTAGCAAATGATTCATATAGTGTAATATGAGTTTAGTTATAATAAGTAGTGCATTTCATCATGAATTAAAGTGCTAAATTCGTCAATTTAATCTCGCACCTACCTTGAAACACCGGTATCATGAGTTAAGTAGTTTTGAAATTACTTTTTAAGTGTAAGGAATTTAAAAAATCGGTCAACACGAAAAAGTTGCGTATCGCCGGTATCTTTCCAACGACATATCATTTGCATCATTCCGACAAGCGGTTCAGAAACGCCGGACAAAATACTGTCCGCCCATATAGGACACTTACTGATTAGTGTATTTTTGAAATTACTTTCAGTCGGTGCAGAATTTGGAAAAACCGTAAAAGCATAAAAGTTGCGGAATTTCAATGGCTTTCCAACGACGTATCATTTGCATTATTCCGACAACCGGTTGAGAAACGCCAGACAAAATACTGTCCGCCCGTATAGGACACGTTCCAGATTAGTGTATTTTAGAAATTACTTTTAATCGGCTTAGAATTTGGAAAAACAGTAAAAACATAAAAGTTGCGGAATTTCAATAGCTTTCCAACAGCATATTATTTACATCATTCCAATAAGTGGTTGAGAAAATATTTGATAAATACGTTCGCTGTGATATTTTCAGATTTAAAAGTTTGAAAATTAATTTTAAACCGTAACGAATTTGGAAACATGTTGTGAGATGAAAAAGATGCGGAATTTCATTAGCTTTGTAACGGTATATCATTTGCTAGGTTTCTACAAACGGTTAGAAAATTACGTTAAAAATACGGAACCTGTACTTCTCGATCATACGAGCACTACAGGTAGAACAGAAGGGAAGTACAGATTCGGATGTAGATCCTTATTCTACAATCGGTTGTAGAATAGCTGACAGCTATATATATATATTCCAGCTATTATAGACTCCCTTTTAGAATAAGTATTCTGGACAACTTTCTGAACTTCTGTTTCAAAAATAGGTTAACTTCCGGACGTAACACTCAGATTCACTATTTTTACGGAGAGTTTTTCTTATGTGATTTCCAAACCGCTTATCGGAATGACGCATGCGATATACGCATGTGATTATAGCATTTTCTCTGTTTTCGTGTTGTTATTCGTACATGACTTCTACATTCTATACATTGAACTTAGAATTTTTAAGAGGGTGAACTTCTAACAATTGTGTACATTTATTTCATGCAGATAAGTTAAAACTTTTTTGCCGGAAAAAGTGAACTCCACGCTCCGCACGAATTGAACTTTCTGCCAACAAAAAGGTGAACTTCACTGACACACAATAAAAACATTCGGGTTAATTAACTTCTTAGGTTAATGAACTACCTAACTTTCTGAACTTCCGTTTAAATACTAAATGAACTTCGTGGGATATACGAAGCGAACGTTGTGGGGTGAACATTGCGGCTGAACTTCCGTTTTAATACGAGATGAACTTATATTTTCCTTATTTTCTTACATTGATTTTTTCCGCTAATGCATTTAATTCTGTTTTGCGAAAAGTGAACTCCGAATATTTAACAAACTGAACTTTCCTTTAAATTCAAGAGAACTTCAGAACCACACGTTTTTAACTCTCGTATTAGCCAACAAAATAGAGCAATCTACTATATTATGAACTTCAAAAAATTTCTAAGCGTGAACTTCGGGACGCATTATTTTCTAAGCGTGAACTTCGGGACGCATTATTTGATTTACTTATGAACTCTCATGATTTGATTTTTTACCGACATAAAGGTATACTTGCGGCGCGTTCGAGGTGAATTTCAGACGCATTTAAAGTGGACTTTTGACCTTTTCAAAGCGAACTCCCGACTAAAAAGTAAACGTCCAACACATTTTAATATTAACTTCTGATACGTTCGAGGTGAATTTCGTGGTCGTGCACAGTGTGAACTTCACGACATTGACAAAGCAAACGACATTTTTCTTAAGTGAATCTTTTTTTATACGGAGAACTTGCAAAATTCATTTAGTGAACTTTCGTTTTAACAAATGCGAACTTAATTTTCTCCAAAAAAAATGTGAATTTTAACAAATGCGACGTTTTGCTGAACATTATTATAAGGTGAAAGTCTAAAACTAATTAAGTGAACCTTGTTTTATGAAAATGTGAACCTTTTTTTCACAAATGAATTTTATATTTTCCGAACAAAAAAGTGAACCTTCGCGATGACGATTTTGAACCACAACTCTTTGATAAGAAAGAACGGGAGAGCAAAATGTAACTTTCCACCACAACTCTGATCCTACTTTTTTCTATAGCCACCGCACATGCTCTTTTCTTCTCTATTATATCACTCCATGCATTGCATCATCCAAAAGCAAAGCTAGCAAATAGCAGCAGCTTCACCCCACGAAATGAGGGCACAACCGCGACATCAGCAGAAACGACAGATTAAGCTCCATCTAGCGACAACAGTTCGTGTCAGCAAGCAATGGGGATTAGATGCACGGTTTGATGTAACTTCACGGCTAAAATAAGTAAACCTCAAAAATAGACAAAAGTGAACCTTAGACATGGCTTAAATGAAACTCCGTAAAATAATCTGAATATATCTTCTACTCCCTCCGTATCAAAATATAAGTCACACTTGCTAATTACCAACCATATGTATCTAGACATGTTTTAGTGTGAATCTTGCACTAAAACATGTCTAGATACATATGGTTGGTAATGAGCAAGTGTGACTTATATTTTGATACGGAGGGAGTAGTTACGAGCACCACTACATTGATGAACTTCTCCGAAAACAACAGTGAACATATAAGGGTGAACTTTTCACGGAGGAAATAAAAAGAAATTTCGGCTTTCATAGACATTGCAACGAACAACTCGAGGGCACTGAATCACGATATCAAAGTAGCACTAACACGTACAGTACATGTGTACATTCCATGATCTAGATCGTACTCTGCTAGAGAGAGAATCAATAAGACCTTACAGCAGCCCAACAGCAAGTCTTCGCCTCTGACTATACAGCAGCCCATTGCTTGAAGGAATTCACAGAAGGTGAACTTCCGCGATGGCGCCCACTGAACTCCGGCGGCCAGAGCCAGAACCACATCAGGAGAAATTAGCTTCACGCATCCTCCGCCGGCCGGTCTAGATGCAGGCGGGGATTGCGGGAATGGGAACCAGGGCAGAGCAATACGAGCAGGCTGACGAGGGATTTGGGGCGAGGAAGCCATGGAGGCGTCGTCCGTGGACGAGGTGGATCGACATCGCGTCCGTCGGGAAGAACTCGTGGTGGCACGCCGGCCAGAGAGGAGCAGGAGGCGGAGCGGGTCGCCGAGCTCACCACGGAGGCGCGTGGCGGCAACCAGGCCGTGGAGGTGCCCGAAGATGGCGACTTTTTTTTTGGTCGGTTGGTTCGGGATAGGAAGGTGTTTAAGGTGGGAATGGGTCGGGATCAGAAGGTGCTTAAGATGGAAGTTGTCTAGAATAACTATTATATATAGAAACACTATAGGGGTTGTTTAGAATAGTTCCACCCTACATATATACATATATAAATACTGCTTTCTCCGTCCACGAATAAGTACATCTATTTCGCCATTGTTGAAGTTTCATCAGTTGTTATCTCAAAAAAAAAGTACATCTAGCTTTTGTGCCAAGTCAAACTTTTTAAAATTTGACCAACTTTATAGAAATGAGTAGCAGCATATATGTCCTCAAGTTGATATATTTTGAAACTTCATGTCAATATTTTGAAAGTCATTAAGATTCCACCTCGCCTGATGTGAACGTTTAATATGAAATAAGTGCCCAGTTAATTATATTTTATTAGTAACTAATATCCACTGCATGACACCTTTTCGATATTCTCTTTCAATGTTAGGGTTTTTGTGCAACTAGATGCTAATGCCATATTTGGATTGATATAACCACGTTCCGGTGGAGAAAGGAGAATAAAGTGTGACGAGCCATGTGATGATGAGGTACCGAACATGAAAGAGCAGGGAGGGAGTGCTCACGTCTGGATGTTTTGAGTTGTGTCTACTAATTGTGTAAGCGAGTCAGTCTCCTTGGTTCCGGCGTGCCTGGGGCGGCGCAGACCAGTCGAGACTCGAGAGGCAAAGCACAACACCGCCGTCGTGGCGCCTCCAAGCCGTCACCATCTTGTCCGTGGCCATGGCTCTGACGTGGTCGATGGTTCCATGGCCGCATGAGAACTCCGTCACCTGCATCAGCATCAAATACCGGTCGCCGTCTGCTGCCAGCCAGGTACTCCCTCCGTTCCAAATTAGTTGTCTTTCATTGTCAATGGAAAACAACTAATTTGGAACGGAGGGAGTAGTAGACTGATAGGTCATCAAAGAACGATGTACCACTGCTCGTGGCGACTGATCTGTTGAACAATCTGACTAGAAAAAGTACCTCTCACGGGTGCTTTTTGAAATACTGACGCCGAACCGAGAGGCCAAATCATGAAATAACTTTTTGAAGGGATCATATGAGCGGAGCCATTAGTTTGACCTAGTGGCCAGCCGAGGAAAAACTACATCTCACGGGTGTCCAGCAGCTTTGATGCTCTCCTAATTACAGCTAGTACGTACTGAATCCACAGGCCGGCAAAAACACATGGGTGATGCAGTGCCGCTGCAATACCATCTGCAAAAGGTTCCAGAGCGAGCTCAGTGAGATGCTGGTACCTTCAAGGCAGAGAAAATTGTAGAGAACACCAGCCTTTGGTGCAAACGTTGCACAAAACACAGAATCAAACCATCTTTTGCAGCACACCCCATGTTTTGGTCTAACACGTTGCAGCAAGCCCAAAATAAATAATTTAGGGCCTTAACAACGTATTTGACAGGTGGAGCCATACTTATATACCGTATTCCCGAAATTTAAGCATCAATAAAACAAATATGGAATTTTCAGATTCGAAAAAAAGTGTTGAACTGAACCTAACCGTGTGGGCATGTGACTCTGTCAGTACGCTCTACCTGTACCGTAGTACGCTCTGTACCGAGGCCAGGAGGAATACGGTGCCTTTTGTTTTTTTTGGAGAATTGGATATGGTACACGAGTATGGGCCCACCTGTCGGATACGGATTAAGGCCCTAAATTACCTATTTGGGCTAGCTGCAACGTTTTAAACCAAAACATGGGGTGTGCTGCAAAAGATGGCTTGATTTTGTGTTTTGTGCAACTTTTGCACCAAAGGTTGGTGCTATGTGCAATTTTCTCTTCAAGGCACCCTCGTGTGACAACAGAGGTTGCGCCTGATCATGTCATGTTTCGTATGTAGCTTAATTGGCTAAACATTTCCACTCTGTATGGCACCAGTAAATGTAGTAATTAGGTGAACATGGACCACATGGGTGGATATGAATCATACTCCGTAGTAATTAGGGACTGACGACTACAACAAGGACAGGCAACAGGTGACAGTGTAGTCATTACTTTTGATACTCTGCAGATCCATTGCACATAAAGGTTGTTCTGATTGATTGGCTGAGTAAGCAAATGGAAATTTGTGGCTCACAATTTTATAACATTTTACCTGGAATGTAAACAGAGAGGAAGCAAACTTCAGAGTATCATCACCAACAAGACTGAGCAACACAAGAAACTGGGCTACATTGAATTTCAGGCATATAAAATTCTCAAGCAAAGGAGATAATTGCAAAAAACCACCACAATTGAGGCAAAGGTGTCAAACACATACCATTTCATGTGATTTGTGGTGGGTTTTTTCTACATGGTTGTTAACTTTGCCACAATTGTGATGGTTTTTTGCAATTTACTCCAAGCAATGACATCATGTCCTCCCATCCATTCAAATCCTCCATAGAGAAATATCTCTACAGAGCAACCTTCGAGCCCTATCTAGGAAGATGACACAAAATCAAAATTCTCACTATCTGCAGCAGCCCTAAGGAGAGTTACTGAATTGAAATTGTTATCCCAGATAAAATAATAAACATGATTGATTAGCCTCTAACAATAGTACACACTCTTATAGTAGGATTTCATATAAATACGTGGTCAAGCGCACGGTATCCTTATTTACCCGGACTCCGATCGACAAGACCTAAATAAATCAAACAGTACCATGTATGTTTGATACTATTGGACCAGCACCAACAGAAATATCCGGTCGAGGCTCCGCCCTGCCCTTGTGCCTTTTCTGTCGAGCACCATCCATCCTCCCCTAGCGCCGGATACTGGGCACATTGGAGTCGGCCCGAGAATCCTTTAGCCATTGTGCGGGGGCGGACAGCCACATTTTGGGATTTTTTTTGTGCGAGCCACATCTTGTGCAAGGCGCCGTATGAAGTTATCTGAACCGAGCACTTCCCGTCGACAGGAGAACCCGAGTGAAACCAGATAAGAGTTCGCTTTCGAAATACGACAATGGAAAGTCTCAATCAACTGTCATTAGATCAATAGTAAACAGGAGATTGCTTTGCGTATCACGGATCGAGCACACAATAGAATGCTCGAACTACACTCTCGTAGCATCAGGCATCCAAGGATAGAGAGAGGCGGGTCTAAGTTTAATGTTATTATAAAGTTTAGTGAACAATATCGACAGTCACACAGATGGTTCACTACCGTGAACTTTGGGGTAATTAAGCCTCTTAACTCTGAGCACATGGACCACAAGGGTGGATATGAATCATAATCCATAGTAATTAGGAGCTGACTACAACAAGAACATGCAACAGGTGACAGTGTATCCATTAATTTTGATACTCTGCAGATCAATTGCAGATAAAGGTGGTTCAATCTTAAGCAAATGGATATTTGTGGCTTCACAATTTTATAACTTTTTACCTGGACTGTAACAAGAGAGGAAACAAACTTCAGAGTATCATCACCACCAAGACTGCAGAACCCAAGAAACTGGGCTACATTGAGTTTCTGTCATATAAAATTCTCAAGCAAAGACATCATGTGGTCCCATCCATTCATCTCCCCCTAAAGAAATATCTCAAGAGAGAAACCTTCTAGTCCTATCTAGGTAGATGACACAAAATCAAAATTCTCTCTATGAGCAGTAGCAACCCTAAAGAGAGTTACTGAATTGAGATTGTTCTCCCAGATAAAATAATAAACATGATTGATCAGCCTCTAACAGTAGTACACACTCTTATAGTAGGATTTCATATAAATACGTGGTCAAGCACAAGGTATCCTTATTTACCTGGACTCCGATCGACAAGACATAAATAAATCAAACAGTACCATGTATGTTTGATACTGAATTGGACTAGCACGAACAGAAATATCCGGTCGAGCCTCCGTCCCTCCCTTGTGCCTTCTCCGTCGACCGCATCCATTCTCCCCTAGCGCCGGAAACTTTGCACATTGGCGCCACCCCTAGATTGCTACAGCCATTGTATGGGGGTGGACAGCCACATTTTTGTATTTTTGCGTGAGCCACATTTTGTGCAAGGCGCTGTAAAAACGAGCTGCGGGTCTAAGTTAAACGGTCTTATAAAGTTTAGGGTACAATATCGACAGTCGCACGCGTGGTTCACTAACCGTGAACTTTGGAGTAATTAAGACTCTTAACTCTAAGCACATGGACCACATGGGTAGATATGAATCATACTTTGTAGTAATTAGGGTCTGACTACTACAAGGACACATAACAGGTGACATTGTAGCCATCAATTTTGATACTATGCAGATCCATTGCACGTGAAGGTGGTTCAGATTGATTGGTTGAGTAAGCAAATGGATGTTTGTGGCCTCACAGTTTTATAATTTTTTACCTGGACTGTAAGAAGAAGCAAACTTCAGAGTATCATCACCTACAAGACTTAGGAACCAAAGAAATTTTGCCATATTGAGTTTCAGGCATATAAAATTCTCAAGCAAAGACATAATGTCCTCCCTAGTCCTAGCTAGGTAGATGACACAGAATAATAAACATTGTTGATTAACCTCTCACAGTAGTACACACTCATAGTAGGATTTCGAATAAATACGTGGTCAAGCGCACGATATTCTTATTTACCAGGATACTGGTCAAAAAGACCTAAATAAATCAAACAGTACCGTGTAACTTTGATACCGAAATGGACCAGCACGAACATAAATATCCAGTCGAGGCTCTGCCCCGCCCTGGTGCCTTCTCCATCGACCCCCATCCATCCTCCCCTAGTGGGGTACTGGGCACATAGGCGCCACCCCAAGATTCCTGCAGCCATTGTGCGGGGTTGGACAACCACATTTTGGGATTTTTTTTATGCGAGCCACGTTTTTGGGCGAGGCGCTATAAAAACCAGAGGCAGGTCTAAGTTAAATGTTTTTATAAATTTTACGCTACAATATAGACAGTCACACGCATTGTTCACTAACCGCGAACTTCGGGATTATTGTCTCTTAACTCTAAGCAGATGATGACATGAATCATACTCCAAAGTAATTTGGACGAACTACAAAAAGGACATGCAACATGTGATAGTGTAGATATTAATTTTGATACTATGCAGATCCATGGCATATAAAGGTGCCTTAGATTGATTGGCTGAGTAAGCAAATGGATGTTTGATTGGCTGAGTAAGCAAATGGATGTTTGATTGGCTAAATCTCAGCAAATCTATATTAGTATCTATAATAAATACACACTAGTACTCACAAAGGTAACCAAGGAAAAGTGTGGGTCGCTCGCTCGGTCTACTCAAAAGTCTATACGTTTCTTATAGACCCATCAAGACAATTATATATTACAAAACCAATGTGAACACTACTAACTCCATTCACAATTTTTAGATGTTTTAGATATTTCAGTGTGAACCATATATAGAAAAAAATAAGCGAACCTACACAGTAAAACGTGTCTACATATATATGTTTCAGGGAAAAGGTAAAATGTTTTATAATTGTGAATCCAGGGCGTATTAGCTTGTGGTAGAAAGGAAAAGACCTAAGGTAGTATTCGTAGCTTGGTTGTCATTCATAAAGTTGAGGGTGGCTAGAAGCAATAGAGAAAGTATATTTATGAAGAATGAAAAAGTATAAACATGTATAAGTAACAAAAGTATATTCTCACGCTCAGCGATCGATCGTGGCCTCCACGTTGGACTGCACGTAATCCCGTAGGAGTTTTTCGTAAGATCTTTCCGTTGGTGTAGCATTATTGCAACGTATTTGTTGATTGTTTTTCTTCTGAGCTCTATGAGACATTTCCTGGTGGCACACGAACTGGAAGCGGGCAAGTACACGAATTGTTATTTTTCTCGTGCAACGTATTTGTTGCTTAGTGCTTAGGTATGCCTCTTGGACTTTCTCTTTCCATTGCTCAAAAAAGAAAGACTTCCTCTTCCCAGATCATTTATGCGTCCCTTTTCATATATATCATGAATAAATCTGAGATGTCCTTTTTCATATGGTGTCTGTCTAGTTAATCCAGACCACTGGTTTTTATTTATTTTAATAATATAATAGATATATATGTTAGTCAACGATGAAGATGGACAAAGTAACAAAATATATACTCCCTCCGTTCCAAATTAATTGACTTCCATTTATTCAAATGTGAATGTATCTATACCTGTAACATGTCTAGATACATCCACATGTGAGCAAATGGAACTCAATTAATTTGAAACGGAGCGAGTACATATACAATGTATAGTAAATCTAGCAGCGCAAATGCGCGGTCCTTCCAGCTTGTTTTATTTGATGCCATCTACGGAGTAATAATGAGACCAATGTTAGGTGTAGTAGGAGTAACCAACAACGTTATATACTTGTCGGATAATACATAAACATCTCTTATCCCCACTGCCAGCTGTCCCAATTTATGGGGGCAAGGCCCCATTCATAATTGGCCATTTTGCTTGGATCTGCCATCCAGTTTCATGGGTAGATCTCGACATAATTTTGTGCCAACTCCCCGCCAAAAATGAGGTCCCGACATACTGCTCAGCAGAAACATCAAGCATTGTGGCCATTAACTCTTTTGTCTTCTCATGGACATGGACTTACCCTCTTCCACCTCAATATCATGCAATTATTTTTCCATGGTACAATTAATATATTTAGGAGACAACAAATGCTCAAGAAAGCAATTGAGCCAATGGCTTCTATACCACTGACAAACTCAGCAATGGCTCATTTGCCATCCAACAAAGTTCACTTCTCATATACCAAACACAAACGAATTGTATTGCTTATTTGCCACTGGATGTTATTCTACCGTTAGCTCATTCCAATAAGAGGCCAAAATGACCCTCCTGCCCCCAGTGGCAAATAAGCAACATTTTAACATGTATACAAAATTGAACAGCGTTTTGCCTCAATTTTCAGCAATCCGGCAACACCAGCAATAGATAACACAATAAGTTCACATAATCTAGAAACAAATAGTAGCAAGTTTAGGGACATGAACCAAAAGACAAGATAGAAGTTGGTTGTTCATACAAGCAGTAGCAAGTTGACAACATTAAGTTCTTTTTGCTGACGACCCAAACATGGAAGAGAGGCCATTGGCGCAGCTCTCTTCTTGCTTCGAGTGCAGATGACAACATGCAGCAACACTAAGTTCACAGCTTCAATTTCTTCTTGCTTCGAGTGGCCATTGGCGCAGCTCTCTTCTTGCTTCGAGTGCTCATTGCAGGGCTGTCAGGCGCGGCAGATGTGATCTTTGATCTACAATTTCAGTTTCAGTTTTTGTTTAGAAACATGGCAGCAGTCTTCAATTGCATCATTTATAAACATGGAAGTAGAGCTAGTGCAGTTTCAGATTTCGTACCTTTTAGATTTAGAGGTAGTCTTCGATGATGTCGACTTGGCAGTTTTATCTTCAATTGCTAGTGCAGTTTCAGTTTCGGTTGTACAAGAAAGTGGAGGTACTGTACCTTCAATCGCTTGATCTGATGTTGTACAAATAGCTTTGGTGATGGGTTTTTTTTCTTTTGTTTCTGCATGAGTTTCACATATTAGTTAACTAAGACAAGAAAAGAGTAAGATGGGACAGAAATATTGAAACAAGAAGTACCTTTTTTGCTTTGCTACTTCAGCATAGGCTTCTAATGCTTCAGGTGCAGCATTCTTGCAGCTTTGCCATCTATGTCCAAATTCTTTGCAAATTGGACATTGCTGCTGGCCATTCCTTCCTTTGCCCTTGCTATTCTCAGCACCACTTTTGTGCCTCTGTACCTTTGGTCTCCCAGGTGCTCTCCTAAGGATTGGCGGGTTCAAAAAGAACTCTTTGGGAACACTTGGCCATTGAGACATGTCGGTTAGGCCAGGAAGAATAGGAGCATAGGCTGCAGTGAACTTTGCAACGCTGTAGTAGTCATCAACAAAGTCTTCTATTGTGACCCCTCTAATTCCAGTGATAAAGCTAATTGCATGCTTGCAAGGCTTCCCGGAGATTTGAAATGCACAACATGTGCATGTTCTTTTTGCTAGATCGGTGATGTGGCGCTTGCCTCCTAGCGCAGCACTCTCACTCACCTTTGCAATCATGTCGTCAATCCTTTCATATTCAATGTCCAGCCCCCTACTTATGTCATTCAACTCCTTCATGACACTTGAAAGTATGCGCCGACCCTCAAATTTTCTAGCTACCCTTCTCCTCTTGTCAAACTTAACTGTAATATTTCTCCTAACCTTGTCCACGAGCTGAAACTGATGGGGTTCGTAGCAGAAAACAATAATTTTTCTAACTATCGCAACACCGAAACTAGCCAGGATCTATCTATCTAGTAATGCGGTAACGGAGAAGTCATCGGAAACATATCCTTGTAGACCGATAGCGGGAATTACGCTCCCGCACAAGCGTTGCCGATGAAGACGAACGTAGCCGACCTCAAGGTCGCGGAGAACTTGGCGCGACGAAGAAGAAGGGGACGCGGCGATGAAGAAGTTCCTAGTGCCGAACTCGTGAGAGAGCAGCACCTCCGAGTACTCGCACACGTACGGACCTTGACGATGACCTCCGTGCTCCCCGATCCAGCCGGAATAGCGGAAGTGAGAACTTTGGGTGGAAACCCGCAGCACAACGGTGCACTGCGGTTTATAGGTCTCCCGTATACACAATCCAGACGTGGGATCGTATACGCTGAGAGACTAGGAGGGTGGAAGTGGGCGGAGGGGCATCCTCGGCCAATAGGAATAAATCCTGAATTTATTGTCTATTTTTCTGTGTATTTTTCCCAAAAATATGCCCTTCTTATATAGGGGGAGCCAGGCTGCCAGAGCAACTGGCTCCCCAATGTGGGACTAAAAAGCAGGCAGCAGCAGCAGCACCGGCCGGCCGGCCGTGCTCGTGCGTGCGTGTGTGGTGGCCTCTGGCCCCATGCTCATGCATGTGCATGCATGGTGCCCACATGGGCCCAATTTGGCCCATGTGTGGGCTGCACCTTTTTTAATTATTATTAAATTAATATGAAATATATATAATTCATAATTAATATATTTGCATATTATTTAATCTCCCATGACTCCGAAACAATTTCCGGACCACCCGAACTTTCTTCGGACATACCCCGGAACTCTTCCGGTCTTCCCCGGAACTCTTCCGAAACCTCCTATCTCTGGACCTAAGCCACTCCGATGTTTCCAAAACGTTCTCCTAGCGTCGTCAAGACCTTAAGTGTGTTACCCTTGGTTCGAGAACACTCCAGACATGGTCGAGACCCTCTCGCCAATGACCGTCAGGGAGCCCTGGATGACTATGACGGCCCCTGTGCATTCTAGAATAAATCACCTCTGAATTATCTGTGAACCGTTAACATGATATGGTCATTCCCTTTGTTCGTTGATACTTCCTTGTCCGAGATACGATCGTCAACATCCGATGTTGTGTTTTATCTCGTTACCGACAAGGTTGCTTTACTCGTTCCCATGAAATTATATCTCCAATGACCTAGTCATATGCTGCGCAGCTTTACAGATATAACCTCACCGAGTGGGCCCAGCATATCAATCCGTCACGCGGATGAACAAATCCCGCTCTTGATTACTCGCCTCGACTACTTCCTTCCAACACCCGAAAGTGTCACCCTTATTGTCGTGTGTATGAGACATGACGTTAGGTGCGATCAGCCGTATCTTTCAGAAGCAGCGACTTGATGTAATCTCACGGTCTAAGGAATAAGCTACCACGTTATAATCCTATTGCAGTGTTGAACTATCTGATACGATCCTAACTGCAATACTTTGGGTAATGTCCATCAAATTATTCTCCCAATAAAATGACTCCACCATCAACTGTTAATGCAATATGATCGGGAAATCACGATCATCCATTGACTGATGGACTAGTTTATCTAGAGGCTTAACTAGGGACTCTGGTTTGTTTACATACCACACGTGTATTAACAATTCCGATTAATACAGTTATAGCATGGTATAAAACTATTTATAAACTTAAAGAGATAGTGCAATAAATCTTATTATTTATTTGCCTCTAGGGCATATCTCCAACAGAAACAACATTAAACCTTTGTGCTTGTGGATCCAGTTGTTGAAACACTCAGCCAAATTATTTGTAACATAATCCACTTTTGAGGAGGTTGAATATTTGCTCCTTGACCATAGCCTGCTGTGGTACTTGTTCAAGTATGCTATTGCAGCAGCCTTTTTCTCCTGTATGGCTGACATGTGATAGTCAAAAGCTCGAGGATTTCATGAATAAGCAGCTGGCCACAAATGATCATCAAAAACTTTACCATGAAATTTTTTCTTGAAGTTCACAACTAAGTGCCGCATGCATTCTCTATGTTCTGCATATCCAAATACTTGTTCAATTGCGGTGTCAATTCCTTTTCCTGCATCTGAACATATAGCAAGACTAGGGGGAGAGCCAATGCCTTCACGAAGCTTCTCCATAAACCACACCCAACTTTCAGTAGTTTCTGCATCAATAATTCCATATGCTACAGGGTACAACCAATTGTGCCCATCAATAGCACAAGCAGTAGCTAATTGGCCTCTGTACTTGCCTGTCAAATGAGTACTGTCTATTCCCAAGTAAGGTCTGCAGCCAGCCAAGAATCCATCAAACAGAGGTTTCAGCCCAACAAACATCTGAATGAAATACTTTTTCTGATCATACTCCATGTGGTCAATCGCAACAAAGCTTCCAGGAGACCTCTTTTCAACCTCAGCATTCCATGCATATAGCTTATCAAAAGAATCATCCCAATCACCAAACAACTTAGCCATTGCTAGCCCTTTGCCACGGAATACTTTTGTGTAATGGATCTTGATCTTGTACTTGTCATGTAGCCTCCTCCGTAACTCCATCGGTCGAACAGTAGGATCTTCTTTTACCCAGTCCATGACTTTCTCGCATACCCATGCCTTTGAAGCATTTCTCTGTTTCTTTTTTTTCTTTGTGCTAGAACATGTGTGCTCCTCTGAATGAATTTTGACTTGCATTAAACAAACAATCATTGTTAGTTAACTACATGTATAAGAACAAACTATTCAACTAATAAACAAGGGAGAAAATAAATTATGTAACTAATATACCTCCATAGTTTGTTGATCATCCAATCTTCCAACATGAATCCTCCATGTGCAGCCTGTCTTTTTAGCCCGACGACAGTAAGCCCTAAATCGAGCAGGTTCACTTTTTTCAACCCTAAATTCAAACTCTTTCTTTATGGCATATGTAGCAATGGCCATCCTAAACTCTTCAATATTGGGGTACTTTGCGCCCACATGCATTGGTGGGTTTTCTGTGTCATAAGCTATTTCTGGAATTGCATCCGGTCTAGCATCTTCCGCAACCCACTCCTCATCATCGCTGCTATCCTCAGCCTAAGGTACATACTCATCAGTTGGTATATCTTTTTCTCTGACCTCATCAGCACTATCCGAACCAGCACTGCCAATTGAGTATTGGTCCTCCTCATCTACACCAACATGTTCATATTCTTCATGTGGATTGGCAAGATATTTGTCGGTTATGCATAGACTAGCTTCAGATGGTTGACTAGGAAGTGCTACAGCTGGTGTTTGATTTGAAGCAATGCATGAAACATCAAGATTATCCTCAATTTTGTCAACATGTTTGATGATTAAATTGCCACCTCTATTCTGATGAAAACAATCATACATTGTCGCACATTCTTCATCATTTGACACAAAGATAATCTTGCCACTAGTTGAATCAACATACTCAACTGATAAATTATTCTCTGAACATAGAGGAAAAAAGAAAGTGCCAGCAATACAAGCCAACAAATCCTTCATGTTTGAGCTAGTACCGTACACAATCTGCCAACTAAAACTTGCATCTCCATTGATTTCAGTGTCACTGCTAGAAATCTTCACATCTACTATGTAAGTGTATGATTGGATCATCCTGTATATGATGCAAGCATGTCAATGTATGAATTGCAAGAATGGAAGCATGGAAAATTGCAAGAAGAACGTAATAGAATCCAAGAATCGGAGTATTTACCTTGCGCATTCTTCAACCATGCCGTCCTAGGCGGAATCCCCTGCTCCACTATCCACCTGGCCAGAATCCCCAATTCTAGGGTTCTGGGCGCCATGGCCAGGCTGAGAGGCCAGCGCCGCCAAGCTTCCTTGCGACGGGGTCTGGGACAGCGGTGGTTCCGACGACGAGACCTGGTGGAGCGGAAACGAGGGTTGGGGAAGCGGCGGCGGGGCCTGGAGGAGCGGCGGATCCGGCGACGTGAGCTGGGGGAGCGTCAACTCCGGCGACGGAAGGCGCTGGGGGAGCGTCGACGAGGACTGGAGGGGCGGCGGAAGGCGCTGGGGGAGCGGCGACGGGGCCTGGTCGAGCGGCGGCAGGCGCTGGGCGAGCGCCGGCGGCGGTGCCGCCATGGCTCGCTCGATTTGGTTCGACTTCGAGTGCGTGGTCGCTCTGCCTCCCTGGGGAAATTGATTTACTTCTTCTTTTCTTTTCTATTCTATAAACTGAGGGTAAGATTGGCAATTTTGAAAAACCTGACAGAAAAACGGAGACATGTTGACGAGAAACTAACGGCGATGGCATACAAGCACTGGAAATTGGTTGTCTTTGGTATTTAAGCACTCGTCGTTTGTTTGATGGCAAATGAGCCATTGCCGCGTTCGTGGGTGGTATAGAAGCAATTTTCTCTTCCAAATAACCTTATGAATACTACATCTTGCTACAAGCTTTTCCGTGGGTCCAAATGTGTATATCTAATTGCAACTAATAACTCAATACTAATATAATATAGAATGAAAATTACAATATTTGGCATGAAAGAAATATTCGACCAGGAGAATCCGCGGGTGGGGGTGGAGAAGAACCTTCCCACAAGAGCGTAGATATGAGGTTAGGAGAACGCCGCTGAACCAGATTGCTAGATCCCGAGGACCCCGTTGCCGATTCGCACCTGACGCCTCCTCCTGCAACCAATTGCGCACCGTGGCTGGTGCGCCACAGAAAAGTGACATTCTGTGGCACACCTGGCAGGTGCGCCACAGAAAGCTGACATTCTGTGGCGCACCACAGAATTTTTTTTTCCAAATCCCACCCCCCCTGTGGATCGCCTTTTTAGTTTTGCAGAAAGTAAAGGAAAATGATAAAAGCTTCAAAAAATAAAATCCTTCGAGATGTGGTTAGCTTTTAGTGTCTAGTTCGTATACAAATTTTGAAATATGAATTTTGACCTTTTTTGCAAAATCCAGAAAAAAAACGTAAAACGGCCATAACTTTTGCATACGATGTCGAAAAAATGCGTTTAATATATCAAAAAAAACTAGAGAAAAATTCGAGTTCGATTTCACCCGGGTTTACCCGGTCAGCAATTCACAGATTCCTCAAATTCCAAAAGGAAAAAAAGTTATTTCAAACAGACGATTTTTTTCTACAAAATTAAAAAAAATTCAAAAAAAATTTAAAAAAAGAAAAAAATTCAAAAATTCAAAAAGTCCAAAACAAAGAAACAGAAATGTATAACAAAGAAGATTGTTGAAATTTTTGGATTTTTTGGATTTTTTGAATTTTTTTGATTTTTTGAATTTTTTTAAGTTTTTTTAAAAAATTTAAGTTTTTTGAATTTTTTTGGATCTTTTGAAACTTTTGAATCTCCTTTTGAAAGTTTAGAAGTTTTTGAAAAATCTGAAATTTAAAAACCCACATCTATAACACATACATAACATATACACATACAAGACTTCAGAGGATTCATATGATATATATATCAATAGGAACTTGAGTAGCACAAGGGTAGGTGAAGTGGGTGGAACTTAGAAGTTAAGCGTGCTAGGGTTGGAGCAATTTGATGATGGGTGACCTAGCGGGAAGGTATCAGTTCAAAATGTGCAACAAATCTGAAAATAATTCAAATAATTAAGATTTTTCATATTATTTCATATTTTGATTTTTCTGATTTTTTGAAACTTTTTTTAATTTTTTTTGCATTTTTTGAATTTTTTTCAGAATTCTGTGGCGCACCAGGCCAGGTGCGCCACAGAAATGTGAGAATTCTGTGGTGCACCAAGCCAGGCGCGCCACAGAAAATATTTTAGTGGCGAGAATTCTGTGGCGCACCCAGCGAATCTGGGGTGCGCCACAGAATCCCAAATTGGTGCGCCACTGATAGCCTTTTCTGTACTAGTGCAAAAACACCTCCAGCATCATGTGAGCCTGTGGGAGGGAGCCAAATGGAAGCGGCTACGCAGATCCACACCAATGCAAGCTTATTTATGAAGCTTTTGGACGATCCAATCCAACCGCTGACCACCGGCACCAATGTGCAAGAGGAAGCCCCCATTCTCTGCACACGCTTGTCAGCGCCGAAGAACAGCTTCCGACAGCATCATGCAAATCCGCCAAACTGGGCAAACCTTATTTCTACTAGTACTATGTACAAAGCCCCTACCACCTATGCCATCTTCTCTCATGCCGGTCGTGCTACCAGAGAAAGAGAAGGAGAGGGGCAGTGGGAAAGTTGGGAGGATGACTCTCAACTAGGTAACCGGCAGGGAGAAGAGAAGAGATGTACCTCTACATTTGTTATTAAGAATACAACCTACTTAATGTTCCTAGATGCTAGATATACATGTTGAAGTTACGCTAGGAATGTAATAATAAATGCAGTGCTGCAATGAAGGAAAATCCCTGCAGTGTTAAATCTTTTCAAAAAGCCGTGTCCGCGGTTATGAACGACTTGGTGAAAGTGTTGGCTCACAAGATCATAGAACAACTTACACCTAATAATTACAGCACAATAAACTTGAAACCGTCTGTGGCCTTTGGATTTCTTGCTCATGGGTTAACCAAGTAGGTGATAATCGGTTGGGTTACGTTTGGTGTTAGGCGCTAGTTGGCTCTCGACGCGCTCTCTCGCCCCTCTCTAGTAGATGGAAGTTTTAGCGTGTCTCTGTTGAATTGTTTAGTGCTTGATCGCTGCCACTAAGCCCACTATATATCCTATGGCACCCCCTTGTCGCTTGGTGTCTCTAAAGTCTTGCGAGTACATCTCCTCCGTATTGGTACTCAGCTTGTTTCCTTTCTCTTTTTCTGCATTGGTTGTGAACGATGCAGGTTTGCATTAGACGACGTTAGCTTGGGAATCCATCCGGCTTGGAATGGGCATGGATATGGAGGACATCGTTTATCTTCACGACTCTTTGTCTCATTTGGATCTTATCCATAGTCGGATACTATTTCTCTTTCGCTGTGATTTGTATCTTCGTAATGTATTTAGTTGTAATCTTGACTCGTTGGAGTCGTTTTGTATATGTATCTTCTATCGTGAACTGTTGTAATGTTACTATAATCCCACCCGCATAACGTGTATGCTTTGGTGTGCACGTTATGCTTGGTGGGCGTCCTAGGATCGTTATTATGCGGATTTGGCGGGAGCGCTAAATTTGCATAGTGCCGATCCCGGGGCGTCACAAAATGGTATCCTGCGGGGTCGTCGTCGCTTGTCGATGAGTGTTGCGGAAGCTTTCTTGAAGTATTGACGAAAAACACCTAACACAAAAATCGAAACAATAATAGAAATGTTAAACGAAGATGAGGTCAAAAAGTTAAAACTCCAGGTGGCTGTAGTGCCACTGGAACTGGCGGTACTACCGCTCCTTCCCAGGTGGCGGTAGTACTGCTGGCGGCCAGCGGTAGTACCGCTATGATTTTTTTTGCGTGATCTGTTCGTGGCCGGGAGCGAAAAGGGGCTCCTAAAATCCTCAAATTCGCTAGAAAATGGCAGAATTAGGCTAGGAAATTGAGGGGAAGTTAGATCAAGACCTAAAGCAACAGATCCATGGATTAAAACCACTCAAAACTCAACAAACCTGTAGATCCATCCAATTCCTCGTGAGGCTATTTCTGGTGGAAATTTTAGTTTTTAGGGCAAATAAGGAAAAATTTTGGGGGGGGGGGGGGGGGGTGGGGGAGGGAACTATGTGGTGGAAAACACAATCAAATCCGTGGCAGCCTTGGTCCATATACCATATGATGCAGTTTGTGTCCAGATCTTCATGAACTTGAGGCGAATCGAAAAGGGGAACTATGAACAAGCAAAGAACACGAAGGGCAACACAAAGATACACGGGGAGGCAACTTTGCATCGCAACCGCAAACCTACCACACCCTTGATGATACCTTTTCCTCACTATTGGATCAACCAGACCAATAGAATCGGAAGGGAGAGACCGTGAGGTAGAATCCCTATCCGAGAGATTGGCGAGAGCTAAGTAGAATCTACGGGTGAGAGAAAGTGAGGTAGAATCACCGGTAGAGAGACGTCGCTTGGGGAGTCACTCAATAGAATTAACTAAAGAGAGGTCTTGGTAGATTCCACAAGGGAGTTCGTAGGAGCGTCAGCTCAAATCTCATCTCATATCTTGTCTAACCCTAGCCCTGGGCATAGCGGGGGCCTATTTATAATCTCGGCACGAAAAGTTATGTTAAAGGATAAGATTACAAGGCAACAACCGTTTTTCTGCTAGCAGGCAGCGGTAGTACCGGCCGGAGCAGCGGTAGTACCGGAACCTTAAAGGTGGCGGTAGTACCGATAGCGTCTCAAGTATTTATTTTAGTTTGATTTCTAGCGGTGGTACTGGTCCGATACCGGTCGGGTACCGGTGGGACATCAGATATCATTTTCGAAGCTGGCGGTACCCTTCCGGTACTAGGAGCGGCAGTACCGGGCCTGGGAGGCAGCGGTAGTCAGGCGCTAGTCTGCGGTAGTACCGTTGGCTGGTGATTCTGGGGCGCAGTCTGGTCCAGCTGTAGTACCGCTGCATGGGGAGTTGGTCTCCTCTTCTCTTCTCCTCACTCATCCTCTTGGCCATCTTCTTGTGTTCCCTTTGGCGATCATTGTAAGCCTCGTACCTGAGTATACATAGTGTGTCCGCTTGAGATACAGGTCCAATCACTGAAAGGCCAAAATCATGCAAAGATAGGAACGAGTTCAACTTATCCTGTATAGCCTTAACACGGGCTCTTGTCATATGACCAATTGGGGTACTTGATCTGCTGGGTGAAGCCCTTAATCCTGATAATACTAGGTAACCCGCTATCCTCCCGGGTAACTCTCGTGTGGGCGGCCCCGGAGGCCCCAAACCTAGCCAAAAAAGAAGCCCCTGTCAGATCTTTCCCCGGCCGTTGCCGTCGCTGGCGCGGCGGTGGCGGCCGCGCCCGGCCGTCGCAGGCTACGAGCGGAGGTGGGCACGCATGGGCGGCGAGGCGATTCGGTGGTGCCTGGCCAGAAGCATGCAGGAGAGCTCGAGGGGCACGGCGGAGGTCTGGAGATGCAGTAGTGGTTCTGGAGGTGCAGCGGAGCTTGGCGGCGGTTTCGGAGGAGGCGGCGGCACGGGCAGATCTGGGCCCATCCGGGCCCGATCTTGGCCTTGCGAGCCAGGGAGCTGACCGTTCTAAGACTATCCCACTACAAGGAAACAGCTAATAGCCGGCTTTTAATCACCGGCGGGCTAAGCTAAATCCACGCCGGTGATCTGCTGTGGCGAATTCCAGAGCCAGTCACCGGCGTGGTAAAATTTCCATGGGTCCTTGGGTCCGGCACGCGAGTAGTAAGTGGGGCCTGGCAGCCGACGGTGCGGGTTATATTACCGGCGTGTACTATTGAATCCACGCCGGTAATAACTATTGAATCACCGGCGTGTTGCTGAGCTGGCCGCCGGTAGTATAATCGTAACATTTCGCTCGTACGAATGAAAAAATTCAACCAACTGTTACGGGCGTTTGCATATATACCCACGCCAGTAATATTTATTTTAGTTTACTAGCAAACTTGCTGACCGAGATTGGATCTCAATTCCTACAAGGTATTTAGGGTTCAGTAAATGTACTATTTTTTGTTGAGCCCAAAATAGAAGGTATTTGACATTAAAACTTTACATGCTTAAAGTGCATAAAGTTGCTACATGCATGTATTTTCTTTCGATTTTTTTGGAAACGTTTTTAAACAAGTCAAAATGGTGCACATACGCAAGCGACAGGGTCAATACGCATGTGACAGGGTCAACAATCTGCTGAAAGCTTCGCCTCGAGATTTGTGCTCATCCTATGGTTCACAATCAGTGGTCTCATGTCTTGTTGACGTGGCATACACCACCTAGGCTTTTATTCCCAAAAATCAGACTCGTAGGACCCATGTGTCAATGGGTTGGGTGCTTGTGCGTGTAGGCCAACGGACCACTAGTGGAAGGATACACCACGTACTGGAAAGGCCAAAGGACCATGCGAAAGGACCACCACTCCTTCCTGGCCGCACTCCGGCGACGCCGCGCCTCCAGCGCCTTGCATCCGCCCGAGGGCTGCACCGCCGGACCAGCCGAGGAGCGCGGTCGCGGCCACACCACACGAACGACGACGTGCGAGCAGCTGCGGACGCGCCGAAGCCTCCGTGGACGACGACGACCTCGGGCTTGGTGAGCAGGACCTTCCGACGACGGCGACCTCGACCCTCCTCGACAAATTTAGCCGTCCAGACTAAGGCTCCGTCGTCGCGGACGTCCGGCTACGGCTGCATCTCCCTAGCGCCTCCACCTCGGTGGGAGCACTGAACTAAGTCATTATTGCTCGTGGTTAGTGGTTACCAGCCTGGTTAATGCTCATTAATATGCACACCTTAACAGTGGGTAGTTGGGTCTCTCTATATATATTTCATGTATTCGTCGGAGCTTAAAGAAAGTACAGTAGGAGTAACAATAATGGACGACGCTGGCACTGGCAGTAGTAGTGTACGAAGACAGCCTCCGCTCATGATCCGCGCCACAAGAGCACCGTCCGGCGACGCCAACACTTGGCCGGCGGTGGCTGAGGAGCCAGTGAGCCCTACCGCGAGGCTCATGGCTGACTTCTATATCGTCGTCATCATGGGGTTGGGCGCGTCCATAAACCTCCCCGTCTTCCGCGCAGGTATTGAGACCCAACTCGCCAGATACCCGCGTTTCCGCTGCATCCAGGTCACCACTGCCACAGACGACAACACGCCACAGTGGGTCCATGCGCCAGCGTTCAACCTGGACGACCACATCATCGTCGTCCCTAGGCTGGACCTGGACAGGGCCGTGGAGGACTATGCGTCGTCCTTGTCCACGGCGACCATGGACCGGTCACGGCCGCTCTGGGAGTTCCACCTCCTCGACTTCCCAACCACCGAGGCGACGTCCACCGTGGTGCTCCGCGTGAGCCACGCCCTCGCCGACGGCATGTCGCTGATCACCCTCCTCATGGCGTCCACGCGCAGCGCCGCCGACCCTTCCAGGCTCCCGGCCATGCCTGCGCCGCCCAAGCGCTCTGGTGGCGTCTACGCGCGGCCGCGGCCCCCGATGTCCGCAGGCTTGCCGGCGTTTCTCACGTGGCTTTGGTCATTCGTCGTCCTCGCGTGGCACACCGTGGTGGACGTCGCGCTCTTCGTCGCCACGATCGTGTTCGTGAGGGACCCGCACACGCTATTCATGCGTGCCGACGACGGCAGCTGCAGCGGCGAGTTCCCCCGACGCAAGCGCTTTGTGAATCGGAGCCTTAGTCTGGACGACGTCAAGTTCATCAAAGATGCCATGAATTGCGTATGTACATTCATATATATAGTAACTTCTTTTGAGCAAACCGGCTGGGTCTTCACTGATAGTAATAAACTAGGAGTACAAAAAACTGTAATATATAAAAACTGAAAGATTCCTGTATGTGTGTATGTGAGCATGCAGACAGTGAATGACGTGCTACTTGGCGTGGCTTCTGCTGCTCTATCCAGATATTACTTTCGCTGCTCTGGTAAGTATATATATATGCCAACATGCGACCAACCATGCATATATACATGCTATATCATTTCTGATATTATATATCTTCGCTACTTATTAGGTGACGCTAGCACCAGCAAAATCAGTTTGCGATCGATCCTCCTAGTCAACATGCGGCCAACCACTAGTCTACAGGTAATTAATACCTTATTCATTTCCTACAACCAAGACCTATTGTAGGAAAATATCTTATTGTCATTTTCAGAAGAAAAAAAACTGCTAAATGTGATTAATTGTTGCTTTTTATATCATCCATCTGCGTTTCCGATATGAACATATTCAATATCATGTCATTATTAATTAATTGTGCATATTTACACATGTAAACAGACATATGTTGACATGATAGAATCCGGTAACAGTAACCAAGTGAGATGGGGAAATCAACTTGGCTACATCATCCTTCCATTTCATATAGCTATGTACGAGGATCCACTTGAATATGTTCGCAAGGCTAAGAAGAATGTAGACAGGAAGAAGAGCTCCCTAGAAGTTGTCTTCACGCATATGCTTGGTGAAGTTATTATCAAAACTCTTGGTGTAAAGGTATATTAATCTACCGGGTCCTTTAATTTGGATGGTAAATAGTATTCTTTTCCAAAGATTAAATAAATGACACTAACACTGTCAAGCAGGCAGCAGGTGTTATCTTCCATCGTATGCTATCACACACTACCATAGCCTTTTCCAACGTGATTGGGCCAGCTGAACAAGTAGAGTTCTATGGACACCCAGTTGTCTCCATTGCGCCCAGCATCTACGGCCCGCCGGAAGTAAGTGACAGCCTGAAAGGCTAGCCATAATCGGGAAAGTTTAAATGGAGGCTGAGCTACACGTAGTCCTTTATTTTACAATTTCACAAAATTCCGAAAACATTCCTGGATGTAGAAAATAGTTCATTCTACCGACATGCAAAATGTCAACTCAAAATAATTCATATTCTGGGCTACATAAAAATAACAAAATCTGACGGATTTGGAGAGTTTTAAATTGTGCACTATTCACTAATTTCAGATTCAGGTTTTGTCATTTTTGCAAAGCCCTGAATCGAACTTATTTCTATTTGAGATTTTACACGTTGGTAGAAGACAACATTATCTACATCCAGGATTTTTTTTCAGTTTTTTTAACTCTAAAATATGATTTTAAATTTCTTCAAAATAAAGAGCTACGTGTAGCTCGGCCTCCATATCGCTGCACTCACCCATAATCCACAAAACAAAAATATCGACATATAAGTAGCCTTCAAAAAAAAAATCTATTAACGACCACCATATACCCTTGAAACTATTTGTGTATACTCCTTTGGTATTTACTTCAACCTTATGATTATTTCTATAAATATACAGGCTTTGACTATACAATTCCTAAGTTATAGTAACACCATCAAGGTAATGCTAGCAGTCGATGAAGGGCACTTTCCAAATCATGGTCAACTTTTAGACGACTTCGCCGAGTCCCTACGGATGATAAAGGAAGCAGCTTCAAGCAAATATCGACAATCCCGCAATTAGAAGGAATAGGTCTACTAGACGTTGGGGAATTAATTGGATTTTTCAGTGAGCCAAGGCCGACACATATGCACTGAGAATGCTGGACCATAAGAAAATTTCTGTCCCAGACCACCTTTTTATTGAGGTTTACACTGCAACAACCACTTCACACTATGATATTTGTTTCTTACTTTCACCTTGCCAAGAGAATCTCCTCATGATTTTTTTCCATATGTTCAAGCAGTGTATCATGTAGCAAATAAGACATGGGCATATATATAGTATGTAAGTGTCGCACATAATTGATTTAATATGTACAGGTTTGCCACGAATTGATGATGAGTTTCCAATCCAATGATCAAGTCTCCTAGTCATCTTAAAAAAAAAGACAATCCAATAAGGCACACAACACAGGTAACCTGGAGCCACGGACACGGGCTCTAGCTAGTACGGAGTATATTGTATCCTAAATGCTTAAAAGCGCAGCTGCCCTATTTGGAGCGATCGACAGCGACAGGTTCACGACGAGCCGCTCCCGCGTTGCAAAACTGTTGGCATGCAGCATGCAGCATGCACATGAAGCCTCTCGCTGCATGCTGCTAGCTGCATGTCTGGGACATGAGCGTAGGCCTCGCGGAGCATGCTGGATGGCAACGGCGAGTCCAGGAATTACTTGCAGGCCAGGCTCAAAGTTGACAATGACTAACTAAACGACGAAAATAAACCAATATACAAGACATAAAATTATATAGGACAAAGTACCACCAATTTTTAAGTTAAAAGCATACAAATCACACACTAATACATCCAGTACTAGAGAAGCAACAGCAAAAGGACAAAGTGAACTCTCTAATAAAACTATTAAACATATGTATCTCTAAGAAATCACATCATACTCGCGCGGTAGATGTCCTCTACGATCTCTCAATTTCTGAAACTGCATAATGATCTGATCATCATGAATGCTTCTTTATATCTCTTTCTCGCAGTAGCACACCATTAAATCATTTAGCCATCCATCGGACATCTTATTGCGCAAATCTGTTTTAATAATCTTCATTGCTGAAAATATGCGTTCAGCTGATGCAGTTGCCACAGGAAGAATGAGAGCCAACTCAATGAGACGATACACCAATTGGAAAGATATGTGTTTTGTTGTTTGAACCATCAGCTGAGCAAGTGTGGACAAATTTTGACATCCATTAAATTCTTCACTTCTCCTAATATTCATAAGAAATCTTGGGAGGTCAATTCTTAGCAACAACCTGTCCGCTTCTATGAAGTCCTCAGCATAAATTTCAGCAAGCCGAACAAGTTTGTCAACATTAAACTTTGATAAGTTGTTTGCTGGACTAAGACAGGCCATACAATCAAGTAACTCGGTGGAAACTTCATTGAATCGATGATTCATTTCAGCGAGAGTTGCATCAATGGCAACATTGATCTAACCTTGTAATAGTGGAGTCAAGTTGTCGTGTTCTTGGTGGTGCGAACAGTTTGACCCAAAGCTCCAACATGATCATCCATATTTGGCACTTCAATCTCATGTGTCTCACAAAAGCTCTTGGCTTGGCTGGATAAAGAATCCAACCCATTGTCCCTCATCCCTTGCAAACTTTCTTTCACATTCAAGACCAAATGCATGGCTTCAACAATATTTTGATTCTTGGATGAAATTCTTCAATAAGCTGACTTGGTTGGTTTGTACTCTCATCAAATGTGGTGGCATTGCTCTCATCAATTTGGGGACCAGTTTCAGGTTGAGGTTCAGCTGCAGCTTCAATTTCAGGTGCAGCTTCAATTTCAGGTTCAGGTTGAGTGCTACCAACGGAACTGGTGTATAATACCTAAGGATGCTCACATGCTTTCTCTTCATTTTTACAAATCCGGAAATATATTACACTAGATAAATTAACTGGATCTAGTACATAATTACAAATTTGCAACAGAGAGATAGCAAAATAATATGAGGATTGGAGGACAAATACCACCGAAGAATGCTGACGATTCCGATGCTGACGATGTGGCGACCAGGTTGGCGCTCCTCTCTCCGGTGCAGAGAGACTTCCGGCAGGCCGCAGGCCGGCGCGCTCCTCAGCCGGACGCCGGCTGCCGCTAGGGTTTGGCGGCTGGGCGCGTCCGCGCGTCGGTGCGGTCGTGCCTCGTGCGGGCGTGCGGCGCTCCGCTGGACCTCAGCCCCTCCTCGATCGCCGGCTCGCCGCCTCGCGCCCTCGCCGGTCGGCGGTCGGCCAGTCGTCCACCACACTCTTCACAACAACGAGCGCGAGTGGCCGTTCCACGATCGAACAAGCTAGCAGTTGTTCATCCTCATGTGTCGCAGCAGTGTCAGCGTCCTCAGGTTTGTGAAGCGGCATCAATATTGACACCAATGGAACGGAGCCGCTGGAATCCGTGATATCACGTGTGGCCTGCGTGAGCACAACCACTGGCGCATCAGGCACAAGCTCGTGGCAGACAGCAGAGTTTGCCGTTTGCGGCGCCATGGTAAGGTCAGAGCTGCAGTTGATGCCGTTTTGGTAGTCTCTGAAGTCGGCATTGTAGGACCGTGTTCCATGGCTACCATATACTCTGGTAGAGCAGTCGAGAGGAGCACAGCCGAGGACGTCGGCATGGCCATAGATGGTGGTGGGGAGCAGGCGATGGTGTCGCTCGGCTGGAGGCAGGGGCGCTGTCAGATGAATGCCGCCCTCGTGCACCACAAACACCAAAGAAATGACGCTGGTCAGGAATGCGGAAGACGCTGTCAGAGTATCTCCAAGCGGAGCCCCCAAACCCACCCCAAACGTCCGGGCGGACAGCCCAGACAGGGTTTGGGCTAAAAACCACCACCCAAAGGAGGCCCTCAAAGCCACCCCAAATGTCCGGGCGGTCCGGCACACCCCAAACCCAGCCCATACGTGGGGAGGGTTTGGGGAGGTCCGGACGCGCCCGGACAGGCCGCCACGTCGGACGCGGCCCAACACGACCCCACATATATCCACAAATTCCCCACCCCGGTCGGAACCCTAGCTCTCAGTCTCCTCCGATCCCCTTTCCACTCCAACTCTCCTCCGTCCGCAGCTTCGACAATGGCCGGCTCCGGCAGCGAATCGACGGCCGAGCTGTACTGGCATGCGTTCGCGGAGGAGGAGGAGATTGGGAGCTGCCCCGGGCCGGATGCCGCGGCGCCGTCTTCGGTGGCGGCGGCTCTTTGCAACGGCGCTGCGGGCAGTTCCGCCGCCACCGCCGCCGCCGCGTCCAACGAACCAATGGCGGCGCTTCCGCAGGTTCGCGCCTCCTTACCTTGGATCAAGTGCCGCTGAAATAAAAATCATCAAGTTGATTTTCTCCTTTTCCTCCCCCTTTCGCTAGGATCAAGTTCATGCCAATTGCCCCAATACTTATCAAACTTAACCTTCATCCTTTGTGCCCATTGCTTTCTACAAAGTATCATCGCTGTCCATCCAGTTTTTCACTAACAGATTCGCCTCACCAATCTCATGGAAAAAACTGTTAGCGGTCACATGTAGTGAGGCAGAAACACGAGTAGTTAGATCAGCAAAATGTCCAAGAAAATCTGCCATCTTCCTAGCATTCTCCCAATCATTCTCATCTGGAACTCCAATGCATTTCTCCTTACCTTTATCACTAAGTAGATCAAGTGCAAAATAAGGATCTTCGTCGGTGTACCTTACAAAAACTTTCTCATAGCTCACTGCTGCCTTCAACATAAAGTATGTGGAGTTCCACCTAGTACTGACATCTAGATTCAGGAATGCCTTGGTGTCGACCTTCTCTAGTTCAGCACGTTCTTTAAACTTACTTATCCTAGCTGGGCTATTCGTCACATATCTAACAGCTGCATGCACACGCTTAACTGAAATTTCAACTTCTTTGAGACCATCAGAAACAATTAAGTTTACAATGTGGGCAGCACATCTCATGTGAAGATATTTTCCTCCAGCTATGCTATTATTAGCTTTATTCAGTTCCTTCTTCATGTAAACAATACCACCATCATTACTAGAAGCATTATCAACAGTTATTGTCATCACCTTCTCTACCCCCCAATCAATCAAGGTTTTCTGCAAGTGTTTCCCAATATCATCTCCTTTACGACCCTTAACCTTGAAAAAGCTAATAATGATTTTCTTCTGAAGTTTCCAATCAGTAAATGAAGTGGGCAGTAACTGTCATGAAGCTTTCTTGTTGTCGAGAAGTCCAGCAGTCCAGCAATCTCGTGCTAAAAGCTAAGGCGCTATAGATTACATTAAAATTAATAATTTTTTTAATAACTTGTACTAATACCCATTAATTATTTAAATCTTGGCTCCACCGCACTCCCTATAAATATGCCATGCTTAGCTCTTGCACTTGCGTAACACTTAGCCTGCAGCTAGTTAGCATACGAAACTTGCAGTTGAAGACGAGTCCGGCGGCGGGAACTGGAGGCTGGACCACAGGCCTGTGTGGCTGCTTCACCGACTGCAAGAGCTGTGAGTCAGTCGTCTCATCCCGACTCTCACTTGGCCATTAAACTAATCCAGAAGGAACAAGTAAATTGCATATCGGACGATCCAAACATGAGTTACGGCATTCATTCGTGCAGGTTTGCCGGCGTTCTTCTGCCCGTGCGTGGTCGTCGGGCAGGTCGCAGAGACCTTAGACGGGGGAAACACGTGTAAGTTGCTGCTACCATATATATATAGGAAAAATGCTTCCTACTCCTGGGCGTAACTACACCCACGTCTCATATACTCTCATACGGAAGTATTTATAATACTTTATAGGTTTGGGTATGTTCATATATATATATGCCGCTAGCTAGCTGTATCTAGCTACTCTTATAATAGAAGCCAATTAAGTGATCAAGTGAAGGTGGATGCAGCTTGCGGCACGGCAGGCGCCATCTACTGTGGGTTGTTGCACCTTTCGGTATGGATACCGTGCCTGCTCCCCTGGATCTACTCCTGCTCCTACAGAAGCAAGCTCCGGGCGGCGTACGGCCTGCCGGAGAAGCCTTGCGCAGACGGCTGCGTCCACCTCTGCTGCGAGCCCTGCGCGCTCTCCCAGATGTACCGGGAGCTCAAGAACAGAGGCGTGGACCCAGCGGCAGGTGATATGATCAATTTCATGCATCGTCTGGGTCGCGTGGTTTGTAATTTCGTTACAATTTTAGTTGCTAACGTACGTACATAATGCGTTCTTCCTTTTCTTTTTGCCAAAATTTCTCAAGGATGGGCGGTGAACTCGCAAAAGATGACCTCGGCACCGGTACCCATGCAAGATATGAAGCGTTGACGTACCAGCAGTGTACGTTCTAGCAAGAGGCCGGCCATCCGATCGATGTTCCCCATCACTACGTACTGCATGCATGCTTATGTTGGGCTCAAGACGTTTACATATGGTGTCGTAGTATGACTACGTACGTACACAGTAAGTAAATAAATGGAGTACGTCCATGAGGACGTTTTTTAGATAACTGAATAAAACAATGTCCCGGCCTTTGCATCGGAAGATACAAATAGCCAATTAAATGTGTGGCTGCTGCTGTAAGCTGGCGTGCTGTAAATTAACCTCTATGTATCTGGTGCTTTCGTAAACTCTCAAAAAGCTGGTTGTTTTGGGGTGGGGGGGGGGGTGTTCAACAAATGGTCACTACTACAAGAACTATCTTTCGAGACACATGGGTTGTCTTTCTACAGGCGCCTGAGCAGTCTGCGGCGGCCGAAACCTGGGGGGGGGGGGGTGTTCAACAAATGGTCACTACTACAAGAACTATCTTTCGAGACACATGGGTTGTCTTTCTACAGGCGCCTGAGCAGTCTGCGGCGGCCTCCTCGGGTTTCGGACCGCCTATGCCTATGGAAACAAATTTTCATATGCCATTGCTTACGCGAACCATATGTGGAAAGGGGTTGATTTTCACTCGTGGTTCACATAAGGAACCGCCTGTGGAAATAACTCCATTTTCATGGACGGTTCACATAAGGTATCGCCCGTGGAAATAATTATTTTTGTTGGAATAGACTTGTGTTCCAGGCCGACTCGTAGAGTCGACCAGTGTGCCGACTCGGGGAGTGTCCCGAATCGAGTAAGAGTTCACCCGACTCTGGAGTCTGTTCCGGGCCGTGGCAGAGTTAGCTGGCTCATGCTGCGAGTCAGCGGTGTATCCGGGAGACGTCGAGTCGGCTCTTCCAGGATGGGTCAGGACCCGTCCAGTTTGTACAGAGTAGGTAGATAGGACGAGCTAGTTGTCATCTACAGTGGTTCCGAGTCCGACAGCGAACTCGTGTCAACCACAGTGGTTTTGAGTCAGTGACGTCGTCAATAGTGGCGACGAGTTATGACATCATAGGACCCGTCACATCAAATCGGATGTGACATTTTAGTTGACTTTGTGAGCCGGTGCTTACCCCCTATATAGAGGTCAATAGGGAAGAGATAAAATTGAGCCAAACCATTCATTTGGCACACACTCCCTTTCTTCTACTCCGCAGCTATCACGACCCGGCACGAGACAACAATTGGTATCAGAGCTTGAGATTTTCAGAGATCGCCGGAGATGGCTGAGCAGAAGGCCTTCCTCCCCGCGGAGACGAAGGATGTCGGGAGCTCGCTGGTAGTCCAGCTGGTTATCCGGGAGTCCGGTGGTTCGTGGCCGATGCTATCGCGCATGAACTACGCGGACTGGGATCTCCTCATGCAGGTCATGTTGGAGGCGTGCCAGGTCTGGGTCGCTGACAAGGACGGCGCGACGGAGTGCGAAACGGATCGCGTGGCGATGGAGTACCTGCTGCGGTCTGTCCCACAGGAGATGCTCTCCACCCTCGCGACCAAGGAGTCGGCGAAGGACGTGTGGGAGATGTTGAAGACGGTGCGAGTCGGCGTGGCTCGTGTCCAGGAAGCGAAGGCAATGTCGCTGAAGAAGCAGCTCGAGGCCATCAAGTTCACCGACGGTGAGGACATCAACGACTTCGGCATGCGCCTGTCGTCCGCCGTGTCGGAACTCGGTGTGCTCGGCGTGAAGATCAGCGAGCCGGATGTCATTCGTAAGTTCCTCGCTGTCGTCCCCAAGAAGTTCTCGTAGATGGCGTGCTCAATCGAGACCCTGCTCGACCTCGACAAGCTCTCCGTCGAGGGGCTCATTGGCCGGCTCAAGGCGGCTGAGGAGCGTTACGAGCTGGAGGAGCCGGCGGTCAAGCAAGCCGCCAAGCTGCTTCTCTCTGAGGAGGAGTGGTTCGCACGGATGAAGCTGCGAGATGGAGCTGCATCGCCCAGCCAAGCCGGACGCGGCGATGGCAAGCCATGCGAACGCGGCAGGGGCAACCCGGGTGCGCAACACGCCGGGAACCGCGACTCGTCGGGAGACAAGTGTTGCCACTGCGGAGTCGCCATCCATTGGGCGCTGGACTACCGCAAGAAGAAGCGCGAGGAAGCTCACCTCGTGCGCGGAGGTGGCGACAACGACGACGCGCTGCTCATGATGTAGGCGTGCACCGTGGCGTCCGCCCCGCAACTCCCAGTGCCGACTCGCCAGGCGGAGTCAGGCACATCGGAGGGGCAGTCGTCTTGACGGTGGCAGAGTCAGTGACTCGACCGGTGGCGGAGTCGGAGGGCGAGTCGACTCCTCCGAAGAAACCCTCGCGGATCCTGTGGGTTGCGGAGTGGGACATGCCAACTCGAGAGGAGTCGATGATGGTGACTCGAGAGGAGTCGACCACCCCGACTCGAGAGGAGTCGGCCCTCTTCCTGATGGAGGAGAAGGCGCAGGTCAACCTGGCGTAGGAGGGGGACGCCAAGAGGCTGTCTGGTAGCTCGACTCGGGCGCAACCAATCACATGACTGGTGATCACGCCGCGTTCGCGGAGCTCGACACAATCATCGTCGGAACCGTCAAGTTCCGTGATGGCTCGCGAGTCGATATCTACGGGCAAGGGACGATGTTGTTCATCTGCAAGTCGGGCGAGCACCGGGCTATCACCGGGGTGTACCTCATACCCCGGTTGAACACGCAGATCATCAGCCTGGTGCAGTTTGACGAGAACGGCTGCCAGGTGCCGATCGAGGACGAGCTCCTCCGGGTGCGTGATAGGGAGCGAAAGCTCCTTTATCCATATTGCTCCACATATAGCAAGTTGAATTAGTATACACAAAACTAAGTCCTAGTATGTTTAGTCTTTCAACTTGTAAAAATTTGAACTTGTGAAAATCATGTGAGTAGACGGCAAAAAACATGTGACTAGACTTGTAAAAATTTGAACTTGTGAAAAGAAGATTGTTTTTGTTATGGAAAACTCATCATTGTGGTTTGGAACTTGTAGGATTGCATCGCGGACGCCTTCGTTGTCATGGACTACATGCGTTGATGGACTTTGTGACGTGAACTCGTGTTTTTTGTGAACTATGTAAACTTGTGTACTCATGTTCGACATCCTAGCTTCGAGGTTATGTACTTGTGAATCTATATCTATGTGCTGCTAGTGCTGAAGTGAATATTTGTGAACATATAAATATATCTGTGAATATACTATGTTTAATTGCGTGGATGTTTCAAAAAGCAACAAAAATCAGGAAAAAGCAGGGCCCTTTGCCAAGTATTACACTCGGCAAACTCTATATGCCGAGTGTAACACTCGGCAAAGTGGACACGTGGAAATTTTCTGTAGCGTCTGGGAGTGGCTAGACCAAATGGCACGTCTCGGCGACGCGTTTGCCGAGTATTTGCCGCGACACTCGGCACACACGGACACGTGGCGTGATCTGGGAAACGGTGGTCGCCGACGAGTGGCACTCGGCAAAGCCGACTTTGCCGAAAACAGAACCTGACACTCGGCAACGATATATGCGAGCACCTTCTCCACAGCACTCGGCAAAGCTAGGGGACACATGGCAGCATCGGGTGACAGGCAGTTTGCCGAGTATCCCATAGACACTCGGCAAAGCTAGGTGCCACGTGGCCGCCCTGCGTTTCCGTTGGCTGGTTGTTAAGTTTTTATTTTGCCGACGAGGTTGATAGGCAAATTGTTTACCGAGTAACCGACAGAAACACTCGGCAAACTGTTTGCCGAGTAACCGACAGAAACACTCAGCAAAGGGTATTTGCCGACGCGGCCTACACCGGTTTTGCCGAGTGTAACACTCGGCAAAGCCGTTAGCGAGTATTTTTATGCTTTAGCCGAGTATTTCGGATACCCGGCAAACAAGCGTTTTCCAGTAGTGAGTAGATTTATCTTGAAATATACTTTCACTATATTATATTTTATGTGACATTATAACTACATTCACTAGTAGAAAAGGGGCAATAGGTTTCGAGCATTAGTACCGGTTCCTAGGGAACCGGTACTAGTAGGTTCGATTTAGCCTTTTCCAACGGCTACAACGGCCGTCTCGGACCTTTAGTCCCGGTTCTAGACACGAACCGGGACTAAAGGTCCACCACACGCCGCCGCAGAGGCCGGGGCCCGCGCGAGAACCTTTAGTCCCGGTTCTAGGCTGGAACCGGGACCAAAGGTAGACCTTTAGTCTCGGTTCTTTGCTAGAACCGGGACTAAAAGTTCTTTCCTATATCATCTTCCTCCCCGAGCCACTGGCTTCATTTCTGCAGCTCGGGTTTCATCTCCATTTTCTCTCCATTTCCCTTCCCTAGGTCAAGTTCATCCCCATTTTGTTCATCATTTGTCAAGATTTCACCCCGAGGTTAGCACAGCTTCATCCATTCTTCCGGCGCTCGTTTTGTTGCTTGTTTAGCTCATTTAGCTCATTTCACATTTCTAGTGCTAGCTAGGTGTTTGATGAAATGTCTAAGTTAGGGATTTGTTTTGTTTTATATGCAATTTGAGCTCAATTAAACTAAATTATGATTTGTAGGTTTTAGTGTCGTCCCGTCCCCGTCCTCACCGCCGTCGATAGCCCGCGCCGTCTTGTCATCTCGGTGAGCCTCTTTTTTATCTTTTATTTTAAAAAAATTACTTGTATGATTTAAATGCATAGTTATTTCCTGTATAATTTTCTTATATTTTTTTTATATGTATAGTGTCATGGTTTTGATATCCGTCCCCGTCGGCCCTCGTCCGGTCTATGATTCGGATGTGGTATATTTTTATAACTATTTGTTTCGTTTCGTGTTTATCACAATCATGCCGACCAACTTGACATATATATATTTCTATTTAGGAGGTAGTTGAACCGGAAATTCCAGCCGACCCTATTGTCGAGTTTTTAGAAAAAGAAAACAACGATTTAAAAGCAAAATTGAAGATAAGTGAAGATCTTCGTCTCCAATGCCTGGAAGAGAAGATGGTATTGGACTTGAAGATTGCCGACATCGTTGATGCTCACGGGGTCAAGCTTGCCGACGTCGTCGCTGCTAACGAGAGGAAGATGGATGCAATGCGCGTCAAGCTTAAAAAGATTAGAAAATATGCCATTAGTCAGGAGGCTTGGTATCATTATGCTGTTGGTTCAATAATTACCTTAGTTGCGATTCTGATCGCATTTGTTGTTGGATTTAAATTCTTTAGATAATTGTATGTTAGTTTCAATTGATGTATGTTTATGAGAACTATGTATTAGATTTGGTCACTACTCTACTTTGCTTGATGAACTTGTATTAATTAATTTGGTCACTTATCTATTCATGATCGATGTAGTATATATATATAATGGTTTTTGATATACTTATATAATGCAGATGAGACGGCAATGGATGTACGGTGACCGACGCTGTCCCGAGTTCATTAATGGCATGCATGAGTTTCTCCGTGTGGCTGAGACAAACAAGCGGACAAATGGTTTTATATGTTGTCCATGCAGTCTTTGTAAGAATATTAAGGATCACTCGCTCATCAGTTATTCACGGCCACCTGTTGCGGAATGGTTTCATGCTTGGTTATTATTGTTGGACCAAGCACGGAGAAAGAGGGGTTATAATGGAAGACAATGAAGAAGAAGAGGATAATGACAACTATCCTATGTTCGAAGTTGAAGAAGATCCCATAGTTGAAGAAGATCCCATTGTTGAAGAAGATCCCATTGTTGATGAGCCCGACGATGATCTTCGTCGGGCCATTCGTGATGCACAAATGGACTGTGGAAGTGAAAACGAGAGGTTGAAGTTGGAGCGCATGTTAGCTGATCACACCAAATTGCTGTATCCAAATTGCGAAAATGGCCAGAAAAAGTTGGGTAGCACACTGGAATTGCTACAATGGAAGGCAGAGAATGGTACTTCTGACAAGGGATTTGAAAATTTGCTGAAAATATTTAAGAAGATGCTTCCAAAGGATAACGAATTGCCCTCTAGTACGTACGAAGCAAAGAAGGTGGTCTGCCCTCTAGGATTAGAGGTGCAGAAGATACATGCATGCATTAATGACTGCATCCTCTACCGCGGTGAGTACGCAAATTTGAATGCTTGTCCTGTATGCGGTGCATTGCGGTATAAGATTGGGCGAGATGACCCTGGTGATGTTGAGGGCGAGCACGGTTGTCCAAGGAAGAGGGTTCCTGCCAAGGTGATGTGGTATGCTCCTATAATACCACGGTTGAAACGTTTGTTTCAAAACAAAGATCATGCCAAGTTGTTGCGATGGCACAAAGAAGACCGTAAGAAAGACCATCTGGTGAGACACCCCGCTGATGGGTCGCAGTGGAGAAAAATCGACAGAGAGTTCCCGACATTTTCAGATGACGCAAGGAACTTAAGATTTGGTCTAAGTACAGATGGATTTAATCCTTTTGGAGAGCAGAGCTCCAGTCATAGCACTTGGCCTGTGACTCTATGTATCTATAACCTTCCTCCTTGGCTGTGCATGAAGCGGAAGTTCATTATGATGCCAGTGCTCATCCAAGGCCCGAAGCAACCTGGCAACGACATCGATGTGTACCTGAGGCCATTGGTTGAAGAACTTTTACAGTTGTGGCGTGAAGAAGGTGTGCGTGTGTGGGATGAGCACAAACAAGAGGAATTTGACCTACGAGCGCTGTTGTTTGTAACCATCAATGATTGGCCTGCTCTTAGTAACATTTCAGGACAGTCAAACAAGGGATACAATGCATGCACGCACTGTTTAGGTGAGACTGAAAGTATACATTTAGTAACAAGAATGTGTACCTGGGCCATCGTCGATTTCTTGTAAACAACCATCCCTTGAGAAAGAAAGGCGGCAGACATTTCAAAGGTGAGGAAGATCGTCGGCCGAAGCCTACCCGCCCTTCTGGTTCTGTTATACATGATATGGTCAAGGATTTAAAAGTAATCTTTGGGAAGGGTCCTGGCGGTCTATCTGTTCCGAATGACGCTCTCAACCACGTACCCATGTGGAAGAAGAAATCTATATTTTGGGAGCTGCCCTACTGGATAATGCTAGAGGTTCACTCTGCAATCGACGTGATGCATGTGACAAAAAATGTTTGCTTGAACCTGCTAAACTTCTTGGGCGTGTATGGGAAAAAGTCAAAAGATACACCACAAGCAAGGCAGGCCCATCAACGTACGATGGAACGAGACGGCGCTCATTCAGAGAATCATCAAGGTCCTGCGAGCTACGCTCTTACGAAAGAAGAGAAGAAAATATTTTTTGAATGTCTTAGCAGTATGAAGGTTCCATCTGGCTTCTCGTCGAATATAAAGGGAATAATTAACATGGCAGAGCTAAAATTTCAAAACCTAAAGTCTCATGACTGCCACGTGATTATGACACAATTACTTCCGGTGGCATTGAGGGGGCTTCTACCAGAAAATGTTCGAGTACCCATTGTGAAGCTATGTGCATTCCTCAATGCAATTTCTCAGAAGGTGATCAATCCACTTTCTCTACCAAATTTACAGAAGGATGTGGTCCAATGTCTTGTCAGCTTCGAGTTGGTGTTCCCACCAACCTTCTTCAATATTATGACGCACCTCCTAGTTCACCTAGTCGAAGAGATTTTTGTTCTCGGTCCTGTATTTCTACACAACATGTTCCCCTTTGAGAGGTTCATGGGAGTCTTAAAGAAATACGTTCATAACCGTGCTAGGCCAGAAGGAAGCATCTCCAAGGGCTATGGAACGGAGGAGGTCATTGAGTTTTGTGTTGACTTTATTCCTGATCTAAAGCCGATTGGTGTTCCTCAATCGCGGCATGAGGGGAGACTGCGTGGAAAAGGCACGCTAGGGAAAAAAGCAACACTATGTCAAGATGGGATTTCTTTCACTCGAGCACACTACACAGTTCTACATAATTCCAGCTTGGTGGCTCCGTATATCGTGGAACACAGGAATATTTTACGCTCCAAATACCCAGAGCAACATGAAGATCGTATTGATGGAGAACACATGAAGACTTTCGGCAGTTGGTTACACAGACGTCTCATTAATGACACCAATGTTGGAGAACAGCTATACTTGTTGGCCAAGCAACCATCTTCGACTATATTGACTTTTCAAGGGTACGAGATAAATGGAAATACATTTTACACGGTCGACCAAGATAAAAAGAGCACCAACCAAAACAGTGGTGTCCGCTTTGATGCAACAGACTGCAATGGGCAAAAGGAAACATATTATGGTTACATAGAGCAGATATGGGAACTTGACTATGGACCTTCTTTTAAGGTCCCTTTGTTCAAGTGCAAATGGTTCAACCTACAAGGCGGGGTAGAGGTAGACCCACGGTATGGAATGACTACAGTGGATCTCAAGAATGTTGAGTACGAGAACGAACCATTCGTCCTAGCCAGTGAAGTGGCTCAGGTTTTCTATGTGAAGGACATGTCTACCCTAACAAAAAAAAGAAAAGATAAGATAAGAAAGCGAATACATCATACGATGAGCCAAAGCGCCACATAGTTCTTTCAGGGAAAAGAAACATCGTGGGAGTGGAGGACAAGACAGACATGTCAGAAGATTACGATAAGTTTCATGAAATTCCGCCCTTCAAAGTGAAAATTGACCCAAGCATCAAGTTAAATGAAGAAGATTGTCCTTGGTTACGGCGCAATCAGAAGAAAGGGACGCACACGAAGAAAACGTGAAGACTAGATAGGGATGTTGTTGGTGATGTGTAATAATGTATTCAACTTTTATGTAACTGTGTTCTAAAAAATCAGAAGAGAACTGTAAACTCAGAAGTATCACGCATACATCTTTATTTAATCCAGTTACATAGCCCGGGTCCATTTTTATTTAACCATAATACATCGACGGAGCCCAGTCCCGGACATCGCCCCTCGCATCCAACAGGCCGGACATTGTCGCCGAGATCTGAAAAAATGAGGGGGAAATTTGATCAAACACCTAGGTAGGGGAGGGAGAGGGCAGCACCCTGGGTAGGGGACGGAGGGCGGTGTGGAGCCTCCTTATATATAAGCAAAACTGACCAAAACACACGGTTTCCCCGTCATACAGCCCTACGGTGCATCGTGAGTGACTGCATATCAAATGCACCGTAGGGCTGCATGACGGAAATCCGAATGCTTTGTATACTGCAAATCATCGCGTGGTCGTTGATTCATCATTGTGTCAATTCATCATTGTGTCACCCTAATCCAGTGGTTGGATTCAACCTACCTGAGGGCTTGTGTTTCCAACAACGTCGTTGTGTTGTCCTTATTCACCGTCCTACGGGAGGTGGCTCCAATGGCTGGCCGGTGAACAAGGACGAACACAATAATGCCAGGGAACATGCCATCAGGTAGGCTAAATCCAACCATTGGATTCAGTGGCAAAGGTAGACGCTAGTTGTGTGCCGTTCGGCAAGACGTCTCTGATGTTCTACAACCGTCCTGCAAGACGTCTCTGATGATCTGCAACCGTTTGGAACGGTCGCAGGTCATCAGAGACGTCTTGCCGCTGGTTGCCCAAAGATGCCTCTCTGAGTGACGCTGGAATGTTTTGTGTGAGTGAGTAACCTGTCTGAGGAGGTGGCTATATATAGGGTCGCATGGCTTACGAAGTGGTCGTGATAGTGCTGATCCGACGGCTCAGAAGCGTTCGAAAGAAACACACCGCTGATCCAACGGCTCACAAGCGCTGGAATTAAGCACACGATCCGTGTGCTTCTTCCTGATTGGGCATACTACATTAGTCCCGGTTGGTGTTACCAACCGGGACTAGTTCTAAAAATCCAACGGCTCACAAGCCCTCAAAAGAAACACACCCCTGATCCAACGGCTCAGAAGCGTTTGAAAGAAACACACGATCCGTGTTACCAACCGGGACTAAAGGCGGGCTTAGAAAAACCATATCTATTTGTATGTGAGACATATTCATATTTATGTTCGTCTGAATGAGACATATTATTATCTATGTACGAGACATATTATTATCTATGTACGAGGCATATTATAATTGATACGAAACATCCCACATTGAATCGATAAATTAATGTAACATACAACTAGAGATCTACGTTACAACTTCACTAGTTCTAAATACTGGATAGAACAAATTAAGGTACAACTGCAAATTACGATACAACACAAGTAAAACAAAGACTCTACCTATCTCCCATCGATGCAGCCTGCACCATCCGCCGTGTTGCCACCCTTGCCCTTTGACGAAGATTCTGCCTTCTTGCCTTTGCCCTTGGACGAAGATTCAGCCTTCTTGCCTTTGCCCTTGCTCGATGCTTCAGCCTTCTTCTCCTTGCCTTTGCTCAGTGCTTCAACCCTCCTTTCCTTTGACGACGGCATGAAATTGTCGTCATCATCGCTGTCAACTACCCAGAGACATGAACGACCGTACGAAGCATGGTCAGCTTCAGTTCGGTAGAACGGACTATTCGTAACTTTCCTGTCAAACTTATCTGCAAGCCTGAGCATTTCTGCACGAATTTGTAGCGGGGTCCTATACGGAAACCCATCGCGGCATAGCTTCGCCCCAAGCAAAGCGAGATGACTCTCAGTGTGCAAAATTTCTTCAATTGGAACTACCCTACCATCTACCTTCAAATTGCTCGAAAGCCTTGCGAGATGCTCGGATGCGGAAATGTGAAACCCGGACACGCACTTCTCGCAAGGACCAATACACACCATGCTTGCGCTCAAGTGAGTATCATGCATACCTTCGACTGGATTTTATAGAACAACCGGCAGGAAATAATTGGGCGGGAAACGGTGGCGCGAAAAAAATGTGCGGGAAAAGGTGGCGGGAAGAAATTTGGCATAAGACGGTGGCGGGAAAAAATTAGGCGGACAAAACTGTGACAAATTTTGGCACAAATATTTTATTTACCTAGAGAAACTAGAGAAAACATAAGTAAATAGATATAAATTCATATTATTTCAAACATTCTATTAGTAAACAAAATGATATAATATGTTTATTTGGCACAAATATTTTATTTAACTTCATAATCCGAGGAATTACATTATGATTATATCAAAATATTCACCAATTTGAGCATTTATTAAATTTGACTTCATAATCCGAGGAAATATGTTTGCATTTTACTTTAAATAGTTAATTAAGCTCCATACATTATTAGTAAACAAAAAGGAAAAGGAAACAAAAGGAAAAGGAAACAAAGAAAACAGGAAAAAGACCTTTAGTCACGGTTCCAGCTACGAACCGCGACTAAAGGCTGTGGGCTTGGCGCGCTAAATTTTGGGCGGTCGAAATTCGACCTTTAGTCGCGGTTCCAGCTACGAAACGCGACTAAAGGGTCTTTAGTCGCGGTTCGTAGCTGGAACCGCGACTAAAGGTCTGTTTCGCGGCGTTTTCTGTGGTTCTGCCCAAATTTTTTCACAACTTCGAATTTTCTCCGCCTCGTCTCTGCCTCTTCTCCGCCTCCGACGCCGCTGACGCCCCCGAGACGGCGAAGCCCTGCTCCGCCGCGCCGTCCGCTCCTCCGCCGCCCGAGGCCGCCTCCTCCTCCGCCGTTGCCGCCCCGCCGCCCGAGGCCCTCCTCCTCCGCCGTTGCCGCCCCGCCGCCCGAGGCCCTCCTCCTCCGCCGCATCGTGTCCGAGGCCCGCCGCCTCCACGTGCCGCCCGAGGCCCTCCTCCTACGCCGTCGCCGCCCCGCCGCCTCCACGGGCCAGCGCCGCCCCTAGCCTCTCCCTCTCCCATGGGCCGCCGCTGCAGGAGCCTCCTCCTCCTACTCCGGCCGTACATCTCCTGAAGGTGAGAGATGCAATTTTTTTATTCTAAAAATTTTAGCAAATTTTAGCAATGTAGGTAGGTTTTTTAGGTAGTTTGTAGTTAATTTGTGTTAGAAAATTTAGCAAATTTAGACAATGTGTTAGAAAATTTAGCAAATGTGTTAGAAAATTTAGCAAATTTAACAATGTGTTAGCAATTTTTAGATGCAATTTTTTTTCTTAGTTTAGCTAGGTTAGTAAAATTGGATAAGTTAGCAAAGTTAATTTGGATGCAAATTTGCTATTTAAATTGTTGCTATTTAGGTTAGAAATTTTTGCTAAGTTAGAAATTTTTGGCTAAGTTAGAAAATTTTAGATGCATATTTAGAAAATTTAGGAAATTCCAATTTGAGTGAGATGATTTTTATAAATCAGTACTCACCACAAATATGGATGACAAGCAAGAAATGCATCCAGAAAAGGAATCTAGATAGGAAAATTAAATAGAGAGAAAATGTATCTTTTAACTGTTTTAGGACTTAGTGAAATTTTATAGTAGCAATTTTGTAGATGCAAATTTATAGATGCAATTTTATAGTAGGAATTTTATAGTTAGCAAATTTAGAAAAATTAGCAAATTGTTGTGTAACAATTTTATAGATGCAAATTTTATTGATTGCAGGGACATTGAGCTATGGATCCTAACTATGTGCGAGACGAGGAGAATGAAGACTTAATTATGGAACAGATATATGAGGATGCCAATCCAATTGATCCCGATCGAGAAGATGCCGGTGGAGAAGATGTCGGCGGTGGAACCGATGCCGGTGGAGAAGATGATGAGGATTTCACCTCACAATTTCTGATGGACTCTGGTGAGGGAATTGAGTCCGAAGGAAGAAGAGCCGACGAGGTGGAGATTTGTATTGCACTTATTAACGCATTATTAAGGCTATTTTGTTGATCACTACATTCATTAATTGATTTGTATTGCACTTATTAACGCATTATTTTTCTTTTAGCCCTCCGGATCGAGCAAATCGGCTAATAAGTTTAAACCTCGAGGCGGCACGAAAAGGATGTCGAGCGATCAGCCAAAGTTACCGATCTATGTAATCGCTGATAACGGCGACCCGCTGGAACCCAAAGAGAACCGCCGTAAATTCATAAATCAAGCTGGAGCTATTGTTAGGGACATGCTCCCGATCACCATACCAGAATGGCATAAGCCGGCGGCCGCAAACGACGATGACCCCTGCTATGTCCACCAGGTTACAAAAGATTTGATATATGACACACTCTTGTCACATTTTAACCTCCCGGAAGATGCCTCTGAAATCAAGAAGGAGAAACTCAAGCAGTGGACTCTTCGAAGATGGCCGAACAATTCCGGAACTGGAAGAAAACAATATGGAAAAAATATGAAAATGAAGATCCAGATTTCAGTGGAAGTTCCGGAACTGGCCGAACACTAGTGAAGATACAAGATGACTGGACCGCGTTTAAGGCGTATAAGAAATCGGCTACGGCTGTGGCCCGATCGGAGAAAAATAAGGCAAATGCTGCGAAGAAGAAATACCACCATAGGTTGGGGACAGGTGGCTACAGGTCCGCCATTCCTAAGTGGTTAGCCGCTGAAGACAGACTGCTTGCTAAAGGGATCCCTCCACAGACACTACACTGGCCCGAGAGGTCCAAATTCTGGATGTTCGCGCATGGTGCATATTTGGACGAGCAAACAGGGCTGATTGTTGCAGTCGGAAGATGGAAGGAAAAAGTAGAAGAAATCCTCCCGAAGCTTGTAGTTGCAATAGATGAAGCTCGCCGGGGTGTGTACAAACCCGATAGAGAGGACGACGAGCTGTCACGGGCCCTGGGTAATCCTGAACACGTTGGACGATTACGAGGCCAACCCGGCGGTGTCACCGTGAAGACTGGGTTTCCGGAGTGCGCTGATAGTTATAGAAGCCGTGCAAGAAAGAAGAAGAAGGGTGAAGAACGGCTATCGGAATTGGAACAAAGGTGCAGCAGCTCATGGAACTTAATCAGCAAAGTTGTCTCAACAGCAGCCGTCTCAACAGCAGCTAGAAGATCCTCAAGCCAATGCCGACCGATCTCAGCTTAAAAGCAGCGTGGGTTCCACGCAACTAGAAGTCGATGCTCACTACGCCGTGGATGATGTCACGGAGAGGACAGATTGTGAGCTACATATGCCATTTGTGAACATATCCATGAAGGTGGCAATCGGCTATGTTTTACCAAATGGACCCGAAGCAAGCTACCATACTGGTGACATTCCAGCGGGCTATGCTCGTGTCGGGTGGATGAAATTATGCCGGGTATGCACACATTGTCTCTTGAGATTCCTGGAGTTGACGGTGAGACGAATTGGGAGAAGTCATCGTGGTTTTGCCCTGTGGAACAAGAAATACATCGTCTTGTCAAGGCCATCGACTCCTCCTTGTAGCAGTCCACCTCATCAGCAAAGCCCGAACTAAGAAGGGACGTCATGAGCTCGAGTCCATCTCGATCTCCGCCGCGTGAGGAACAGCCTGTTAAGTTTCTCCCGAGGAAGCGCAAGGTCGGTTCGCCGATTAGGAGGAGACCTAGAAAGCAGAAAACACCGCCGCCTCCTGAGAAGTTACCATGGATAAAACTGTCGAGGAAAACGCCGCCGCCGTGAAGGCCTATAATGCAGCATTCTTTGCACCGAAAGTGCCCGAGCCAAAATTTACCGCCGGCATCGCTCCGGAGGCGTGTCATCGAACCGTCGATAACCTATATAACCCTCCACCATCGCCGCCATCAGACTATGAGCGTTATATTAGCAAGTCATATGACGATCTGATGGAGGTCCCGCCGCCGAAAAAAGGTAAAGAAGTTCCCCAGCTCGGACAACAAGAAGTACAATCGGTCCCCCCCTCAAGGTGTTTGACGCAAAAGAAATACACCGTATTGCCGCGGAAGCGCAATGTACTCCACAACAAATAGGTTCGTCAACCGATTACGCCATCGCTGAAGTAGTAAGAAAATATGTTCCCGGGGAAAATTTGGTCGACGGCAGGTTATCAACAAAAATGCGTGAGTTGCATACCTGGTACAAGAAAGCCGTAAATGAGGGGAATGTCAGTCTGCTGTGGGAGTTAAGGAAGGGCACTACTGCCAACTACAATACGCTGTGTCCGTTGAATTTACCGAACTTTTTCAGTTATACAATATCCGGGCCCTCGACAAATCTATCATCAGTTCCTTTTGTCTGTAAGTGATTTATTTCTGTAATTTAAGTCTTTACCTCAGCTCGTTCATTGTCTGTAATTATCCTCACTATAATCTTTTGTGCGCTATATTTTGCAGAATGAAGATGCTCGACTTGAAAAGGAAAAAAAACAATGACTTTGGGTGGATTGACCCCGATAAATATCATGTAGTCACCATAGAAGATCCCTTGTATAACAAGGACACACCGGGGGATTTGCTAAGCTATTTCAAGCAACACCGTGACAAAAAGACTATATTATGGCCTTACAACTTCAAGTGAGTGTTACTGTCTCTTCTACACATTCTATTTTGCTCACCCGATGTTAAGTTTAACTGACGAGTTATGCATGACTGTGTATATAAACACGTGCAGGTTCCACTTTATTCTTCTCGTCATTAAATTCACGATGGAGATATTCATGTCCTTGACTCATTAAGGAAAGATCCTGAAGAATACAAGACATGTTTTGATATGCTCGCAAAGTAATTTCATTTCTTATCGCCTCTTTCGTTCATTTCTGATATCAAGTCATTAATAACTCTTTTGTTAATTTTATTTGTCGGGCAGCGTTTGGAAAGAGTTCATCAAGGAAGAACCCGGTCAATGGACACCGAAGCTGACATGGCGTCTGAACCAGGTAAGTAGTACTACCTAGGTCCACGCACCATTGTCATACTTGATTATTATTTGATTGAATTCAATTCTTCTATAGTCTTGCGCGGTACAGCCACAGGGAACTAATTACTGTGGATACTTCGTCTGCGAGTACATACAAGTTCTGACCTGCGAGAAATTCGAGGGCAAAAGAAGTAAAGAGGTACGTAAACATTATTCACAGCGTTATTGTTTTACCATCAGTTGTGCTGAGTTTCATTCATTTCATATATATATGTATACACACACAACTCATGTATTTATTTTGATCTTATTCTTTTAAAGTTGGCAAAAAAGCGCTGCAAGCTACCATTGAGACCCGCTTCAAAGCCATTGCGGAGGAGTTGGCGGGATTTTACCTTGCGGAGGTCATACCTGATACAGGAGAGTACCACTATAATACATAATTAGTATGCCTCCATGTAATACTGATCCGCATGTAATTAAGTACCTGGAACCGGGAAAACTTGATCTTCATGTAATTAATTTGTTTGTGTCATCAACGTGATCTTCATGTAATTTTATTTTATGTGTTAAATATATATGACTTCATCTTCGTGTTTTTGGCGCATCGACGTGATCCATGTACGATGGAAACCATCCGATACCCCTAAACCCCCTCCTAAAACCCTAAATACAGAAAATTAATCGAAATAGAAAAAAAAAAGGAAACACAGTAGTCCCGGTTCGTGTTACGAACCGGGACTAAAGGAACCAGCCCCAGCGCCTGTGCCGAGCCCACGTGGATGGACATCTAGTCCCGGTTCGGAACCAACCGAGACTAAAGAGCAGGGGCCTCTAGTCCCGCTTTGCTATTCTCGGTTGGCTAACCGGGACTAGAGGGGGGTCTGGAACCGGGACTGCTGTCCCGTTTTCCACTAGTGATTGTAATAGAAAATAATGATCAATGTTGCACATCGAAGACCGAAAAAATTGAAAGAGATAAGTATTTATGACCGGAGGGAGTAGGATACATCCCTAGCATTGTAGCTACCAAGAAACATGTGACGGCGCTAGCATCCTCACTCAGAAATTTCCGGCCAAGATGTCACTTTTTGTGCCTTCTCGACTGGATATACTACCTGGAACCGTAGTGTACCGGGAGCTCAAGAACTGAGGTGCGGCCTTGTTATCCATTTGTGTTTCACCTATCTTGGTTTTATTTCTGCTTTTTTAATATACCTACCTAGCTTTCCTGCCTATTATTCATTTAGAAAAAAAAAGAACAGAGGCACGTACCCATAAGAAGGTACGCGTGCATGCGACGTGTTCATTTCATGCATGTACTTGAAAATTTTATCAAATCACAAATATTCCTTCGGCTAACAATATGTCCTTTTGGCCCTATGCAGAAGAATTAACGAGAACATAAAAATAGGCATCAATGCCCCTTGATTTATTTAAAAATATTCTAGGTAGTCTGCTTTTTTAAACATGCGGTAGAAACATTTCTCTTTCGCATTCAATTAACCATGCAACCATTAGTCGATACTGCCCCACCACAAATAGCAAACCAGTCGGTTCGACAGCAGTTCCCCTGCATCAGCTAGCAACACTACAAAATATCCAATATTTTCCAACAGTTATAATACTATATGGCCAACGATGTAGTATACTTTCTATACATTTATTTTACATGCTATAATCTTGTTAGAAATTATTTTTATTTTAAAAAAATTGGGGCTGATTTGTTTCACCGTATAAAAATTACCAAATTGTACTAGAAATACATTGATCATAAGCAAAAAATATATATATAAGGGAACAATGACCTTTGTCTCACAAAATAACAGTTAGGAATTAAGATGGAGATTTAATAGTGAAAGATTGTGACAAATTGTTTTGAACTCATAAATGCATGGTGTCCAGACAACCTTATGTATCTATTTGTAGTTGAACACTATGTTTAGTTATCCTTTGGACAAGATATGACATTTAGTTCGAAAGCAGAAATTTAGTTGACCTTCACGTCGAAAGAAAAACTACAGTACTTATTGTAACACGATTGAAAAACGTGGGTTTAAAGGGGGAAAAAGGAACATGACTGCAGAAGGTAGTTTCTAGGAACAATCAAGAAACACCAAGATGATCAACGGATATACCTACGTAGCTAAACGTATAAATACAATTAAAAGAACATGTATATTGCACACAAGAGACGGCGACAGTGAGCCGGCCTGCACGTTGTGGTGGGCACTCCGGATACAGCGGACGGTGACGGCACGACAGGGACGATGGCGACGTCGATGGTACAACGGTGGCCCACAAACAGATCGGATCAGCCCCTCCCAACTTGAAAGTCCTACAAGTTTTTTATCATTCTCTCTTTTTTATAGTTTAGAAAAGAGCATGTCATCAATTTACTTTGCTGACCATCTAGCCACCCTAGCAAGTTTCTCATCAAAGTACTATGATTTTTTATACCGACGACGTTAAAGAATTCAAGTCCGAAAATCACAAGGTTTTCATGTCTAAACCTTCTTATTTTTTATCAATTTTTTATTGTTCAGAGCTTGAATTCCTATTACTTGTAGTACAACTAATTCTCCTCGCAAAGAAATTAACAATTAATTAGTGTTGATTGTGCAGTCCGCTTTCCCTTTTTTTTTGGTTAAATCATAGCATTTTATTAGGCCCTGATTTCTGAGTAAAGTCAAACGAACACAAAAGTTAACATTTTTACAAGAAAAAAAAACAATCAATCATGTCCAAGGCCATCGAAATCCACTCCATACACATCTAGGCCCTAAGAAAACAACAACCACAATCTGTCTAGCACACAGACTTGTACACCCTCCTGCATCTTCTCTTGCTCTTCCACCTGCTTCCGACACCTCCTGCAGTCTGCTTTTATCGGTGATTCTACTTTAGTTGGCATCCTAGGACACTGCTTAAAGGTCAAAGCCAAGGCCCACAAGGACAAAGAACTTGCACTACATAGACGTTGGAAAAAACATTGCTTTCACACTGAGAATCTATGTCAACCACATTCCTTGTCTTTTTTGGAGAATGGAGAACCCACTTCGACGATAGCCAGTGACCACTGACAACTACATTGTACCTGATTTCTACTTTGTATGCAGCAACTTTTAGCATCAGCTGTCACAGAGGCAACCTGAACAACCCCACTCATTGTGTGAAAGCCTTTGGCGGCTTAACACACATGGCGCACTCTCACTCGATTGAGCCCTAGTCGCTCCCCTAATAAATAAGTTGTGCTAGAAAGACATAGGATAGACATCTAGGTGTAGCCACTGAGAAACACATGGGAGGGTGTCCAAGGGGGAGATGACTGCATCAGCGTCCTCGCTCTAGAAATTTCTGGTCCATACAGATGTCATTTTTGTTTTTCAACCATTGGATATTTGGCAACTAGTATGTATGATCATATTTTATTTTTCTTACAATTTTTTTCGCTTTGTATAGATTCGCCTTAAGTCAGCGATACTTTGTTGGGCTATTTGGCGTCGTGGGAACCATATGGTTTTTTTTTTTAAAAAAAACACATAATTATTTTATGCATGCTGTTTTGAGAGGCATCGACTGGTGGCACTTTTGGACGCTGTAGAAGCCCGTGCGGTATGCTTTTCATTGGATGTCATCGCATGGAGCTATTCACCAAATACGGGTGGAAGAATAATATTAAGCTTTGGAATGATTGAGATTGTAATTGCCAGTATTGTATTAAAGGCTGTTGAAACACCTCTTTTCTTGGTAGCCTAGCTCCCAAAGCTGTTTCAGTCCTGCCCATAATTCTGCACATAAGGCATACCATCCCAGCGAATTATCCTATACAATTCGTCTATTTATTTTGTCATGATTGAGATTGTAATTGCCTTTTCACCTATATAATCACAGCATCGTGCTGATTTTTGTAATAAGAACCAGGCTACATGCATTGTAAAATGCAAAGGCTGGAAACTATTTTCCATTATTAAAGAAAGGATTAGACTTGACTCTTTATTCTTGATGTTCGGTGACACCTAGGTGGATTTCGATGTTATTAATTGACCAGTAGTGATATAGCTCTAAGGAAAAATCAGGGATAAACAAGGTGCACGCCTTTAACCGAGTGGAGTGCATTAACACTTAACAGTGGATCGATTGAGGGAGTTCAGGTCAAAAGGTTGCTACACTAAATACATCTTGGTACCTCAATGGAGGGTAGGATCCTGACCTCAGCTGGAAAAAAAGGATTGCTTTGGACATGATGTGACATTTAGATGGAAAATAACTAGCTGTACAGTTGGAACATGATTGCAAAAGGACTAATAGCACTCGGGCGTCGCTAACTAGCTAGTTACATGTATGTACCATGTATGAGCACAAAGGTAGTTGAAGTCCGCTAGAAATAAGCAACTCACACTAGCGTGGTTTGGTAGCTAAGTCTTCTGCCTTCACACCTTCTAGTTCATTTCAATCAGAACCAGGCTTTTAGCTTCTCTAGAAGTCACTTTTCAGCAACATTGTTTGTTTAGTTAGGTTTCTGGGTTCTAAGAAGCAAAAGCCAGCAGAAGCGTTCGTCCATGGTTTTGGCAGTGTTAGAATATAAACCGTATTGTATTTGTATAGATATACGGTTGTATATGTGTATTCCTTGTATAGCTGTCCGTGTTGTGTACGGCAGGAACTCAGCCTTGTAACCTCTATATATTGATCAATACAAGGCACCACAACGTGTGGTTTCCATCATCTTACATGGTATCAGACGCAAAACCCTAACCCTAGCCTGCGTCGCCCTCTTCCTTCCGCCGCCGCCGAAGCCACCACTCCTCCCGCCGCCGCGCCGACACCACCGCCTCCATGTCGCTTACCGACAACGAGACGGCCAAAGCGCTGGCCGCGGCCAAGGCCAAGGAACGCTCGGACGCCGACCCCCTGGCCGCCGCCGCCGAAGGTTCTGGGTCGAGCGCGGGGTTCTTCTCCCTGACCTCGCTGCACGCCCAGGCCGTCGGCCTGTCCTCCATCAAGGGGCATGTCCCCGTCGAGCTCGCGCTTGACACCGGCGTTCATCGTCGGTGGCGCACCTTCTTCCGCGCCGCCTGCCGCAAGTACGCCCTCCTGGATCACCTCGACGTCGCCGCCCCTGCTGCACCGACACCGGAGTGGTCTCTCCTCGACGCCACCGTCGTCTCTTGGCTCTATGGGTCTGTTTCGATCAGCATCCTCGACGCCGTCATGACGCCCGGTGACGATCCTCTCGCCGTCGACCTCTGGAACAGCGTCAACGGCCTCTTCAACGACCACAAGATCAATCGCCAGCTCCACCTCACGGCTGAGCTCGGTGATGTCAAGATGGGCGAGATGACCATGACCGACTATCTTCAGAAGGTCAAGTCTCTCTCCGATGGGCTTGCGGATCTTGGCTCACCCGTTGATGACGCTGAGATGGTGATCCATTGCCTCAACGGCCTCTCCGAGCAATACGAGTCTGCCGCCGACCTGATCTCCCTCATGCCCGGGATTTCCTTCGCGCAGTGTCGCTCCTTGCTCGCGCTCCAGGATATGAAGCGCAAAAATCGCCGCGCCCGTCACTCGGACACGGCCCTCTACACCAACACTGGCAACCCTAGCAAGGGCCCCGGAAAGGCAAAAAGAAGAAGAAGGCCGCCGCTGAAAACGCCAAGGAAGTCGCGCCCGTCCAGGCGCCCGCACCCCCCGCGACCCAGCAGCACGTCGGCCCTCCTTCCTGGCCCTCCCCGCAGCACCCGTGGAACGGCGCCATCCAGATGTGGCCCTATGGCCAGGGAGGTCTGCTCGGCCGGCCGACGCCCGCCTACGCCCAGCCTACCAGCTATGTGCCGCGGCACACCCCGTCGCCGCAAGCGCTGTACGCCCAGAGCCCGTACGGCGTCGCTCCTGCCCCATACGGCTACGACTACGGACTCGGTCACCCGCCGCAGCCCCTCTACGGACTCGGTGGCCCGGCTTCATCACCGGCACCGTCCACTGCCTCGTGGGATCAAGCGGCGCTGATGCACCAGTTCCAGACCATGGGGCTGCAAGCACCCCCCAGGGAGTGGGTGATGGACACCGGCGCCTCCTCCCACTTCGCGTCCGATCCCGGTATGCTCACCTCCATGTCTCATCTCCCCTCCTCTCGCGGTGCTGTCGTTGTCGGTAACGGTTCCACCCTTCCGATCACCGGTACCGGGCATGCACGTCTTCCTATTTCCACTTCATCTCGTCCTCTTTACCTCCGTAATGTCTTAGTTGATCCTAACATAGTTAAAAACCTTTTGTCCGTTCGTCAGTTCACAATTGATAATCGTGTCTCCGTCGAATTTGACCCTCTCGGTTTTTCTGTGAAGGATCTTCTCACCAGGACAGAGATTCTCAGGCGCAATAGCCCCGGAGCCCTCTACTCCATCCACCAGCCATCCACCAGTCGGCCTTCTGCCTTCCTCGTCGTCGATGCAGCACTCTGGCACCGTCGGCTCGGGCATCCTGGACGACCCGTCATGGAGTCATTAGCTCGTTCTTCGATTATTCCTAGGGAAAAGAATAAAAATAGTTTGTGTAATGCTTGTCAATTAGGTCGGCATGTTCGTCTTCCTTTTTCTTCAATCAATCGTGTAACCACTACTCCGTTTCAAATTATTCACTGTGATTTGTGGACATCTCCTGTTGAGAGTATCTCTGGCTTCAAGTATTATCTCGTGTGTCTAGATGATTTCACTCAGTATGCATGGGTCTATCCTCTACGATCTAAGTCAGAAGCTTTCTCACACTTATCGTCCCTTCATGCTTTAGCTCTCACCCAGTTTAGTGCACGCTTGCAGGCTATTCAGTGTGACAACGGTCGCGAGTTCGATAATTCCCTCCTCCATTCGTTTGCCCAGCACCATGGAATTGCACTCCGCTTTTCATGTCCATATACTTCGCAACAGAATGGTAAAGCTGAACGCATTATTCGTACTCTTAATGACATTACTCGCACACTCCTCGTCCAAGCCAGCATGCCACCTCGTTTCTGGGTCGAGGCCCTTCATACAGCCGTCATGTTACATAATCGGCTGCCTTCCAAGGCAATCTCGGATCGCGTTCCCTTTCGCGCCCTGCTTGGCGTGGACCCTGCGTATGCCGGTCTTCGGGTTTTCGGATGTCTATGCTACCCCAACACCACCGCCGTTGCGCCGCACAAGCTTGCGCCTCGCTCAGTGCCCTGTGTGTTCCTCGGGTATCCATCCCAGCATCATGGCTATCGCTGCTTTGATCGCTCCACCCAAAAGATCATCATCTCCCGTCATGTAGTGTTCGATGAGACCAGCTTCTCATTTGCCTCCACTCCGTCTTCGGCATCCCCTACTCCTTCCCTGCACACTTATGATTTCTTGCAGGTTCCTGAGCAGCCGATGCCGTCGATGCCGTTCACCGTGCCAGGCACGGTCCCACTGGCCGCGGCCTCCGCCGCGGACACATCGACACCGCCAAGGTCGCCCTCTCCGCAGCCGTCCTCGCCAAGGCCCCTGTCACCGTCTGCTGCGACGCCACGGGCGCTGTCGCCATCTGCTGCGGCGCCAGCAGATGCTGCAGCCCAGGCCACGCCACCAGCGGATGCTGCAGCCCAGGCTGCGCCACCAGCGGATGCTGCAGCCCAGGCCGCGCCACCAGCGGATGCTGCTGCAGCACCACCGAAGAACCGCCGCCCGCGGGCTCCGCCACCACCACCATCTCACACCATGACCACTCGTGCCAAACGGGGCATTGTGAAGCCAAACCCGATTTTTGATCTTCATGTTGAGGGTTTATCTCCCATACCGAAGACCTATCGTGGTGCTCTCAAGGATCCGAATTGGCATTCCGCTATGGTTGAGGAGTATGGTGCTCTTCTCTCCAACAACACTTGGGACCTCGTTGATCCGCCTCGCAATGCTAACATCGTCACTGGCAAGTGGATCTATCGTCACAAGCTGAGGTCTGATGGTTCTTTGGAACGATACAAAGCTCGTTGGGTGCTCCGTGGGTTTACTCAGCGCGAAGGTATTGATTTTGATGAAACTTTCAGCCCTGTCGTCAAACCAGCCACCATTCGCACAGTGCTCTCTCTTGCGCTCTCTAGTGACTGGTCGATTCATCAACTTGACGTCAAGAATGCGTTCCTCAACGGCACTCTCACGGAGACTGTTTATGCTCGTCAGCCTTCTGGTTTTACTGATCCTAAATTCCCTGATAAGGTTTGTCGTCTCAACAAATCACTCTACGGTTTGAAGCAGGCGCCCCGAGCATGGTTTCAGCGGTTTGCCTCGTTCATTGCATCAGTTGGTTTCATTGGCTCCAAGTCCGACAGCTCGTTGTTCGTCTATCGGCGAGGCGCTGACGTGGCCTATCTCCTGCTCTATGTGGATGACATAATCCTGACTGCGTCCTCTTCGACATTGTTGCACAGCTTGATTGCCTCCCTTCGTACCGAGTTCAGTATGACAGATATGGGCGATCTTCATTATTTTTTGGGCATCTCTGTCACACGCAGCAAGGACCGTCTGTTCCTCTCACAGGAGAAGTATGCTTTGGAACTTCTTGACAGAGCTGGTATGTTACAGTGCAAATCCATCTCTACTCCAGTTGATACTGCCTCCAAACTTTCAGCCAAGTCCAGTGATCCAGTTGCCGATCCCACCGAGTACCGTAGTATTGCAGGAGGTCTTCAGTACCTTACGTTCACTCGGCCAGACATCTCCTATGCTGTGCAGCAGATTTGTCTTCATATGCATGATCCTCGGGCTAATCATTTGCTCCTTGTGAAGCGTGTTCTTCGCTACATCCGCGGCACCATCGACTATGGTCTCACCTTGTTCCGACGCAGTTCTAACAAGTTGACAGCCTATTCAGACGCTGATTGGGCAGGATGCCCAGACACTCGCCGGTCTACTTCTGGCTATTGTGTCTTCCTCGGCGCTAACCTGGTGTCATGGTCTGCTAAGCGGCAGCACACGGTCTCTCGCTCCAGCGCCGAGGCCGAATACAGGGCGGTTGCAAATGTGGTGGCTGAAACATGTTGGCTACGGCAGCTTCTTCAGGAGCTTCATCGACCGGTGACTGGTGCCACTGTGGTTTTCTGTGACAATGTGAGCTCCGTTTACATGACACAGAATCCTGTTCATCATCAGCGCACCAAGCATGTGGAGATCGATCTACACTTTGTACGAGACCGGGTCACCACAGGCGAGGTCCGGGTTATACACGTTCCGAGTTCTTCCCAGTTTGCGGACATTTTCACTAAAGGATTGCCGTCACCTCTCTTCTTGGATTTTCGGGACAGTCTTAACATTCGTCGACGCCCGTTTGCGACTGAGGGAGGGTGTTAGAATATATAACCGTATTGTATTTGTATAGATATACGGTTGTATATGTGTATTCCTTGTATAGCTGTCCGTGTTGTGTACGGCAGGAACTCAGCCTTGTAACCTCTATATATTGATCAATACAAGGCACCACAACGTGTGGTTTCCATCATCTTACAGGCAGGGTCTGGATCACGGGTAGAGAGGACCACAGGAGTGGAGTCTTGTTCACCGGCGACGAGGAGGCTCGCCGGCGGCGGAGAAACAGGGCGCCATGGCGGTGAAGTGGAGGTGAGGATCGAGATGGATATGAGAGGGAGAGGATTTGGGTCGGGAGAGAGAGAGGCTGCCAGAAATCCGGAGAAATGACAGGCGTACCGATCGGAAAAGAGGTTAGGCATGGGACGAGCTCAATGGAATTGGCGATTGAATTCTGTGTCCAATTCCGTGGCAGCCAGACGCATTGCCTCCTGAAATCATAAATGAATTCCGCAATTCTTGGTCGATTACCTGGGATCCAAACGAGCTCTTATGGTTTTCCAATCACGGCTGATTAGCACGGCCTGCGCGCCGACTCTGAGTGTGTGTGCTGGGAGGATGATGCTCCCGCGTTCATCGCGGAGTTGCTTGCCAGCGAATCTGCTGCGCATGTTAGGTATTGGTAGGTTCCATTAAAATCTCAAAAAAAAAAAAAAAAAAAAATCACGGCTGATTAGCTGATGTGTGGGCCCTTGTACTAAACGCCCAACAGTCCTGCTCCAATTGCACACTGTATTTATCCTTTAGTTTTTTTTTTGAGAATTACTTATGCTTTAGCTGGCAACGTTTTGCCTGCTCGATGCGAAATGGTGTTAACAATACATGAAGGAAGCGACTAGGGCTCAATCGATTCTCACTCAGATTATGTCATCCAGTTGCATGTGCAACTTATGTGTAATCCATGTCCAACTCAGAAAATTTTAATTGCAACTCATGTGTAACTAGGAAAATCCCAGTTGCAACTCATGTGCAACCATATGTAACTAGGAAAATTTCATTTGTAACTCATGTGTAAAACATCTGCAACCGGAAAAATCTCAGTTGCAACCTAGTGCAACCCATGTGCAACTGGAGAAAATTTGAGTTGCGACTCATGTAAACCTCACATACCACACGAATCACGATGTAAATCTAACGGGATCAGAGTTGAGTGAGCTCTAACTTAATTCTCACTCAAGTGAGAAGTAGCAATACCCATACATGAATTAAGTGCTTCCCTATGTGGACTTAGTAATGTTGGCTTGTTGGGGCTGTAAAGGCTCAAAGCCCATGCAGGACAGCTATGCTAACCTAATAGAATTGGAAAAATTCACGGATGACCGATCGCTACTTGGGATGCGTTCGATCCCAATTTAATTTAAAAGGGATTGTCTAAATCTCGGTCGATTTAGATTTAACTAAATCTCAGTCAGTTGCACACAATTGCATCTCATGTGCAACTCTAAGTTTAGCACGAATCTTGACGTAAATCTAATGACTAAGGAGCCGACATAGATTTAAATAAATCTCAGTCAGTTGCACACAATTACATCTCATGTGCAACTCTGAATTTAGCACGAATCACGACGTAAATCTAACGGCTAAGGAGTCGACTAAGAATTAAGTAAATCTCGGTCAAATGCAAACCATGTGCAACTCTCAGACCAGCACGAATCACGATACAAAATCTAAACTGAGAATTAGTTAACTCTCAGCCGACTTAGAATTAGCAAAACCGAATTTAAAAATAGTATTACTTATTTTCAGGAAAAAAAATTCATCAACTTACCTAGCTTTTGTTCTGACCGGGTTAATTGTCACGGATGCGGTATGTGCTAGCACACAGGGAAACGGAACACACGGAAAAACAACACAACAAAAACCATCTTTATCGGGGCAGAGCTAGCCTTAGCTTCACGGTAGTGGCAGGTTGCATCGGTGGATTGTGACACCTAGCTAGTAGTATATATGTGCCATCATTATGTCGTCTGATCCATAAACCTAGCTACCTTGCTTGTCCTAGCTGGCTCGTTTTTTCTTCACATCACATTGAATATTGGCCACCCACCGTAGTGCGTGCTCCATCGTAAGTTTCCGCCTGTCCCGTTGAAATCGGAAACGAAATTGAAAACCCTAAAATTAAATACGGAAGCGGAAATCACCGGAGATGAATGTGGAGAGGATACATGACGGATAGCGATATTTGTCGGAACACAATAGCGGTATGATACCTTGATCTGTACACCAAAAGACACACATAAAGAAGTAGACAACAAGACAAGAAATAGCTCGCTACTTCGACAAGCAACAGTTGAACATAAATTAACACACACATAGTCGGAAAGTGTCTTTGGCTCCCGATATCTAGTGCTCCCTCCATTTTAAAATATTCAAAAATTGTAGTTACGAGTTTCAAAAAATTCTGAAAAAAAAATCCGGATGTAACCAATGGTGTATCACACAAACGTGCAAAATATCAATTTCACCAACGGGCCGGCATGAGATGTCACAAGAATCTCGTTAAATCATTGACAAATTAATCAAGCTAGAGCTCTAACGTAGAGATGGACATGCTTACATCGAAATACTACAAGAACCTGTACACGTCCGAAGGGGTGCAAGGCATGCAACAAGTCTTGGATCACGTGCCTCTCAAAGTAACTAATGAGATGAATGCAACTCTTAAAGCGCCTTATACAGGATATGAGGTGAAGAAGGCACTTTTTCAGATGTTCCCGACTAAAGCTTCGGGCCTAGACGGTTTCCACACGCTCATTTTTTCCAGAGACATTGGGAGGTGTGTGGCCGTCACTACAAGAAATATGCTGACTTTTGACCCTCAATTTTGGGCACTAGAAGGTCACAAAGTTTCATTTATGACCCCTTTGTGACCAAAAATGGTTGGTCACATACGGAGCGTCTTATTCGATCGCTAACGACCTTTTCAGTGGAATGGTCATAACCGTTTATGACCAAAAAAGAGGGTCATAACTTTATGACCGAAATTTTTGGTCATTGGCTGTCTGCCGTGGCCACGTCAGATCCTACGTGGCCAATCTTACGTGGCAAAATTATGAACAAATGAGAAGGTCATAGATGAGAATTAGCCCGGTCCATGTTATTCATCTATATGGGCCAAGCCCAATAATTCAGCCTGTTTCACGTGTAAGTCTAGTCTGTTCACAAGTTTTTCCTTTTTTTGGCAAGTCCAATACTATGTGGGCTGCGGCCTTTCTGAAGACCAAGAATTTTCGTCCGGTCCATCCTTTTAAGATTTTTTTAGTTACTATTTTACCAATTAAGAACTATCCAGCCAGGAATTGATTGGGCCACGGCCTTTATATGGTCAATATTTTTTGCCCCATGGCCTCTTCAGGTCCACTAAAACTTTCAGCACGCTTCTAAGACATATTTTCAACTATTATTTGTTTATAGATATTGATGAGCTGAGAAACAATTGGAAGAATCCTTTCCTTGTGATGAGAAAAGAGGAATCAAAGGAGAGTAAATATGCAACCTCTACGTGTTCACCTTTGCTTTACTTCGAAGTCAAAGTCTGGCATATTTCTGATTGTTTGATTACATATTAGCGGGAATCAACATCACTTTCCATACTCTTCTTCATTCAGCAGCCTCAATACTTCAGGGCGGTATATTAACTATAAAAGATTATTCCTATATCCATTATTGCGAGAATAACTTTACTTCAAATGGTACTACAAGCTAGGCACACAAGATTCTTCTCATTGGTACATTTATGCACACACCACATACATGCATGAATCTTTCGACAAAACAAAGGTTCTTCACATGAAGGATGTGAAGATAACAAGGAACCTTAGCTACGGCATGTTGACAAATCATGTGAGGTCTCAGTAACGAAATAAACGTGGCCCCTTCGACATGCAGGTATTCTAGGACAATATCACAATTTTAAAGGTGGTTAATGTGTTGTCTTCTGCTTAACCAATAAAAAAAACTTTAAAATATAAAAATGATAGGAGTAAACACTTGGACATCTACTTTTTCACAAAAAGTTATAAATACTTTCTAAAAATCATATTTCATGGTGAACGTAGTACAAACAATACTTGTTGGATTCTTCTTCATTTTTTCTACGAGGAGTAATTGTTAGATTCCATTGGGATAGGCATAACTAACTGATTGATTTGGGATGCTCACCCATGGTATAAATAGGTGGGCTTGGACACTATCAAGATAAAGTATCAAGCTAGCTACACACACTAGCTCTGATTGGATCGATCGAGTAGATAGCCAAGAGAGATCTTGATCTTGATTGAATGGCCGTAAGTGCATGCGTCCTTACTCTTATTCTTATGATACACCACTTATTCTTGATCTTGCTTGTAGATGCATATATGATGTTTTATGCTCCAGGGATGCCACATATTCTGGATTATTCATCTTTACTTATGTGCATGTGTAAATAAATATAGGATTCGGTGAAGGTTGGTCCATGGGGTGCACCCAGCGGGAAGCCTTGCGACATCAACAGCTACAGCAGCCCCCAGCGCCTTGTGAGCATCAGCATCTGCAGCAACGAGACCCCTGGAGGCTGCATCAATGGCTTCTCCTTCACCTACGTCGACCAGACCGGTGTGGCCATAGCGTCCGGCACTTGGGGTACCGACTTCATCGGATGCGTCACCACCGTATGCATTCTGTCTTCAGACATGTTACTAGCTACATGCATGTGATATTAGCTTGATAATAACATATTCTCTTTTATAAAAAAAATATCATGCAGATTAAGATGAATTCCGGTGAGTATGTGAGACATGTGAGCGGCACGGCCAATAACAAGGGGGTGACCTCACTAAAGCTGCACACCAACCTGACGGAGCATGGCCCGTACGGGTGGCCGGCGGGGCCCGAGTTCAGCGTGCCGCTGCAGTATGGCAGGAGTGAGGTGGTGGCCTTCTTCGGCCACTCCGGCGACACCCTCAAGGCGTTGGGCGTGTATGTGCCGGCGAAGAAGGAGTCACCCGTCAAGGTGGGTCCATGGGGTGGGCACGCCGGCTCCACCAGGGACCTCCTCGGGAGCAACATGCCGGAGCGGTTGCAGAGCGTCGCCATCCGCAGCAGCGAGAGGTCCGGCGGCCGCATCTATGGCTTCTCTTACACCTACCTCGACAGGAACGGGCAGTGCATCCATGTCGGGCCCTGGGGGTCCAAAACCAAAGGGCAGAAACGCGAGTTCGCCATGAATGAAGACAACTACATCAACTTCATCAGTGGTACCCATGATAATTACGGTATTACCTCGCTCAAGTTCGTAAATTCCGAAGAAGAAGTGTACGGGCCATTTGGGTGCCCGGCGGGAGCTGCCTTCAGCGTGCCACTGCCAGAGAATGGCGCCGCTGTAGGCTTCTTTGGCCGCTCCGGTGCCGATTGCCTTGTCGGCTTCGGTGCCTACGTCGCGCCGCAAGATGACTAGCTGTGATCCTACAGGCCCATACCTTACGCACCTATACCCTATGAAGCTGTGGTAAATCAAAGCAGCTACTATTAATGGTAAATCAAACCAGCTACCAATATGTATGTGTGGTGAATAATGAAGGCATGCAGGTGTGTAGGCATGTAACATATATGTAAGTAACCAAGGGTGATCTAAGATAAATTGGAAGCATGAGTTTTCTACATGTATTGTATTGTACTTGAGATGTGCAATAAGATTGATGGTTTCAAGTAAAGAAAGGGTTTGAAGAAAAATGGAGACTACCCGAAAACCTTAAATATAGCTTTTCGAGCATTTTTGTTGTCGAAAACTCCGGGTTTCAACAAGCCTGAGATTTCAAATCTCTCTCTCTCTCTCTCTCTCAATCAAGTGGGCAGCGAAGGCTTGATTGACAAGTAGTTTCTGAAAAGAAATTGACTCTCACTACCACGTTATGTACTTTCTTCATTCCATCTTAATCTGTTTTTTCAAAAAATCGATTTTTTTTATCTTTCACTCAAGTTTACAGAAGAAATTATCAACTTCTACGATACAAATCAATATTATGAGATTCATCATGAAACATATTTAATTATTGTTTGATTATATGTTGATATTTTTCCTTTTATCCAGGTAAAAAGATAGAAAAGTTTGACACTGGAAAAAAACCAATTCAGCGTATAAAACAAAACAGATGGAGTAAATTTCTCAAATCGGACAATTACTATGTTGCTTACGGCTCACACAGAAAGGAGGCACACACATATACTTTCTTGCAATGAATTTCTCCAAATGGAGGATGATATCTTCCAATCATCTAAACTCCTGAGAAATAGAGACATATGGGTTCTTGCCTTTGGATTGCAACATCCTTGTATTTTTCTTGCCGTTGGATTGCCATTGAAGCATCAAATAAAACGAATGCCCACCAAGCCTGCACTCTTCCCACCACCTCAATTCTGATGGCAGCTGCCTTGTCCTCCGGCGAGATCAGTTTCACCTCCTCTTTATCTGCGCACTGTTTGCAACATTTAGTTGTAAATGAAGATACATTTTCTTATATCTTTTAGGGCGAGGAGGGAGCCAGAATATGATGCGGCATCTCATACATCTGAAACGTATCTATAATTTTTAATTGTTTCATGCTTGTTTTATTATCAATGCTACATATTTATACTATAGTTTTATATCATTTTAGGGCATTTTACCGGACTAACCTATTAACAAGATGCCCAGTGTCTGTTTCTGTTTTCTGCTGTCGTTTTGTTTCAGAAAATCTAGTAAGGAAATATGCTCGGAAAAATCTGGAAAAATTATAGAAATTCTAATTCACCAGAAAACTCCAACAGCCACAAGGGACAAGTCCCGGGGAGGCCCACAGCCCCCAGGCGACCCCTGGGCACGGCCAGAGGTTTCTGGAAAAATCCTCCGAGGGTTAAGGTTTTTTTCTTGGCGAATAATATATAGTCCGAAGGGTGTCATGAGGCGGTGCTCTGGTGGAGGAGGCGGGCCTATCGGCGCGGCCAGGGGTGGGGCTGGAAGGTGAATTGTAGCTGAATTCAAAGCCATTGATGGCTTTCAAGCTCCGTATCCTAATACTTTGGGATGATAGATTCAATATAAAAGAACAATTCCTAAATCCATTATTTTGAGAATAACTTTACTTCACATTTGGTACTGCACGTCTCCTAGCCATGATTCGGCTACACATGTGCATATAGGAATAGACCGCATACATCGCATCAATCTTTCGACAAAACGAAGGTTCTTCACGTGAAGGGCATGAAGATAACCAGGAACCTAAGCTATACGGTGGAAAATTATGTTAGGTAAGAATAGAATAAAAATGCCTCATTAATTAGTGTAAGTGTTTTAGGAAAATACACCGTGAAGAAGTACTTTGATGTCAACTTTGTGCTATTAGAAATCATATTTTGCATTGTAACTTTGGTTAATATCATTTGATGCTTTGGATGCAATTCTTTCTTGGTAGATGTTCAAAGTTTAGAATGTCTGTCTGGTCCAGATCATAAGAAAACTTAATTACATTTCGGATGTGAGGAGGTTTGTCCACGAGTTCGTCTTCAAGAGAAGAGACAAATACTCAAATTCACAACTAGTGATAGGTTCTCTAATTAGCTAGTTAGCAGGCTGTTACTAAGACTTCAAAAATATGTGGAGATTATCATATTGTTTATTTTTGTATTGAGATTGATGGGATGGAGAAACAATTGGAAGAATAATCTATTATGACCCACAGCTGCAAATTAAGATAAGAGAAGAATCAAAGGAGAGCATTGCATGTCCAAAACTAAGCATATCATGTCGCACTGGTTACCTTGCCTCTACTTTGAGGTCAATGTCTTGCATCTTTCTGATAGATTCATACCCTTGAAACACTTGCTGGATTCCATCAGGATAGCCATAACAAATTGATTGATTTTGGATGCTCCCCGCTGTATAAATAGGTGGGCTTTAACACTACTATCAAGAATTCATCACAAGCTAGCTACGTACGCACACACACCCTATAGCTCTAGTAGGATAGATAGAGTAGCTAGTAAGAGATATATTAATTCTTGATCGAATGTCGGTAGGTGCAACTGTGTTTATGTGTTTGTAGCTCCACATAAACATGCATATACATACATGATCTTAATTATTTGCATATATATACATAGGTGGGCTTGAACACTATCAAGAATTCATCACAAGCTAGCTACATACACACACACACCCTATAGCCCTAGTAGGATAGATAAAGTAGCTAGTAATTAAGAGATATATTCTTGATTGAATGTCGGTAGGTGCACCCCGTGTTTATGTGCTTGTAGCTATAGATATACATGCATATACATACATGATCTTAATTATTTGCTTGTGAAATTGAACTAATTCTTGATTTATCTGTTCATACATATACATATATGTGTGTAAACAAAAATAGGGCGCAATAAAGGTTGGTCCATGGGGTGCACCCCACGGAAGACCTTGCGACATCAACAGCTACAGCAGACCCATGCGGCTCGTGAGCATCAGCATCTGCAGCAACGAAACACCGGGAGGCTGCATCAATGGCTTCTCCTTCACCTACGTCGACCAGACCGGAGAAGCCATCTCGTCCGGCACATGGGGCACCACCATGATCGGATGCGTCACCACCGTAATCTCCCTCTCCCACCCCCCAAATCCTATATATGGTGTCTACTCGATATCAACTTCTTATTAATACTTTCTCGAGGGGGGGAAAATGACGTGAAGATTAAGATGAAGTACGGCGAGTGTTTGTACTACGTGAGTGGCTCCGCTAACAACACTGGGGTGACCTCACTCAAGCTTGGCACGAACCGGACGGTGCATGGCCCGTTTGGATGTCGTGCAGGGACTGAGTTCAGCGTGCCATTGTGGGAGGGGAAGAGTGATGTGGTGGCCTTCTTCGGCCGCTCAGGTGACACCCTCAAGGCCCTAGGCGTCTATGTGTCGGGAAGGAAGGAGTCACCCGCCAAGGTTGGCCCCTGGAGCGCGTACCCTGGCTCCTGGAGGGACCTCAACACGAGCAACATGCCGGGGCAGTTGTGGACCATCACCATCCGCAGCAGCGAGAGGTCCGGCGGCCGCATCTACGGCTTCTCCTACACCTACATCGACCACAAGTGTCAGTGCATCCATGTGGGACCCTGGGGGTCCAGGACCAAAGGGCAGGAGCAGGAGTTCGTCATGGAAGAACAAGACAACTACATCACCTACATCAGTGGCACCCACGATGAGCATGGTATTACCTCGCTCAAGTTCGTCAGTTCCAAAGAAGAAGTTTACGGCCCATTTGGGTGCGCGGAAGGACCTGCCTTCAGTGTGCCACTGCCAGAGAATGGCGCCGCAGTCGGCTTCTTCGGTCGCGCAACGCTCGACGGCATTGTCGGCTTCGGTGCCTACGTCGCACCGCAAGACGACTAGCTAGCGATACTACATATATATATGTACACCTTACGTACCTATACCCAGTGAGTGAAGCTAATATGTAACTAGTGAATGAAGAAGCAGAATTTGAGTTACCATCTATGACGGCAGGAGGAATCACGATAGCCATGGCAGTGGTGAAGTGGGCGTCTGCACTGATATTTTTCACTAGTTATTTAGAAATTTTAAGATACATATCCTCAACATTTGGTGTAAGAGCACCATGCATGATTCTTAGTGCAAAGAGGAATCCTCGTCCCCCATATAATTCAATACGACTTCCATTATCATTCTTTATTCAGCAGCCCAATAATGTTGGACAGCACATTCACTACCCAAAATATCCACATGTCCATTAGTGCAATTCTCACTTTGCTGATGTGGATTGCTGGAGATCCTCCTTGTGGCTATAGCACCAACGAATCTAGTTAGTGCTAGAGTGTGAGAGATTGTTCCTTCTCTTTATTGATGCAACCGATTGGTTGGTAAAGGAAAATGAACAAAACTATTCTCTTGACTAGCGCTGGAAATTAAGAGGTAGAATCAAATCAAGGAGCAAAGATACACAACCTATACATATGTCTAGAAAAATTGTATTACTATTTGAGGTCAAAGTCTCATGTTCCTATTTTTCTGGGATTCAATTAGGTTATGTAGCTAAATAATTAAATAATTAATAAGTCTAATGATGAAGTGTGAATGTGTTCATATGCTCTCCCCTCTGACATAAACAAGCGCGCTTGGCCACCGAAAATGTGCAGTGACACCCGGCGACGCACCACCCGAGAATCGAACCGTCCACACCCCTGCCATCCGCGCAGCGTATGCCACCACCCCTTTTTGTATTATATTGGTTTTCTGTTTCGTATTGCCCCGCCTAGGAATGTTTCGTTAGCAGCAGCAGCAATAATTCAGCTTCAGCAAGAGCAGCCAGCCGGCCAGCCAAAACCTTTTTCCTAGGGAGGAATTGTTGTTTCTCCGGATTTTAATTTATCTTTTTCTGAGACCTGTATGTTTGCTTGCTACACTCTCCGTTTCTTCTCAGCTCTCAATTTTCTTAGAAACTGATCCTAGGGAGTTTTTCTTTCTTTTTTTGCTAGCATTTTTTCCTTCATAGCTTTCTTCTTCTTCTTCTTTTACTTGTTTCCTAGACCTGTAGAAATGCAGTGCAGAGTTCCTAGCAAAAACATCAACAAGCAGTGTCAAGTCAAAAGCCAGCGTTCATTTTCCCCAAAGTTATTCCCCATAAGAAAATTCAAAACTAACTTAGCTCAAGTATAAGAGGCTGGCATGTGAAACTTCTCAATCTTGTCTGTGTTTGGGCGAGCAAGATGATGGTGCCCTGCCCCTGTGGTGCTGAATCGATAAAAACAAATGCTACGATAAGGCAGGGAGGCACGCACGCTGGTGCGCACAAGGCGACACGAACAGGGCACGTCACTCCGGCGAAAGTCAGAACAGAGGTGGAGCGACATGTAGCCTTTTATTTTACAAAAATCAAAAATCATATTTCTAAATTACAAAAAATTGAAAAACAAACTGATGTGACAAATATTAACTCAAAATATTTAATATTTTGGGCTACACAAAAATAACAAAATTTGACGGATTTTGGAGAATTCAAATTTTGCACTATTCACTATTTTGTCATTTTTCAAACCCAAAAATTTAACATAATTCTGTTTTAGATTTCACAATTTTGGTGAAAACAATTTTGGAGAATTCAAACTGAGGCTTGCTTCGGTACATCGCACTAAACTCAAAAGTTTTTTCTCTTATTATTAGCTGGAGAGAGTAACCCACATTAGTTTCGCAATTAATTAGAAAATTACTGCCAATCGCTAATCACCTAGGTCCGAGAGATTGCTCATGCGTGCCGTGTAAACCGTGATGGAGGGAGTACGATAGTTTTGAAGAAGAGAACTATGTATGTTGACTATTTTCCGTCTTAGTCGCTGGATCAATCCTTCTCTACCTTTGTAGTGGAGAAGGCAATGGCGTGAAAGTTCCTCAAGAGACATACAAATTTTGACGAAATTTTAATTTAATTTGAATCAAGCTAGCTAGTACGACATTTGAAATCCTGGCCCACACTTAATTTGTTAGTTGTAGGCGGCCAATCGGCTCCTTGTTATCTTTACAACATTCACGTGCAGAACCTTCGAAAGATTCATGCATGTATTTAGGTGGTCTACTCTTAAATATAACGCTCAATCAAGTCGAATCCTATTCTTAGACTAGTTGAATGCCCGTGCGTTGCCACGGACCAAAAGTTACTTTCCTACCCACGATTATGTTTCGTAGTTACCCTACTCCAACAAATCACCATACTTCACTACTTCGTAGTCAACCCACTCCTATGTCACCATTGTACTTTGTAGTCACCTTACTCTAATAGTAAATCGTCATAGTTGTTCCATAGCTCATGACTTCATAGTTGCTACGTGATGCCGTATTAGAAGTATTGTTTACACATAATGAAAGATGCAGCACATTTAGAAAAAAGTTTGTCCTCATTACTCTTTCACGAGAACAAAGGTATCACATTTACGATCGCAATAGACTTGAATAAAAACAAATACAGTGTATAGCTCAGATAATTTGATTGTTTTTGTAAAGCACCCTTAATTTGCTACAGAGCGATACAAATATTGCAGCACTGATGAAGAAGTCTTTCTCTAGTTTCCGTTGTCATCTCTACAAATGTCTATCATCATGGTACCTTCGTGTGGTGAGTGGTGACCATACCACGTGCTTATCTGATCTTCTTGATCCCCTTCTTGTACCCCCACTACATAAGATATTTATCCATCGCCCGCTCTGTTTCCATCCACCCTTCTCCTTTCCATCTTTCCTGACCAGCTTTGGTCCACCTTTCATGCCCCGAAGAACCTTTTTTGCCTACAGATTTACAGTGTTTAATTTGTTGTAAGAAAAAAATATCTATCAAGGCCTACATTCAATATATACAAAATCTCAAAAAACTGTGTGCCAAACAAATTGAAATTTACAAAATCTCAAAAACAGTGTTGCATCACTTATTCTTTTGACTATATTTTGTCTCCTCGGAGTGGACATGTAAGGAAACCGAGGCAAAATAATTACTTTCCTGACCAAAGGCATATCAGAATTTCCAACTGAGCGTCCAAAAAAGATATAGTTAAAAGAATACCGAGCTTTTATATAGGCAAATCTACTCCCATTTTCTATAATTGTAGTGAGCTTCACCACACCTAAAGTAAGGGTTGGTAGCGCCTTAGTTTTAATAACAACGACGAGTACTAATTTTTATTTAGTTACTTATAAACATCAAAGAGTCCAGGATAAGGATAACATAATGGATGAACGGTAGTATACATGACGTTTTGAAGTCGATCACTCTGAAGTTGTTTCTAATAATCAGGGACTTCTTGTTGGGTACTGACAGAGGAATATTCTTTCAAAACTTATCAAATCCCAGAGAAATACTCCTTGCTGAATTGCTGATCCGAAGCACTACAATAGATGGATAACACATCCGTTAACCTGTAAACCCTATATATTAACGAGCGCCGTCACCACCCAACCATAAACCCACCGATCGATCCTCTTTTTCCTCGGACGGAATCGAGCGCGACCATGGCGGAGGCCACCGAAGCTGCAGAAGCTACGCCTCCACACCATGGCCTCCCGGATGCGATCGTGATCTGGGAGATCCTTGTCCGCCTGGCTCCCAAACCCCTCCTCCGCTGCCGCGCCGTCTGCCCAGCCTGGCGCCGCGCCACCTCCACCCGCGACTTCCTCCTCGCCCACCACGCACGCCAGCCCACCCTACCCCTCCTCCTCCACTGCAGCTACCACGAACGCACCGCTGACATCATCCCCTTCGACCATCGGGCCGCCGACGATAAGCTCCGGCCAGTCGCCAGGCTTGATGGTGCTTTCTTCCATGTCAAGGCTACCTATGACGGCCTCCTCATCATCTCCGACCACCGCGGCCAATTCTCCATCTGCAACCCGGCAACCCGTGAGTACGCTCCCCTCCGGCAGCTCGATGACTTCACGCTGGAGCATGATGACCTGACGCTCTTGGGGATGTACCCGCATAGCCCGACCGGCGAGTACCGACTTCTCGGAAAGCTCAAGGTTGAAACCGAGGAGCTATATGGCTACTACTACGCCATCTTCACATTAGGCTCCAGCGAGCCGCCAAGGCCCATAGGGTGCCCCGTTGAGTGGAAGCCCTACGACGTACCTGTCATATTCCGTGGCAGCATGCATTTCTTTGTAGGCCACATGATAATGGTATTCGACACCACAGTCGAGTCGTTCCGGCAGATGCGTTCTCCGGTTGTTCCTCCTGACGATGCTGACCTGTTTGAGGCCGGCGGCACGCTTGGCATATCCGTACTAAAGGAGAGGGCAACAGTCATGGATATCTGGATGATGCAGGACTACCAAGGCGAGGTCTGGGCCTTGAAGCACAGGGTTGAACTGCCGGTTGCAGACCTCAAGGCGCAGTTTGGGACGTACAGTGAACAGTGGAGCGTGCTGATTCCGTCTTGGAACGGTGACCTGTTCGGGCTGGTCGTATTTCGCGAGTGGCTGCTTCAGATCGACATCAACGGCAAGGTGCTCGCAAGTTTCCATCTTCATGAACCCATTCGTCTTACTGTCCTTTGGCTGAAACAGACACTTGTTCAGCATCCCTTCTTTCCAACCCTGGAGGGCTATGTCGTGAATGAGTCTCCTTTCATCTGAAGATTGGTGAGTAGCTAGTGCTGTTTACGCTGGTTTGATTTTTTTTTTTCTGAAAAATTATCTAGGGCCTTCTTATCATTAATAGTCTGAAGACTATTGAGTAGCTAGTGCTTTCTATATTGGTTTGATTTTTAAGATTATACAGAGCCTTCTTATCATTAATATTTGGCAATCTACACGAGTTTATTTATTTTTGTCTTGCTATATATTGTTGGAAGTTGACTTGCCAGCAGCATCGATCTTCTTACTGCAGTGTATATATGTGAAGACTGAATAGCTATAAATTCTTGACAGTCACGTTTATATGCACTTAGAGCAGAGTTTAGTTGCTACAGGTTCTTGTCACAATAATACCGATTATTTAGCCATACCGTCAGTAAGATGTACAATTAGTCCGACTCCAAGACATGCGCGGCTAGTTTCAGAACTTCAAACATGACTAGCAGCAGTTGTTTCATATATTTTCATGGATAAAACCACAGTTAAAGAACAATGATCAACTTCCTTTACCAGGTTTTTTAACCAAAGGCACCAAAGCGTGTGAGTACACAGCCGACGATGCAAATATATACATTGCTACCCGCAAAAAAATAATATACACTGCTCTCCAATGCTAGGGCTCATGAGAAGCAGTAGTACGTACTGTACTTAGCTAGCAGCAGGTAATTAGCATGCACATCCTTGGATCCATGCATGTTCTTGCATCCTGAATTGTCTAGTCATCCCTCCTCTAGAGTGACCCTTCAGTCTTGTCCGTGTTCTTATTTAGATCCTCCTCATTGTCATTCCCTGATCGGAAAAGCCCACCTGAACCAGACGGCAGAGTTTCATCTGTGCGTTCCTGGATTACTGACGAAAGCGTATATATTCAGGCTCTTGCATTACTGACGAAACCAACAACAGGAGATGAACAGCACAAACAAACTGCATATATAGTGGAAAGGAGCAACGTTTTAACAACATAATATTACTTGCAGATCATGTTTCACGCGTTGCTCTTCATATTCTTCTTTGTTGTTGTCTACATCCTCGTCATCTTCATCCTCTTAAGAAACTTCTTCCGAATCTAACCACTCCTGTCAAACGAAAAGAAACAGTACATTGAGTGCATATTCAGTGTCTAGCATGATAGTGAACTAAAAGAATATAATCAACAACAGGAGATTAAGAAAATAATAATAATATACATACTGAAAAAAGCACGGATTAACAAACCTCAGGAATGATGTTTGTCACCATGCTGTAGGGCTCCCTTGTGTAAATTAGGTGCCATTTCTTCTCAATGTCTCCATCATCCGTATATGCCTCGACATGATGGATATGACTGAACTTGTCCCACTCCGAGCCAGACTGTCCCGCAACCATCGAAGCGAGTACCACTGGGCTGCAGTCCAGCAGCAAATGTCTCGGCTTTACACCCTTCAGATATACTGGCAGCTGTTTCTCGCTGCCAAAAACCGTCAGGACGAGTTTTCGGAGTGCATTCATGTCGTGCACAAACTCAAGCTTTGGGCAGCGGTCAATCTCAAGCTTTTGCACACTGGGTAAATTGGATATCCTAGTGAGGCAGGGTATGTCAAACAAGTCGAGTTCAACCACGGAAGCAAAGTTTTCCAAAGAGTGGAGACCCTTTACATTCCATATGGTTAACTTCTTCAAAGACCTTGCATGGAAGGTAAGCCCAGGAGGGAAACAACTCAATTTGCAGACCCTGATAGTCAGTTCCTCCAAGGCCAGCATAGCTTGAACTTCCTTCTCCCACTCCCACTCCTCCCATTCCACCATCTGATTTAATACCATCTTTTGCAGCCACTACGGGAAACTGACTCGCCGCCGAGTGGTCTCAGCTTCGCTGAGTGCTAAAACGCGGGGCCAACTCGGTGAAGAGACCTACGCCGACGCAGGATACAAAACACTCGGCGAAGTTCAGACCACTCGGCGAAAGTACACTTCGCCGAGACCAGCACTCGGCGAAGAAGCATTTTCTCGGCAACGAGCAAAAAAGACACTCGGCAAAGTTATGCTCACGGCGAAAAGGAGGGACACGTGGCTCGAGACAGTGGGACCCACGGGCGTCGTGATGGAGCTGCCCTTCGCCGAGTGTCCTACTCGGCGAAGATGTCACCGTAAAAATAATTTTTAATGGAACTTTTCTTTGCCGAGTACCCCTCTCGGCAAAGAATGCGCGCGAAACTTTCTGGGTTTGCCGCGCGAATTAGGTCCCCTTTGCCGAGTGTGTCGGTGGCCAGCACTCGGCAAAGTATAGGGCGGGAAATGAAATTTTGCCCCGCGCCATTTCTTCGCCGGGTGGTTGTCTTCGCCGAGTGTGTCTCTCGGCGAAGAAGGTGGGCGGGAAACGAAATTCCGCCTCGCGCCATTTCTTCGCCGGGTGGGTTTCGTCGCCGAGTGTTTCTCTCGGCGAAGACGGTGAGCGGGAAAAATATTTTAGTGTCGCGCCAAAACTTCGCCGAGCTAGTAATTTCGCCGAGTGTCCCTCTCGGCAAAGTGTGCGTTTTTCCCGCTTTTTTCACCAGTTTTGCGTCTCGTTTTGGCGCCGTTTTCAGCCCTAACGACGCCTATAAATAGGCCACTGAGGTTACTCACTCACACAGAACATTCCAGCGTCACTCGGAGAGGCATCTTTGGGCAACCAGCGGCAAGACGTCTCTGATGATCTGCGACCGTTCCAAACGGTTGCAGATCATCAGGGATGTCTTGCCGGACGGTTGTAGATCATCAGAGACGTCTTGCCGGACGGTTGTAGATCATCAGAGATGTCTTGCCGGATCGAAGTGACCCTCAAACACAAAACATTCGGGTTCCCTAGCTACGTCCTACAGTGAATGCAACGGCATTCGACCGTGAATCACTGTAGGGCTGTAGCTAGGGGAAACCGTGTGTTTTGTTTCCCAGGTTACTCACTCATATATTCTACCTTGTGCTAAAACACAAAACATTCGGGTTCCCTAGCTATGCCCGACACTGAATGCAACGACATTCGACCGTGAATCAGTGTCGGGCTGTAGCTAGGAGAAACTGTGTGTTTTGTTTCCCAGGTTACTCACTCATATATTCTACGTTGTGCTCAAACATAAAACATTCGGGTTCCCTAGCTATGCCCGACACTGAATGCAACGACATTCGACCGTGAATCAGTGTTGGGCTGTAGCTAGGAGAAACCGTGTGTTTTGTTTCCCAGGTTACTCACTCATATATTCTACCTTGTGCTCAAACACAAAATATTCGGGTTCCCTAGCTATGCCCGACCCGACACTGAATGCAAGGACATTCGGAGAAACCGTGTGTTTTGTTTCAGCTATGTGTTTTTCATCCGGATTAATTCGTGGCGTCCAACACAATCATCCGGAAAATATGAATCAACAACTGCCAATGAAGGGTACATAGTCGAATGACAACAAACTTGGGTACGTAGACGAATAACAATAAACTTGGGTACATAGACGAATGACCACAAACTTGGGTACATAGAAGAATGATAACAAACTTTGGGTACATAGACGAATGACAACAAACTTGGGTACATAGACGAATGACAACAAACCATTTTGTCCTAACCAATGATGTGGCTCAGGTTAGTCATACTCTTGCCTAGGCCTATAATACTCGTGGGTGTAGTCGTCGTAGTCGCCGTCGTCGTCGTCGCTGTTGTCGGACGGCCGTGATGTAGTCGTTGACGGGGGTTGTCTCCTGGACTGTAATTGAGGGTAGCGCAGGCGGGGGTTATCGCCAGCCGTGATGTAGTCCATGACCCTCTTGAGAGTCCGGCCGGCCCACCACAGCCGACGGCCGGCCTCGTTGAAGTTCGAAGGACGCGGGCGGTCCTCGTCGTACCTGGCGAGCGCCTTCTCACGCCTTTCGATGAAGAAGGCGTCCCAAGTTGGGCGATAGTCTGGATGCCAGCGGGAATCCATCCGCTGCTCCGGAGTGAGCTCGAGGTAGTAGTGGTTCGTGATGGCCGCCCGGCGCGCCAAACCTTGAGGGATAGGAGGGACCGGCACGCCTCCGGTGCTCAGCCTCCAGCCGACGGGGACGTCGTAGCCGGGTGGGCAGGGGTAGTTCGAGGCGCAAAGCGCCTCCGCCTCCGAGTAGGTTAGAGTGGGTACGGTGGAAGCCATGGGAGAGTGATGAGGTTGCAGATATGAGTTTAGATGTGCTATGCCAATGGAGGCCATGACTACATATATATAGTGAGAAATGGTGGGAAGACATAGGCGGGAAGCGGTGTGTGTTTCTTTTCAGATTTGAGCTGTAGTATGCCCAATCAGGAAGAAGCACACGGATCGTGTGTTTCCTTCGTGCGCTTGTCAGCCGTTGGATCAGCGGTGTGTTTCTTTCGAGCGCTGGTGAGCCGTTGGATCCGGAAGAATCACACGGATCGTGTGTTTCCTTCGTGCGCTTGTCAGCCGTTGGATCAACGGTGTGTTTCTTTCGAGCGCTGGTGAGCCGTTGGATCCGGGAGAAGCACACGGATCGTGTGTTTCCTTCGTGCGCTTGTCAGCCGTTGGATCAGCGGTGTGTTTCTTTCGAGCGCTGGTGGGCCGTTGGATCCGGAAGAAGCACACGGATCGTGTGTTTCCTTCGTGCGCTTGTCAGCTGTTGGATCAGCGGTGTGTTTCTTTCGAGCGCTGGTGAGCCGTTGGATCCGGAAGAAGCACACGGATCGTGTGTTTCCTTCTGAGCCGTTTCCCGCCCAAATATTTCCCGCCACCGTTTCCCCCCCAAATATTTGCCGCTATCGTTCCCGCCACCGGTAGTTCTATATAACCCAGTCGAAGGTAGGCATGGTACTCACTTGAGCGCAAGCATGGTGTGTATTGGTCCTTGCGAGAAGTGTGTGTCCGGGTTTCACATTTCAGCATCCGAGCATCTCGCTAGGCTTTCGAGCAATTTGAAGGTAGATGGTAGGGTAGTTCCACTTGAAGAAATTTTGCACACTGAGAGTCATCTCGCTTCGCTCGGGGCGAAGCTATGCCGCGATGGGTTTCCGTATAGGACCCCGCTCCAAATTCGTGCAGAAATGCTCAGGCTTGCAGATAAGTTTGACAGGAAAGTTACGAATAGTCCGTTCTACCGAACTGAAGCTGACCGTGATTCGTACGGTCGTTCCTGTCTCTGGGTAGTTGACAGCGATGATGACGACGATTTCATGCCGTCGTCAAAGGAAAGGAGGGTTGAAGCAGTGAGCAAGAAGGCTGAAGCTTCGTCCAAGGGCAAAGGCAAGAAGGCAGAATCTTCGTCAAAGGGCAAGGGTGGCATCACACGCACGGCATAGGGTGGAGAAATTTGTTAGTTGTTCGTGCTTGTTGTAATTTGTTCTACATGCATGTTTACTTGTTTGTTAGTCAATTATGTATCGGTGGTTCAAGAATGTGCTCGTTAGAGTGTGGTGGGAGGTTTCAAGGGCCAACATGAGACTCCGAGGTGTGACCGGCTTCACACACCACACTTATCCGACACGAAGGTTATGTTGTTCTGGGTGGAAACTCCCATTTCGGGTGGAACAGACGGAACCATGTGAAAACATGGGGCCAAAATGGGTTCCAAATGTTCATGTGACCTAACCAAACACAACCAAGTACAAAAGTCCTTGTAGCTACCCCCTTCCGACGCCCGTGGAAGGGGTAGACGACACGGTCGACTTCCGGTCAACTGTGGGTGGGTTTCGACGGAACCGGGGGCCGCGGAGCATCGGAATCAAACAAAAAACTAGGTGGTGCAGTATCCTATGTGTTAGAGTGTGGTCGGAGGTTTCAAGGGCCAACATGAGACTCCGAGGTGTGACCGGCTTCACACACCACACTTATCCGACACGAAGGTTATGATGTTCTGGGTGGAAACTCCCATTTCGGGTGGAACGGACGGAACCATGTGAAAACATGGGGCCAAAATGGGTTCCAAATGTTCATGTGACCTAACCAAACACAACCAAGTACAAAAGTCCTTGTAGCTACCCCCTTCCGACGCCCGTGGAAGGGGTAGACGACACGGTCGACTTCCGGTCAACTGTGGGGGGGGGGGGGGGTCGACGGAATCACACAAAAAACTAGGTGGTCCACTATAATATGTGTTAGAATGTGGTGGGAGGTTTTAAATATAATTAAAAATATATCTGAATTACCAAATTTATTTGAAGCATGTTAACTGAATTAAATATTACTTCGCCGAGAGAGGAACTCGGCGAAGGAAGGGCCATCTCGGCGAAGTTTACCTTGGCCGAGTGGGGTACTCGGCGAAGAGAATACTCGGCGACGTTTTCGCGGTGACTTAGCCGAAATTTGGTCCGGGCAGTGAAAAAAATCCTCAATCCCCCGCGCCCTTCCCCGTTCGTCCTCCTCCAGACCATCCACGCCGCCGCCGCCGCTCGACCTCCTCCCACCGCCCTCCCTCCTCCCGCCGCCCTCCCCCATCGCCGCCCTCCCTCCTCCCGCCGCCCTCCCTCCTCCCACCGCCCTCCCCCATCGCCGCTCGACCTCCTCCCACCGCCCTCCCTCCTCCCGCCGCCCTCCCCCATCGCCGCCCTCCCTCCTCCCGCCGCCCTCCCCCATCGCCGCCCTCCCTCCTCCCACCGTCCTCCCCCATCGCCGCTCGACCTCCTCCCACCGCCCTCCCTCCTCCCGCCGCCCTCCCCCATCGCCGCCCTCCCCCATCGCCGCCCTCCCTCCTCCCACCGCCCTCCCCCATCGCCGCCCTCCCTCCTCCCACCGCCCTCCCCCATCTCCTGCTCCCCCTCCGGTCGCCGCCCTCCCTCCTCCCTGGCCCGAGCTCCTCCAGCTCCCTGGCCTGAGCCGCCCGAGCTCCTTCTGCTCCCTGGCCGCGGTCGCCGCCCGTCAGCCGTCCTCCTGCTCCAGGCCGAGCTCCTCCTCCGCCACTGCCACGTTCTCCTCGCTGCGCCGTCCTCCTGCTCCAGCTAGGGTTAGTATTTTTTTGTTGAAGTTGGTACTGGTTGTTAGGGTGATTCAGTTAGTAGTTAGTTAGTTTAGTGGTTGATTCTGTTTAGGACTCTACCTTCGACCACCTTGGCAACCGGCTCATCACTGAGTTCTGGGTAAGAAATTTGTAGAACTTAACTACTTAATACCAAGAGTTTGGACTTCATCGTGTTAATTCCTTTTTCCTAATGCTCAATGATTCTAGGATTACTTCACCCTTGTCGAAGGTGAAGGTAAAGAGGAGGCGGCGAAGCAGGTGTTGATTAAAATGGCAAAGAAGCTCATCCCCGACCAGCTTTACGAGGCACGTGTTGGCTGTGTTGTCCAGTTCTATGCAGAGCAGATGCATAGGGTGGTCACCAAAAAGGATGCAAGGCCCATACACTTGTCGAAAGCCCAGTACATGAAGGTAGCCACATATTTTCCTATTATTCTCCACATGACTGATAAAAAAATCTAATCATATGGATCTTTCTTGTGTTAAATAGGTGATTCCTCAGTGGCTAGCCGCCCAGAAGCCTTGCTACAAGAAGATTGTAGACAAGTGGGTGTCGGATGCGTTCAAGAGGAAGGACGATGACGCATCGGATCGGCGGAAGCTGGTAGGCGGAACCCACCGTCAAGGCCCCCTCTCACTCGACGGCGTTATTGCACACAAGGTAAGAAATTATATTTGTTCTTTCCATACAACTTTTTATTTATGTGCTATTATTTTTATATTTCCACCTTACCTCAATTGTATGTTTCCTTTTGATGTCATTTAATTGTAGGAGAAAAAGGAGGGCCGGAAATTGACTAAGATGCAAGCATTCATTGAGACCCGGAAGCCAAAGGTACTGGAAGCGAATAAACCCTTGGATGAACAGTGGATCAGCACCACCGCGGGGAATCAGAAGGTTAACTACTGCTCCAAGTTCAAGGAGATCTACGGTGAGAATTCCGATCCTTTGACCGCTCCGTTCGACCCCATGGTTGCTATGTGCGCGGGACAAGGTAAGCTGAATGGCCGGCCTTACATTGGCGGTGCTTGCTTCGAGTCTTCGGCCACTGGCGGATCACTTGCCGAGATGCGTGCTTGCCGTACGAGCTCAGCGCCCGAGATCGAGCGCCGCCCAAGGGTCGGACTTGGAAGGATGGCTGCATTGGAGGTATGTATGTCGTTTTTGAACCTTCTTTTCCACTATTCTACATATTTCCATTGCGATGACCGCTTCTTACATGGTTGCAATCCCGTAGGCCGAACTTGAGAAGGCTAGGGCCGCCGCGACGGAGGCTACTGCGAGGGCGCAGGCAACAGAACAGAGGGCGCAAGCAACAGATGAGAAGGTGTTGCAAATGCAGGCATACCTCCAGGCGGTAGTGGCAGTAAGTGCATTCACTTTTTCTTTCAACTAAGCCATGTGCTTGAACTTTGCAAACTTAAACTCGTCTTCGGTATGCAGAGGTTGCCCGCGAATCCGTCGCTTCCTCCTCTTCCTCCACTAGCCCCCCTACTCTTGGTAAGTTGTCTTGAAACTAGCTCGGTAACAATTCATCTTTTCTTGCTTATTCGTCTAATGCAAATCTTCATAGGAGAATCGATCGGCTGGATCCCACACTCCCGCGGATGGTGAAGGAGGGAATGCTGGAGACATAGAGAATGGTGTAGACGGAGGAGCAAGCCCAACGTCGGCGCCATCGACCTCCAACAGGCCCGAGTGACTCTAGGTTAGTTCTCATTCTTATTCTTTGTTAACTTATGCATGTGTTGGAACTTGCTAACTAAAACTCATGTTTCTCACAACTTTTAGGACTCTAGGACGGATTGCATCGACAACACCTTCGTTCTTGAAGCCTTTGTCGTTTCAGTTCTTTGAACCAAACTATGGATATTGTTCTTGTGAACTTCAGATATTGTTATTTTGTTGGATGTGCTACCAAACTTTTGTAAAATGATGTGTGTGATGTGCTACCAAAATTGTGTTTGTGCATTTGTTGCGTTCTATCTATTTTCTGTGCCTGCTAGTGAAGCAGATGTGCATATACAACTATATTGCTATTTCTGTGCAGGGAATGCAATTAAAACACGAAAAATCTGGACAATTTGGGCATCTTTGCCGAGTTGGGAACTCGGCGAAGACGCCTTTGCCGAGTAAGGCACTCGGCGAAGTGGTGCTCCAGGAGCCAAAACGCTTACCTGGGAATGTGCTTCGCCGAGATGTATTCTTTGCCGAGTACGGAACTCGGCGAAGATGCTGCCCAGGAGGACCTTTTGGTCCAGCTTTGCCGAGCACCTAGAGCGCGAAACACTCGGCGAAGAACCACCCGGCGAAGAAAAACTCTCGGCGAACGAGACACTCGGCGACGCTGCAGCTCGGCGAAGAGCAAGCATGGCACTCGGCGAAGAGAACCACTCGGCGAAATTCTTTACCGAGCCCGGCCTTTCGTGCCACGTGTTGGGCTGTTGTGCGCTGTTTCTTCGCCGAGTGTCGTATGCCCATACTCGGCGAAGACCTGACACACGTCTGACACACATCTGACAAGGGACGGGCTGGATCACCTTTTCTTCGCCGAGTGGGGTATAAAAACACTCGGCGAAGGCGTCGCCGAGTCCCCCCGACAAAAAGCACTCGGCGAAGCCTCTTCGCCGAGGCATTTTTTGCCGAGTCTAGGTTGCCGAGTTCCATACTCGGCAAAGGCATCGCCGAGCTGGATTTGGGCCTTCGCCGAGTCTTTTGACCACTCGGCGGAGACTCATTTTCCCGTAGTGAGCCTCGGAAACGCAGCCACTGCCTTGGATGAAGCATGGTGAGGGTGATTGTAGCTTTGTACGAATTCTGGCCCAACACACTTGATTGCGGGAGCACGAGACAATGATATAAACTCTAGATATGGGAGCCGGCACAATCCGTCCGGGAGTTGTGTTGAGCAGGCTAGGTCAAACATGAAAAGAATCCTCAAGTTCTCAAGTGGCACCCATGGTGTCGACATCACCCATATTGGGAGTTTACACCCAAAATATCCTTTGATGGCAAGGAATTCTAAGCAGGGTAGAGGGCTTAGGACATCAAACACCATCTCAATTTTTTTTCTTCATTCTCAGAGACTACTCCTTGGAGCAACCCATCATCTCCTAGTCTACTTTCGCATTCTAATAAAATTCTGTTAAGATATGGCTTTGCCCCTAGCCTAGCCTTTGCAACAGACGAGGTAGCAGATACATTCTCTATACCATTTATTCGAAGCTCCCTGAGTTGGCAAAGAGGACCCAACTCTTCCAAGCTACAACAATCGCCGTCCATATAAGCTGGAAATCCCCATTTTTTTTAGATAAAGAGTATATATTAATATCGCGGAGATAATAATTACATCTAGCCTCTGTAACAACGTAATAACTTAGGCTATTACGGATGCACACAGCCAAAAAACAATAAGAAGAAGAAACTAAAAAGAAAGAGAAAATTTCCGCTACAGAGTTACATTCCTTGTGGCAGCAACACAACCACCACCAAGACAACACCCAATGTCCAAATTCTCCAAAAGCAACGCCTTCAAGAAGGAAACAGTACACCTGCGCCGTCGTCGCCCGATCGAAGATGTTGGGTTTTCACCCTGGAGATAGTCTCTGCTCTCAAAACAATATTTTCAATAAGACCATTGCCAAGCACAACCAATTAAGGTCAGACTTTGGATTTTCAACATGAAAGGTATGACTTTTGAACTTCACCTGTGTTGACGCCCCCGCTTACATACCGCTGCTACGAGTCTTGAAGCTCCAAGCAAGTTCCTCAACGCCGTCAAAGGCTCGAATCAACAATATTGTTCCTCCAATCTCGCTTCCATGACATTCTCCGCCTCTGACTTCATCATGGATTTTCCCATGACGGCAATAGAAACAGAGCTTCACGCCGCTCCCTCCGGCACGACCGAAACCATCCGATCCAGCGGTCTCTAGACATAAAAGTCCATGCGAGATCGCCGGCGAACCCTTCCGGAACCTCACACTCTGGCCAAATTGAGGAGTGCCCCGTTTAGTTGTACGGAATTTATGGCCCATTTGGGTTGCCCCGCAGGAGTTGCTTTCAGCGTGCCACTGCGAGAAAATGGCGCCGCTGTTAGCTTCTTTGGCCGCTCCAGTGCCGATGGCCTTATCGGCTTCGGCGCCTACGTGGCACCACAAGACGACTAGCTTGACCTTATGTACCTACATAACCACCGAAGCACCGTGCTGGTCCCCGGCTCGCTCCAGCATACAAAGCCCCGCTCTGGTACGTTGCCGGCCGGTCGCTCGTATCAGCTCTTCCTTGCTACCTATACGCGCGCGCCAGCGGACGGATGGAACCAGCGCGGATGTACAGAGCACCAGACCAGTTCAAAGCCCCTCGCATGCAGCTGCCCCAAGTCTGTAGGTAGGAATCCTTGTGATCCTACACGTCCGCATGCATGTCCTGTGAACCGAAGCACCCGCGTCAGGTTTCCCGATGTACGTAAAAAAAAAGTTGTACACATGTAAAGAAAGAAGGTGTACAAACTACACAGAACTAAATGTACAGAACAGACAGAAGATGATGTACAAAGTACGCAGAATAGCGAGTACAAAGTACACTGATACAAGTTGTACAACCTGTGTAGTTTACAACTACACAGACACAGGTTGTACAACTAGACAGGTACAAGTTGTACAGACACAGATTGTATAACTATATAGGCACATGTTGTACAATTACACAGACACAATTTGTACAAACACAGATTATACAATACAAAGACACAGGTTGTACAACTATACATAACCGGTTGTACAAAAAAAAGTTCGTCGAAACCTATCAACATGGGATCTAGTTTGAAGATCTCGACGCGAGGAGCTCAAAAATGAAAACGGTTCGTAATTTGGATAAACGGTTTTCGAGATATTTCGTTTTAAAGTTTCGGTTTTGAAAATAAAAAGGGAAAAAGATGCCCTCCCACTTCCGGTATCCCTTTCTCTTGCTCCCCACTTTCAATATGGTTGTGACACTTGGCGAACATGCATGCAACTGTTTGTACCGCACAAAGGAGAAGACGACACTTGTCACCACAAGATTTCGCCGAAGCTTGGTAAAGAAAACCAGCTGCTAATATGTACGTGGTGAATAATGAAGAATCCAATAAGCATGCAGCTGCGTGGGCAGGGCCGGCTCTGGCCCAGCCGCCCAGGCAGCAGGGGCGACGGCCTGGGGACCCGTCCAAATAGGGGTCCATATTTTTTATACAGTACCTATATGTCATATAGAAGAAAAAAAAAGGAAAAACAGAGCGATCGCTTAGAGTCCAGCGTCCAGGAAGCAGCCGCGCGAGGCCGCTTCGAGGATCGAGCCATCAACGCTTCCTTTCCTTAGTTATTCCTCTCGAGTCTTAGTTATTCCTCTCGAGTCTCGAGTGAATCGCGGCAGGCACCGAGGCACGCACGGAAGGAGACCATCGAGCATCGCCTGATCGCCGCATCGGCCATCGTCGTTGTCTCTCGCCCGCTCGCGGCCTGCTCGCCCTGTCGCCCAGGCCCTGCTGTCGCCGACTCGCCGTCTTGCCCTTGTCGCCATCTCGCCCCTGTCGCCGTCAGGGACAGCCGGACAGGTAATTCTCAGCTAAAAACTGTACAAGATCGATTCTATTTTTATGTGTGTTCTCAGTCCGATCGATGTCTGATTTGAGTTTACTTTACATCACATACAGAGAAACGAGGTTGTAATCATGTTGCCTAAGAAACATCAATCTGGTAGTCAGAAGAGAAACAACAAGAAAAGAGTAGACAAGTTAATTAAATCCCAGCAAGGTGCTATGAATAAGTTTGTGTTGAGGAATGTTACTGCTACAAATTCCCAAGAAAGACTGAATGGTTTGGCCATGTGTTGCATCAGAAGAATATGCTGGATAGTATTGATCTTGACACTGTCATTCATGATTTTGCGTCAAAAAATGCACGGAAGTCTCGTTTCTCATGATTACTAGAGGTTTGTTAGCATGTTATTTCTATATACTTTTTTCTTCGTTGTAGCTTCTATGATCCTTGTTTGAAGCAAAGACAAGAAAAACATCAATGTTTGATTCTAACGAAGAATTACCACTTTTTATGACTTTATAAGATATGTATTTGTTTCTGTATCGATCGAAATTTTTCTCTCTCTTGGGCCATCGGCGAAGCTCGCCCCGGGGCCTTTGAAATACTTGAGCCGGCCCTGTGCGTGGGCATGCAATATATATTGTAAGTAACTAAGCGTGATATATACATATACTACAAGTATAGTTGAATGCCCGTGTGTTGCTACGGTCACTCGAGTGTTTTTACTCGATGGACATGTAGACATAATAGTGCACATGAAAATTCACGTATTTAAAAAAAAAAAGATTCCACTTCATTTGAGATGTCGAAAAAAACTTTAGTGTGAGGACATATGAATTGAATGAATGGACCAAGTAATTGCCTATTGTGAACTAAACTACCTAGTAGTTATCCATGACAGGGGACGATTTGGAATATCAGTTTAGCCAAAGATCCTAGCACTTCACGTATATAAACACGCTTTATTTCTTGCTTAACTAAAAAGTTTCTTCGAGAATCTGTAAGATATTTATTGAAGCTGGATGCTAAATGTATATGCCTGCATTATAGGAACCGCAAAATTACATTAATCAAATGCAGCCGTTGTGACATCACACAAAGAAAAGCAATTTATCTTGAAGCGATTCTAAGTCCTCTGCAATGTCTATATCTTGGGGGATAACAGCAACCACTAAATCTCGGCTAGAAGATTCGGAAATATGTGAAGACACACCTGTGAAAGATTTTTCAGCTCCGAGGTCGCTCCCAATGATTCTGAAACCCATGTTCCCACTGAACCACATGAGATAAAAAAACGCTCCTAACAACTGCAGCATCAGTTTGGAGTTTCAGACAGGGCACTCACTAACCTTGCATTTGTTGCACGCTGGGGCGCTTAATCTGACAACGTACTCCGGTAGGAATCTTGTGTTCATGTTCGTGCTCCAGACAATGTACCGCCGTTGATTTCGCATGTTGTCAACATCGCTGTCTTGGTCGTCACTGCCACTTCCGGTCGCCAACAGTTACAGGCTTGCAGCCAAATCTTGGAGATATCATCCCAATTTTTTAATGTCATCATTTCAGTTAGTTTGCAGGAGACCAAATAATTGACAAATAAGACATATGCCAGAAATCAAAGAATGGCTTGTTGTATTCATTGAGCTTGTCCCGACAGCCTAGGTCGCCATTCACGTTAACTGCATCGGATGTGCAGAGCTAAGTAAGAGAGACCAATTTGTTCATGAAATAAGCGTCAGGACTGAAATCATTCATGCTTGAACAGTAGAAAATACCATATGACTAAAGATCCAGGAACATGAGCGTGCATCTACTAAGGCTGTAAGGCCAATGGCCGTGGAGCATTCTCAGGCCATCTGCCGTTTTTACTGTGACTGTTTGTGGCCCTATAACGCTTTGTGTCACTGGCTGTGGGCCCCTTGTGTCTTCTACAATTTTTTTTTCCACTTCTCCCGAACCATTGACTTCTCTCCTCGCATATCTCATCTCCCTCTCAGTGCTGGTTGATAACCCACAAGTATAGGGGATCGCAACAGTATTCGAGTGAAGTAAAATCCAAATTTATTGATTCGACACAAGGGGAGCCAAAGAAAATTTATAAGCCTTGACAGATGATTTGTCAGTTCAGCTGTACCTGGAAGTAGACTTGCTCGACACAGTTTATCAGTAGCAACAGTTTTATGACAGCAGCAGTAATAAATAATAGCAGCAGTAAAATAAAGACAGCAGTAATAATTGCAGTAGACAGCAGGATTAAAATACTGTAGGCATAGGGATGGATGAACGGGCGCTGCATGGATGAGATAGTTAATGAAATAGTCATACATAGGGCAATTGCAGATAAATAATAATAGGTATCCAAGTAATAATCAATCATAAGCATGTGTTCCGTATTTAGTCGTACGTGCTCGCAATGAGAAACTTGCACAACATCTTTTGTCCTACCAGCCCGTTTGCAGCGGGGCCTCAAGGGAAACTACTGGTAATTAAGTGCTCCTTTTAATAAAGCACCGGAGCAAAGCATTAACACTCCGTGAACACATGTGATCCTCACGTCAACCATCCCCTCCGGTTATCCCAATTTCTGTCACTTTGGGGCCTCGGGTTCCGGACAGTACGTGTGTATACAACTTGTAGATATGATCCAAAACAATAATTATTCTCATGATTCAATAACATGTTCAGATCTGAGATCATGGCACTCGGGCCCTAAGTGTCAAGCATTAAGCATAACAAGTTGCAACAATGACATAAAGTACTACCGATGGATACTAGGCACCATGCCCTAACAAATCTCACAACTATTACATGAATGATCTCATCCAATCCTACCATCCCCTCAGCCTACAGCGGGGAATTACTCACACATGGATGGGGGAATCATGGATGGTCGATGGAGAGGCGGTGGTGATGATGATGGCGATGATCTCCTCCAATTCCCCGTCCCGGCAGGGTGCCAGAACGGAGTTTCTGATCCCCGAAATAGGGTTTTCGATGGCGGCGGAGCTCTGGAAGTTTTTGGAAAAAGCGTCGAACCCCCCGAAGTTTTTAGGTCAGAGGCTTTGTAGTCCAAAGGGGAGCGTGGGGGCCACACAGGGGGCCACACCACCCCTGGGCGCGGCCAAGGGCCAACCGCGCCCTGGGTGCGTGTGGGCCCCTGTGCCCCCTCTTTGCTTCGTCTTCTGGCTCCGTGGGTCTTCTGGAAAAATAGAATTTCTGGAATTTTTCTGGAATTTTCCTGAAACTTTGACTTTCTGCACAAAAACAAGACACCAAGGCAATTCTGCTGAAAACAGCGTTAGTCCGTGTTAGTTGCATTCAAATCACACAAATTAGAGGAAAACAATAGCAAAAGTGTTCGGAAAAGTAGATACGTTTTGGACGTATCAACTCCCCCCAAGCTTAGCTTATTGCTTGTCCTCAAGCAATTCAGTTAACAACTGAGTGCGATAAAAGAAACTTTTACGAACACATTTGCTTCATATGATGTATACATACCGACTATATGATCAAATTAGGCAATTCATAATAGGAACCATGCAAATAATGACACCTAGTAGTTATGCAAATCATGAAAAGATACCAAAGTACTAAGAATGAATAACATAGCATACATCTATCCACAAGAATTGCAATGTTCGTAAAAAGATATGACAAAGTGGTATCTCGCTTGCCTTTGTTTGAAGGGCAAAACATAAATGCCAAGGCACCTCTGAAGTTCAAGTGAAGACTAGATATAAAGATATCAAAGATAAGAGTATCATAGTTATGCCTCAATTAATCGTATCTGGGACAAGCACATTACACTAAGAACGACAGTTATGCTCTCGAAGAGTGCTCAAAGAAAGGATGGTGACTCAACATAAAAATAAAAGATTGGCCCTTCGCAGAGGGAAGCAGGGATTAACACGTGCTAGAGCTTTTTATTTTAAAACAGAGGTAAAAATGTTTTGAGAGGTGTTTGTTAATTGTCAACGAATGGTAGCGGGTGAGAACAGTATTCTACCTGTCAAACGGACTTTTAAGAGCGGCTCCCATGAAGGACGTTATTTCTACCAGCAAGGCAGATCATCCCTTTTCTCTTTGGTTTACACACATGCAGGTATTTCACTGTTTGTCATTGCTTACTGATGAATCAGGGCAAAAGTGTGAAGAGAATTAATGGTTAAAGTTGTAATTAATTGGGACTGGGCACCCCGTTGCCAGCTCTTTTTGCAAAATTAGGATAAGCGGATGTATATGCCGCTAGTCCAGGTGTAAAAGTCCATTTGACAATAGAATAAAGAATAACCACACACTTCCTCATGAGCTAGTAAACATTGACACAAAAAGGGAAATATTTTGAAGTTTTAAAGGTAGCACATGCAAATTTACTTGGAATGGCTTGAAATACCATGCATAGGAATTTTTTGGACTCTTTGGGATAACTTGGTTTAAAGGATTTGGATGCACGAGCAGCATTCCCGCTCAGTACAAGTGAAGGCTAGCAATAGACTGGGAAGCGACAACCACGAGAGCGATAACGGTCATAATCATGCTTGCGACAAAATAAAATTAACGGAGGCATAAAGATGATACTAAAACTCTGAGGCAAAATAGATCATCAAGGCTTAATTGACTTTTATTTTCAGTCATAACATGTGTGAGCATGTGCCAAGTCGAATCAAGTGAATTATTCAGAGGAGGATACCATCCTGCCATACCGTTTTACGAATAGAACAATGCATGTAATATCTATATGACATGTTATTCACTATTAGCAATTTGGTACTGACCATAAGAAGACATGAACTACTAAGCAATCATTAAATAACATAACCACTACCATGATAGCTAAGCATGTTCACATGAGTAGGTATATTTACAAAAATGAAAAACAAATAGAGTTCATACCAGCCTTTTACCACATCCGGTTGTCGTAAATCGTCATTATTGCTTTTCACTTGTGTGGCTTGAATGATGTGAAATGATAACCAAGCCCAAGTGGAACCACGGAAATTTTCGAACTCCTGAAACAACTATACAAAACAGCAGAAGAACAACAAATATTTTTGGGTTTTCGAATTAAAGCAAGCATAGAAAGAAACAAGCAAACAAAGCAAAATCTTTTTGGATTTTTGAATAACAAACCGAAATGAAAAATAAAGTAAACTAGCACTACAAATTCAAAAGCAAGAGAAATAAAAAATATTTTTGGTCTTTTGGTGTTTTGCGAAAATAAAATGGATACAAGAAACAAAAGAAAAAGAAGAAACAAACTAAAACATGGATATACAAAGTACCGACATGATATGAATATGATAAAATGAGTGAACTTGTCGGCATACCTCCCCCCAAGCTTAGGCTTTTGGCCTAAGTGGGAGACAATCATCCCATGGCCCAGAACTCCATCCAGGCGGATCATACCTAGCGTGATCATAATCAGGATCCTGTGAAGAAGAAGGGCCTGAAGCTCCATAATCAGGATACTGGTATGAAGAGCTCGTAGTGTCGAAGGGCTGAATGAAGTCCTCCTCAGGACCCTTCCCTCACTATCCGCATGAAGGCCATGCTCCTCCATATATGCATCAAGGTCTCTCTGAGAATGACCATCCTTGCCTGACATCAAGGTTAAACAAAAGAGGCGCAGGCAAACAGACTATGCGTTCATAGTTTTAGTTCTCCACCTACTTCTTAACAAAAACCAATTCATAGGATAGATTATCAATGGTGGACCAGCGGGAAACAAATTGGTGGCTAATCATAGAGTTAAGATCAAGTCTTTCAATGGGAAGCTGAATATCAAAATGATGTGGTCCTACACCATGCATGGCTAATAAACGAGAAGCAATGAGACCACCACAAACCCCTCCTTTTTCACGGTTAGTGGAGAGACGAAATGCAATCATAGCTCCCAAGTTATAAGTTCTATCACATCTTAAGGCAGCAGAAAGAAATGCCAAATCATAAACAGATAATTTACTTGCATTCTTCCTAGCTAGAACACATTTGCTAATGTAGTAGGCAAAATATCGAATAGATGGGAGTTGGATGTTTCGAATTTTACCATCCTCGGCTGTAAAACCTCTCCCTTGGCAAATCTCTGAGTAAGGTCTTGTAAATACTTTGGTTGACCTCTAATCCTCTCATGAGATCCCCAATGTGGTACCTTAATAGCTGCACAAAAATCATGAAGAGACAAATCTACAGCTTTATTGTAGATATTATAATGAACCATGGGGTAGGCAAATTCCAACTAAATCTAAAACTTTGAACCACTGACATAGTCAGCTTTACATATTGATGTGGTTCATCAAACAAAGTATTCCAACCCTGCATTAGAGATTAGAGTGTTGAAATCTTGCAAGATTCCTGCAGCATTCATAAACTCATGGCATGGATAAATAGAGGGAAACACAGAGTCTTCACGGTTGACTCCCATGACCTCTGATACTTCCAATTCTTCATAATTAAGTTGTTTCCATCCATCTTCCTTTTCTGAAATTTTAAACAAACCTCATAAAAATGATTTTGGAGTGATTAATTCAAGGGAAACACTAGGGAGACTTGCTAGGGACTAAACATGCATCAAAACTAGTTAATCTAAACAAGAACAAGCATGCAAGCTCTAATAACATGTCACCTACAGTACCAAAATGCCAAAGATATAACAACTAAACAAAATTCTATTGGATAATCGGAGGAGTCACATACCGGAGAGCAATTGATCCAAATTTCAGCAGCAAAGATGGGCTGAGCAAGTAGATCGAAAAATCTCGAGCAAGAGCAGCAAGAACACGAGTTTGAGCAATGGTGGTGTGTTTGGTCGGGAGAGAGAAAGGAGTGGGAGAGATGAGTGAGTGGAGGGCCAGGTGGACCCCACACCAGGGCAGGGCGCGCCTGCCCTCCGCGCCGTGGTGGCGTGTGGTGGCCTGGTGGGTCCCCCTGGTCATCCTCTGGTACTCCCACGTTCCTCTTTAAAAACTAGGACTTGTAGAATTTTTTTGAATTTTTTGAAAACTTTTATTTCTGACATTTTCTGGGTGTTTTAAACAATGAAAACTAGCAAAATGAATTTATGTAAAGACCAACATTACTTAACTTTGCAAATTACAGTAGCAAAACAGTAGGTAAAAACAAAGGGAGAAAGAAAAATGTTGTTTAGCAATTTTATGCATGTAAAACATATTTGTTAACAAGGTTGATCAAGTCTTGCCACCAAATACATTTTATATGACATAAAAGAATTAAACCACATTGAACAATTATGTTACCTTAAATTGTATAGCTATAGATCCAATCATAAGATATTGAAGTTCTTCATGAGGTTCATATATAGGGCAATCAATACTTCCCACTTTGATACTTTTAATATTGGTAATTGTATTAACTCCAAATATCTTGTCCAGCTTCTTGGGAAAATAAACAGTATGCTCTTTGTCATTAACATGGAAAGTTACTTTTCCTTTGTTGCAATCAATAACAGCCCCTGCAGTGTTAAGAAAAGGTCTTCCAAGAATAATAGACATATTATCATCTTCAGGCATTTCAAGCACAACAAAATCAGTTAATATCAAGCAATTATTAGCCACTTGAACAGGAACATCTTCACATATACCAACAGGAACAGCAGTAGATTTATCAGCCATTTGCAAAGATATATCAGTTGGTATCAATTTTTCCAAGTAAAGTCTCTTGTAAAGAGAAAAAGGCATAACACTCACCCCTGCACCTAAATCACATAAGGCAGTTCTAACATAGTTTTTTTATTGAGCAAGGAATAGTTGGTATACCTGGATCTCCAAGCTTCTTTGGAACCTTACCATTGAAAGAATAATTAGCAAGCATGGTAGAAATCTCTTCATTAGGAATCTTTCTCTTGTTAGAGACAATATCTTTCATGTACTTTGAATAGGAGGTAACTTAATAGCATCAGTCAAAGGAATTTGCAAAAACAAAGGTTTCATCCATTCACAAAATTTGTTATAATGTTCTTCTTCCTTAGATTTGAGTTTCTTAGTAGGAAAAGGCATTTGTTTTTGCACCCAAGGTTCTCTTTCATTACCATGTTTCTTAGCAAGAAAATCTTCTTTAGTGTACTTTTTGTTTTTAGAATGCTTTTCAGGTTCCTCTTCACTTTCCTCTTTATCAGAAGCATCATTCTTATCTTTATCATTAGCATGTTCATTACCACTCTCAGTTTCAGCATCAGAGATAGATATACTATTTGGATTATTAACATGCTCATTGTCTTTAATAGGTTCAGGAGATTCCTCAACATGTTTATGTTTCTTCTTCTTCTTTTTCTTAGAAGGAGTAGTAGTTTCATTAACTAGTTGAGAATCTTGCTCAATTCTTTTAGGATGTCCCTCAGGATAAAAGGATCCTGAGTGGAAGCACCACCTCTAGTTGCTATACCAAAAGCATGTTTATCATTTTCTCTAGAAGCATTATTAGCAAATCTTTTTGCACTTTAGTCAATTGCTCAATTTGAGTTTGAACCATATGAAAATGTTTAATGAGTATTTTAACATCATTAGAAGTTCTTTCCAAAACATCATGCAAATGATTAATGACATGAGAATTCTTTATGAAGCTATTTTCTATTCTCCTATTGAAATTGTTTTGCTTAACAATGAAATTATCAAACTCATCTAAGCATTGATCAGGAGGTTTAGAATAAGGGATATCTCTATCATCAAAGCGTTGGAGAGAGTGTACCTCAACTGTAGATGAGTGAGGAATTGGCTTACACAATTCTTCTATAGGTGGAAGATTTTTCACATCTTCAGATTTAATACCTTTCTCCTTAAGAGATTTCTTGGCTTCTCTCATTTCTTCATCATTCAATTCAATTACTCCTCTTTTCCTCGGGTAGGTACCGGAGTTGGTTCAGGCAGGGTCCAATCATCATGATTTTGGCTTATCTTAGCCAATAATTCCTCGGCTTCATCTGGAGTTCTTTTCCTGAAAACACAACCAGCACAACTATCCAGGTATGTCCTAGATTCAACAGTTAGTCCATTATAAAATATATCAAGAAGTTCATTTTTAGCTAGTTGATGTCCAGGCCGAGCTCTAAGTAAAGAACAAAACCTTGCCCAAGATTCAGGCATTTTCTCTCCCTCATTTTGCTTAAAGTTAAAGATTTTCTGTAAAGCAGCATGTTGAGCACTAGCAGGAAAATATTTCTGAAAGAAAGCATTGACTAAACCCATCGGGCTCTCAATAGATCCAGGAGATAAATCATTAAACCAAGTTTTAGCTTCATCTTTCAATGAGAAAGGGAAAATTTTAGTAACAAAGTAACTGCGTTTCTTAATATCATCAGAAAACAAACTACTCAAGTAGAGAGAGTGTTCATATGTTCTACAGCACTTTCATTTTCAGTTCCTCGAAAAGGTTCTTTCTCAGCAATAGTTATAAAAGACAAGTCCACAGAGAAATCATAATCTTTATCTTTTATATTTATGGGAGATGTAGCGAATTTAGCATCAGGAGAAAGTTTATAGTTGACAGCACGTTTTGAAGAAGATTTTTAATAGCATTAACATCTTTAGAGGTATCACAATTCATGCATTCATCAATAAAGTCATCATCAAGATCATCACTAGTAGTTTCTCTCGTTTCAGGTGAATAAGCAGGTGTAACAGGAGTTTCATTAGGTGTTTCAGTATTTTCAAGTTGTTTAGATTTAGCAATTGTAGCATCTAGAAAAGGACCTAGTGAACCTCTTTCATCAAGCACAGTAGAAGCATCATCAAATTCATCAGAAACATTCTCAGATTCAGCAGAAGTAGCAGCACGTGAAGCATGTGCATGTGGTGGTGTGACAAGTTGACTTATAACAGACGGTGAATCAAGAGCAGCAGAAGTGTTCAGAGTTGTACCTCTCCTTGTAGTGGATGGCAATATGCGAACCTTATCATCACGAGGTTTACCCATGATGAATGAATTGCAGCGAGCAGTATGACTCCCTGGTGAGCTTATAAATAGAGCTATGCTCCCCGGCAACGGCGCCAGAAAATAGTCTTGATACCCACAAGTATAGGGGATCGCAACAGTCTTCGAGGGAAGTAAAACCCAAATTTATTGATTCGACACAAGGGGAGCCAAAGAATATTTATAAGCCTTGACAGATGATTTGTCAGTTCAGCTGCACCTGGAAGTAGACTTGCTCGACACAGTTTATCAGTAGCAACAGTTTTATGACAGTAGCAGTAGTGAAATAATAGCAGCAGTAAAATAAAGACAGCAGTAATAATTGCAGTAGACAGCAGGATTAAAATACTGTAGGCATAGGGATGGATGAACGGGCGCTGCATGGATAGATAATTCATGAAATAGTCATACATAGGGCAATTGCAGATAAATAATAATAAGGTATCCAAGTAATAATCAATCATAGGCATGTGTTCCGTATTTAGTCGTACGTGCTCGCAATGAGAAACTTGCACAACATCTTTTGTCCTACCAGCCCGTTTGCAGCGGGGCCTCAAGGGAAACTACTGGTAATTAAGGTGCTCCTTTTAATAAAGCACCGGAGCAAAGCATTAACACTCCGTGAACACATGTGATCCTCACGTCGCAACCATCCCCTCCGGTTATCCCAATTTCTGTCACTTTGGGGCCTCGGGTTCCGGACAGTGACGTGTGTATACAACTTATAGATATGATCCAAAACAATAATTATCTCATGATTCAATAACATGTTCAGATCTGAGATCATGGCACTCGGGCCCTAAGTGACAAGCATTAAGCATAATAAGTTGCAACAATGACATAAAGTACTACCGATGGATACTAGGCACCATGCCCTAACAAATCTCACAACTATTACATGAATGATCTCATCCAATCCCTACCATCCCCTCAGCCTACAGCGGGGAATTACTCACACATGGATGGGGGAGTCATGGATGGTCGATGGAGAGGCGGTGGTGATGATGATGGCGATGATCTCCTCCAATTCCCCGTCCCGGCAGGGTGCCAGAACGGAGTTTCTGATCCCCGAAATAGGGTTTTCGATGGCGGCGGAGCTCTGGAAGTTTTGGAAAAAGCGTCGACCCCCCGAAGTTTTTAGGTCAGAGGCTTTGTAGTCCAAAGGGGAGCGCTGGGGGCCACAGGGGGCCACACCACCCTGGGCGGGCCAAGGGCCAACCGCGCCCTGGGTGCGTGTGGGCACCCTGTGCCCCTCTTTGCTTCGTCTTCTGGCTCCGTGGGTCTTCTGGAAAAATAGAATTTCTGGAATTTTTCTGGAATTTTCCTGAAACTTGACTTTCTGCACAAAAACAAGACACCAAGGCAATTCTGCTGAAAACAGCGTTAGTCCGTGTTAGTTACATTCAAATCACACAAATTAGAGGAAAACAATAGCAAAAGTGTTCGGAAAAGTGGATACGTTTTGGACGTATCACTGGTGGCGGCGACGGACCATCCGACGACGCGGTTGACGGGGAGCGACGGGAAGGCCGGACCATCCTCTCCTCTCTCCCTTGTCTTCTCTGTCCTTCTTTGCTTTCTTTGAGTGGGAGGAGGATGCTTGTGAGAGGAGGACGTATTCGTCCATACCGTTAGGGTTTCCGGCCGCCCCTTCCGGCTGTCGCCGCCGCACCTGCAGTCGCGTCCCTGCACCTCCTACGTCGAGCAGAGGCCAAATCTATCGCCAAATCGCACCCCTTATGGTCAGCCGAGCCACAACGAGCGAGACGAGGTCAGGGGCGACCGAGCCAAGGGCTGGGAGAGGCGGAGCTCCCCGCGTAGTCCTGGGGCCGGTGGGGACGACGTGGCTGTCGGAAGGGCGCGGGCGGGAGGAGCTCGCCACACTGCAGGAATGGCGGCGGGGGGAGGCGTAGAGGAATAACTTCTGGTTGCCTGCTCAAGCTATTGTTGCCGGCGTTCACCCGGAGTTGCTGCCAACGACTGCCCCGGCCACATCCCCACGCGTCTCTCGGCGAAGAAGGTGGGCGGGAAACGAAATTCCGCCTCGCGCCATTTCTTCGCCGGGTGGGTTTCGTCGCCGAGTGTTTCTCTCGGCGAAGACGGTGAGCGGGAAAAATATTTTAGTGTCGCGCCAAAACTTCGCCGAGCTAGTAATTTCGCCGATTGTCCCTCTCGGCAAAGTGTGCGTTTTTCCCGCTTTTTTCACCAGTTTTGCGTCTCGTTTTGGCGCCGTTTTCAGCCCTAACGACGCCTATAAATAGGCCACTGAGGTTACTCACTCACACAGAACATTCCAGCGTCACTCGGAGGGCATCTTTGGGCAACCAGCGGCAAGACGTCTCTGATGATCTGCGACCGTTCCAAACGGTTGCAGATCATCAGGGATGTCTTGCCGGACGGTTGTAGATCATCAGAGACGTCTTGCCGACGGTTGTAGATCATCAGAGATGTCTTGCCGGATCGAAGTGACCCTCAAACACAAAACATTCGGGTTCCCTAGCTACGTCCTACAGTGAATGCAACGGCATTCGACCGTGAATCACTGTAGGGCTGTAGCTAGGGGAAACCGTGTGTTTGTTTCCCAGGTTACTCACTCATATATTCTACCTTGTGCTAAAACACAAAACATTCGGGTTCCCTAGCTATGCCCGACACTGAATGCAACGACATTCGACCGTGAATCAGTATCGGGCTGTAGCTAGGAGAAACTGTGTGTTTTGTTTCCCAGGTTACTCACTCATATATTCTACGTTGTGCTCAAACATAAAACATTCGGGTTCCCTAGCTATGCCCGACACTGAATGCAACGACATTCGACCGTGAATCAGTGTTGGGCTGTAGCTAGGAGAAACCGTGTGTTTTGTTTCCCAGGTTACTCACTCATATATTCTACCTTGTGCTCAAACACAAAATATTCGGGTTCCCTAGCTATGCCCGACCCGACACTGAATGCAAGGACATTCGGAGAAACCGTGTGTTTTGTTTCAGCTATGTGTTTTTTCATCCGGATTAATTCGTGGCGTCCAACACAATCATCCGGAAAATATGAATCAACAACTGCCAATGAAGGGTACATAGTCGAATGACAACAAACTTGGGTACGTAGACGAATAACAATAAACTTGGGTACATAGACGAATGACCACAAACTTGGGTACATAGAAGAATGATAACAAACTTTGGGTACATAGACGAATGACAACAAACTTGGGTACATAGACGAATGACAACAAACCATTTTGTCCTAACCAATGATGTGGCTCAGGTTAGTCATACTCTTGCCTAGGCCTATAATACTCGTGGGTGTAGTCGTCGTAGTCGCCGTCGTCGTCGTCGCTGTTGTCGGACGGCGTGATGTAGTCGTTGACGGGGGTTGTCTCCTGGACTGTAATTGAGGGTAGCGCAGGCGGGGGTTATCGCCAGCCGTGATGTAGTCCATGACCCTCTTGAGAGTCCGGCCGGCCCACCACAGCCGACGGCCGGCCTCGTTGAAGTTCGAAGGACGCGGGCGGTCCTCGTCGTACCTGGCGAGCGCCTTCTCACGCCTTTCGATGAAGAAGGCGTCCCAAGTTGGGCGATAGTCTGGATGCCAGCGGGAATCCATCCGCTGCTCCGGAGTGAGCTCGAGGTAGTAGTGGTTCGTGATGGCCGCCCGCGCCAAACCTTGAGGGATAGGAGGGACCGGCACGCCTCCGGTGCTCAGCCTCCAGCCGACGGGGACGTCGTAGCCGGTGGGCAGGGGTAGTTCGAGGCGCAAAGCGCCTCCGCCTCCGAGTAGGTTAGAGTGGGTACGGTGGAAGCCATGGGAGAGTGATGAGGTTGCAGATATGAGTTTAGATGTGCTATGCCAATGGAGGCCATGACTACATATATATAGTGAGAAATGGTGGGAAGACATAGGCGGGAAGCGGTGTGTGTTTCTTTTCAGATTTGAGCTGTAGTATGCCCATAGGAAGAAGCACACGGATCGTGTGTTTCCTTCGTGCGCTTGTCAGCCCGTTGGATCAGCGGTGTGTTTCTTTCGAGCGCTGGTGAGCCGTTGGATCCGGAAGAATCACACGGATCGTGTGTTTCCTTCGTGCGCTTGTCAGCCGTTGGATCAACGGTGTGTTTCTTTCGAGCGCTGGTGAGCCGTTGGATCCGGAGAAGCACACGGATCGTGTGTTTCCTTCGTGCGCTTGTCAGCCGTTGGATCAGCGGGTGTGTTTCTTTCGAGCGCTGGTGGGCCGTTGGATCCGGAAGAAGCACACGGATCGTGTGTTTCCTTCGTGCGCTTGTCAGCTGTTGGATCAGCGGTGTGTTTCTTTCGAGCGCTGGTGAGCCGTTGGATCCGGAAGAAGCACACGGATCGTGTGTTTCCTTCTGAGCCGTTTCCCCCCAAATATTTCCCGCCACCGTTTCCCCCCAAATATTTGCCGCTATCGTTCCCGCCACCGGTAGTTCTATATAACCCAGTCGAAGGTAGGCATGGTACTCACTTGAGCAAGCATGGTGTGTATTGGTCCTTGCGAGAAGTGTGTGTCCGGGTTTCACATTTCAGCATCCGAGCATCTCGCTAGGCTTTCGAGCAATTTGAAGGTAGATGGTAGGGTAGTTCCACTTGAAGAAATTTTGCACACTGAGTCATCTCGCTTCGCTCGGGGCGAAGCTATGCCGCGATGGGTTTCCGTATAGGACCCCGCTCCAAATTCGTGCAGAAATGCTCAGGCTTGCAGATAAGTTTGACAGGAAAGTTACGAATAGTCCGTTCTACCGAACTGAAGCTGACCGTGATTCGTACGGTCGTTCCTGTCTCTGGGTAGTTGACAGCGATGATGACGACGATTTCATGCCGTCGTCAAAGGAAAGGAGGGTTGAAGCAGTGAGCAAGAAGGCTGAAGCTTCGTCCAAGGGCAAAGGCAAGAAGGCAGAATCTTCGTCAAAGGGCAAGGGTGGCAGCACGCACGGCATAGGGTGGAGAAATTTGTTAGTTGTTCGTGCTTGTTGTAATTTGTTCTATGCATGTTTACTTGTTTGTTAGTCAATTATGTATCGGTGGTTCAAAATGTGCTCGTTACAGTGTTGTGGGAGGTTTCAAGGGCCAACATGAGACTCCGAGGTGTGACCGGCTTCACACACCACACTTATCCGACACGAAGGTTATTTGTTCTGGGTGGAAACTCCCATTTCGGGTGGAACAGACGGAACCATGTGAAAACATGGGGCCAAAATGGGTTCCAAATGTTCATGTGACCTAACCAAACACAACCAAGTACAAAAGTCCTTGTAGCTACCCCTTCCGACGCCCGTGGAAGGGGTAGACGACACGGTCGACTTCCGGTCAACTGTGGGTGGGTTTCGACGGAACCGGGGGCCGCGAGCATCGGAATCAAACCAAAAACTAGGTGGTGCAGTATCCTATGTGTTAGAGTGTGGTCGGAGGTTTCAAGGGCCAACATGAGACTCCGAGGTGTGACCGGCTTCACACACCACACTTATCCTACACGAAGGTTATGCTGTTCTGGGTGGAAACTCCCATTTCGGGTGGAACGGACGGAACCATGTGAAACATGGGGCCAAAATGGGTTCCAAATGTTCATGTGACCTAACCAAACACAACCAAGTACAAAGTCCTTGTAGCTACCCCTTCCGACGCCCGTGGAAGGGGTAGACGACACGGTCGACTTCCGGTCAACTGTGGGGGGGGGGGGGTCGACGGAATCACACAAAAAACTAGGTGGTCCACTATAATATGTGTTAGATGTGGTGGGAGGTTTTAAATATAATTAAAAAATATCTGAATTACCAAATTTATTTGAAGCATGTTAACTGAATTAAATATTACTTCGCCGAGAGAGGAACTGGCGAAGGAAGGGCCATCTCGGCGAAGTTTACTTGGCCGAGTGGGGTACTCGGTGAAGAGAATACTCGGCGACGTTTTTCGCGGTGACTTAGCCGAATTTGGTCCGGGCAGTGAAAAAAATCCTCAATCCCCCGCCCCTTCCCCGTTCGTCCTCCTCCAGACCATCCATCCACGCCGCCCGCCGCGCTCGACCTCCTCCCACCGCCCTCCCTCCTCCCGCCGCCCTCCCCATCGCCGCCCTCCCTCCTCCCGCCCCCACCTCCCTCCCACCGCCCTCCCCCATCGCCGCTCGACCTCCTCCCCCGCCTCCCTCCTCCCGCCGCCCTCCCCATCGCCGCCCTCCCTCCTCCCGCCGCCCTCCCCTCGCATGCCGCCCTCCCTCCTCCCACCGTCCTCCCCCATCGCCGCTCGACCTCCTCCCACCGCCCTCCCTCCTCCCGCCGCCTCCCCCATCGCCGCCCTCCCCCATCGCCGCCCTCCCTCCTCCCACCGCCCTCCCCCCATCGCGCCCTCCCTCCTCCACCGCCCTCCCCCATCTCCTGCTCCCCCTCCGGTCGCCGCCCTCCCTCCTCCCTGGCCCGAGCTCCTCCAGCTCCCTGGCCTGAGCCGCCCGAGCACCTTCTGCTCCCTGGCCGCGGTCGCCGCCCGTCAGCCGTCCTCCTGCTCCAGGCCGAGCTCCTCCTCCGCCACTGCCACGTTCTCCTCGCTGCGCCGTCCTCCTGCTCCAGCTAGGGTTAGTATTTTTTGTTGAAGTTGGTACTGGTTGTTAGGGTGATTCAGTTAGTTAGTTAGTTTTTAGTGGTTGATTCTGTTTAGGGACTCTACTTCGACCACCTTGGCAACCGGCTCATCACTGAGTTCTGGGTAAGAATTTGTAGAACTTAACTACTTAATACCAAGAGTTTGGACTTCATCGTGTTATTCCTTTTTCCTAATGCTCAATGATTCTAGGATTACTTCACCCTTGTCGAAGTGAAGGTAAAGAGGAGGCGGCGAAGCAGGTGTTGATTAAAATGGCAAAGAAGCTCATCCCCGACCAGCTTTACGAGGCACGTGTTGGCTGTGTTGTCCAGTTCTATGCAGAGGCAGATGCATAGGGTGGTCACCAAAAGGATTGCAAGGCCCATACACTTGTCGAAAGCCCCGAGTACATGAAGGTAGCCACATTTTCCTATTATTCTCCACATGACTGATAAAAAATCTAATCATATGGATCTTTCTTGTGTTATATAGGTGATTCCTCAGTGGCTAGCCGCCCAGAAGCCTTGATACAAGAAGATTGTAGACAAGTGTGGTGTCGGATGCGTTCAAGAGGAAGGACGATGACGCATCGGATCGGCGGAAGCTGGTAGGCGGAACCCACCGTCAAGGCCCCCTCTCACTCGACGGCGTTATTGACACAAGGTAAGAAATTATATTTGTTCTTTCCATACAACTTTTTATTTATGTGCTATTATTTATATTTCCACCTTACCTCAATTGTATGTTTCCTTTTGATGTCATTTTAATTGTAGGAGAAAAAGGAGGGCGGAAATTGACTAAGATGCAAGCATTCATGAGACCCGGAAGCCAAAGGTACTGGAAGCGAATAAACCCTTGGATGAACAGTGGATCCCACCACCGCGGGGAATCAGAAGGTTAACTACTGCTCCAAGTTCAAGGAGATCTACGGTGAGGAATTCCGATCCTTTGACCGCTCCGTTCGACCCCATGGTTGCTATGTGCGCGGGACAAGGTAAGCTGAATGGCCGGCCTTACATTGGCGGTGCTTGCTTCGAGTCTTCGGCCACTGGCGACCACTTGATGCCGATGTATGCGTGCTTGCCGTACGAGCTCAGCGCCCGAGATCGCGCCGCCCAAGGGTCGGACTTGGAGGATGGCTGCATTGGAGGTATGTATGTCGTTTTTGAACCTTCTTTCCACTATTCTACATATTTCCATTGCGATGACCGCTTCATACATGGTTGCAATCCCGTAGCCGAACTTGAGAAGGCTAGGGCCGCCGCGACGGAGGCTACTGCGAGGGCGCAGGCAACAGAACAGAGGGCGCAAGCAACAGATGAGAAGGTGTTGCAAATGCAGGCATACCTCCAGGCGGTATAGGGCAGTAAGTGCATTCACTTTTTCTTTCAACTAAGCCATGTGCTTGAACTTTGCAAACTTAAAACGTCTTCGGTATGCAGAGGTTGCCCGCGAATCCGTCGCTTCCTCCTCTTCCTCCACTAGCCCCCCTACTCTTGGTAAGTTGTCTGAAACTAGCTCGGTAACAATTCATCTTTTCTTGCTTATTCGTCTAATGCAAAATCTTCATAGGAGAATCGATCGGCTGTCCCACACACTCCCGCGGATGGTGAAGGAGGGAATGCTGGAGACATAGAGAATGGTGTAGACGGAGGAGCAAGCCCAACGTCGGCGCCATCGACCTCCAACAGGCCCGAGTGACTCTAGGTTAGTTCTCATTCTTATTCTTTGTTAACTTATGCATGTGTTGGAACTTGCTAACTAAAACTCATGTTTCTCACAACTTTTAGGACTCTAGGACGGATTGCATCGACAACACCTTCGTTCTTGAAGCCTTTGTCGTTTCAGTTCTTTGAACCAAACTATGGATATTGTTCTTGTGAACTTCAGATATTGTTATTTTGTTGATGTGCTACCAAACTTTTGTAAAATGATGTGTGTGATGTGCTACCAAAATTTGTTTGTGCATTTGTTGCGTTCTATCTATTTTCTGTGCCTGCTAGTGAAGCAGATGTGCATAAAACTATATTGCTATTTCTGTGCAGGGAATGCAATTAAAACACGAAAAAATCTGGACAATTTGGGCATCTTTGCCGAGTTGGGAACTCGGCGAAGACGCCTTTGCGAGTAAGGCACTCGGCGAAGTGGTGCTCCAGGAGCCAAAACGCTTACCTGGGAATGTTCTTCGCCGAGAATGGTATTCTTTGCCGAGTACGGAACTCGGCGGATGCTGCCCAGAGGACCTTTTGGTCCAGCTTTGCCGAGCACCTAGAGCGCGAAACACTCGGCGAAGAACCACCCGGCGAAGAAAAACTCTCGGCGAACGAGACACTCGGCGACGCTGCAGCGGCGAAGAGCAAGCATGGCACTCGGCGAAAGAGAACCACTCGGCGAAATTCTTTAACGAGCCCGGCCTTTCGTGCCACGTGTTGGGCTGTTGTGCGCTGTTTCTTCGCCGAGTGTCGTATGCCCATACTCGGGAAGACCTGACACACGTCTGACACACATCTGACAAGGGACGGGCTGGATTCACCTTTTCTTCGCCGAGTGGGGTATAAAAACACTCGGCGAAGGCGTCGCCGATCCCCCCACAAAAAGCACTCGGCGAAGCCTCTTCGCCGAGGCATTTTTTGCCGAGTATAGGTTGCCGAGTTCCATACTCGGCAAAGGCATCGCCGAGCTGGATTTGGGCCTTCGCCGAGTCCTTTTGACCACTCGGCGGAGACTCATTTTCCCGTAGTGA